>VWZZ01004141.1:749635-797261 GCA_013399095.1 Psophia crepitans
GCGCGAGGTTTTTAAAATATCTGTTTGTCTTTTCTGTTCGCTTCCTTTAGATTAAGTTATATACAAAGCATGGCACTCTGAAATACCAGACAGACTGTGCTCCGAACAACGGGTATTTCATGATTCCCCTCTATGACAAGGTGAGAAGCTGAAGCACCGGAGCTGGCTCCTCTGCGCTGGAGGCAGGGGCTGCTGCCAGGTTCGGCATCAGCACAGCGGAAATACCGGAATCAGGGCAGAATTCAGTTTTGGACCAAACTTTCAACTGTTTGGTTTTGTAGAATTGTTTTTCTGTGACTATTTCTGAGTGTTACTGTGAGAAAAGCCAGGTAACCTCAGCTGTGGCGTTGCGTTCGTGCTGTTCGCATGCCTGCAGCGCTGGGAGCCGGTGGCGCTGCCCGCAGCCGCGCTGGTGGCCGCACAGGTACTGCACGAAAGGGGCAAGTTCCTGCAGAGCGCAGGTGAAGCTTTCACTTACCTACCTGTAGAAAAGAAAACACATCTGTATGAGAATGTACTTTGATATGACTGAATTAAAAATAACTTGAGTGACTAATTTTTTAAGGAAATTTTTTAAAGAAAATAACAATACAGGAAGCTCAGAACGTATCAGAAGTTTGATGTCTCTTTAAAGCGGACAGACATTTACATTCAAATCAAGTACAAGCTGCCCTCAGATGGTCTATGTGTGTTGCTCTTTTAAGGAGGTAGCTAAATTAGGGATCAGAAATAAATCCTTCCCTTCCAAATCTGAGAATGTAAGGTGCTTTCTGATCCCAGTGATTTCCTTAGGCCTTTGAGCCTGCCCGTGGATGAACTCCAGAACTTATGTGGCAGAACGTACGTGGTGCCTGCTGGTGCAAAGAGGATCTCTGTGCCGATTAACACCCTTCTGGTGCAGAGCCCTTAATGGGATTGGAATTGTGTTATCCCGTGCTTGGGCAGGATGGTTGAGCCGGACCTCCTAGTGGAAGCACTAAAGGCTGATCTGGAGCACATCTGTTGGGGCAGGTGGAGAGGTTTGAGCACTTTCTAACTCCGAGCTGCCTGAACATGAGCCAGGTTTGGTCTGGAGCAGTATAAACATGATGATACTGCATCTCAGCCAGCTGGATGTGAGCCCAGCGTCCTGGCCTGTCTGTGGGTATTCTGCTGCTTAGAACAGAGTGAGGTAGGAGGAAAGGAGAATGGGACGCTTGAGTCTTGTGTTACTCTCTGCAGCATGATGCTTGTGTTCTGACTTTTGTTTTTTTCATGCTTTAGCTAACGTGAATGTAGATCAGTAAAGACAGTTACTGCTTTTTTATTTCTAGGGGGATTTCATTCTTAAAATTGAGCCTCCCCTAGGGTGGAGTTTCGGTAAGTGCTGTTCGTGTTCTTAAAATAGGACAGTGTATCTGCAGTGTGGGACTTCACTGTCTCTAACTTGCAGCTGGCAGGGAAAACCGAGAGATAAGCCTTACTGTATGGTTTTAATAACTAAAATGTACCTAGTGTACCAGAGTAAATAAAGCAAGCTCCAAGGTAGACACTGACAAAGTAGGCCATGAGCTGATTTGAAGGAATGTGGGGTTTTGAACAGAAATGGCTGTGGTGGGGTGGGAAGAGGATTTTCCACATTGGGATTTGTGGGTGCTTGAACTTTGCTGAGGCGAGACTTCAGAGCAACGCTTGTGTGCTTGAGTAAATGCATTTCTGTGAGAGGTTTGTAACGCTAAAGTAAAATTGCTTAGTGCTTGCTCTCTCAGTAACTACCATGCTGTTTCATTGTTCCTCCTCCTCCAGAACCAACCAGTGTAGACATCCATGTGGATGGCGTTAATGACATTTGCACCAAGGGAGGCGATATTAACTTTGTGTTCACAGGGTTTTCTGTGAACGGAAAGGTTAGACTTCTTTGTCGTTATTTATTCCACATTACACTAGTTCTACCTTCATAAAAACATTCTGCTTCAGCTCTCCAAGTTCTTTTTGTCCATTCATACTCTACTTTCTCTTCATTTTGACAGGTTCTCAGCAAAGGCCAGACATTAGGTCCTGCTGGAGTCCAGGTTGTACTGAGAAATGCTGGCAGTGACATAAACATACAAGCAACTGTTACACAACCTGGAGGGAAGTGAGTGTGGGTGGTGCATGCTTAGTTCATCTGTTCATTTGCACAAGATTCATTCAATTCTGCCATGTCAGCTGGGTTTATAGTAGTTCTGAAATACTCCTTTCTAACACGCATAGCATCTGAATTGTTTTTCTGTGACTATTTCTGAAGGGACGTGACCCCTTTCTTGCCTTACAGGTTTGCTTTCTTCAAAGTGCTTCCTGGCGAATACGAAATCTTTGCATCTCATCCTACCTGGATGTTGAAAGAGGTCAGAGCCTACGAAAGTCCTGGTTTACCTGTTTAGTGCGGGTGGATCTGCTAGGCCTTGTCTTGATGGGCTGCTGTGAGGGAGGGTTTGAGTGAGTGGGCCAGGTTAGTGGAGTTTTCATACGCTTAATTTCAGTGGTCAAGAAACTGCCTCGTGTGGGCCCGGTTTGGAGGTAGAGGAGCCAGCCAGGGGACGGTTGGCAAATGAGCTCTGCTTTCAGTCTTCTAATCCTGTACGTTTTGTGGGGGCTTGAATGTTATAGCAGATGCTCTAGTCCTTCCCACTCAGACTGCTTGCTTTCTGAGGAGATCTGAGATCCTGATCAACTCCTAAATCAGTAAAACAGGAAAAATACTGTTTTGCGAAGTATCTTTGCTTTAGTGTCTTTGTGTTTTGAACAGCCTGTGGTCCCTCTGGGTACTGCTGCTCTGGCCTCTGTGTCTGGTGTTGAATATACAGCTTCTGATTGTTGTTTAGGCACTGTAAGCGAGACCTAATGCCTACTTTTGATGAAAATGCATGTGTTCCTGTGTTCCAGTCAAACACAGTGGTACGGGTGACGAGTTCCAATGCCTATGCTGCTAGCCCTCTGATTGTTGCTGGCTACAACGTTTCTGGGTCAGTGAGGAGCGATGGGGAGCCCATGAAAGGGGTCATGTTTCTGCTGTTCTCGTCCTTGGTCTCTAAAGAGGTAATGGTGTATCCGTGCTTTTTCAGCATGAGTTTGGATGTAAATAAGCAGTAGCTAAGTAGCTTCTAGATGCATGTTGCCCTGTTACTCATCTGTCCTTCTTTGAGCTGGGCTGATAGAAAACATAAACTTTACAACACCTCAAGCTGTATTTTGGTGTGGTTTTTTTAAGTTTGTTTTTTTTCAACAAGGCCCAGTATTCACATATGTTCTAAGTTTTCACGTGACCTTTGTGGAGTTACTTGCACGTGTGACATCATAGCCATCTGTTTCAGTGTTGGCAAAATTGAGGCTTCAGGTCTATGTATTTTTTGGACTCAAGAAATTAGAAAATTCTTTTAATTTCAGCTCTTTTGAACTCTTCATTAATGTTGTTAAACAGCCAGGTTCCTCAACAGCCAGGCTGTTCAGGGGGATAGAAAACTAAGACCTGAAGTGAAGCATGCAACAAGTGCAAAATACGATATATTTCACGGCACATTATCAATCTGTATGTTTTCTGTGGGTCAGCAGGCTTTGGGACTACAGTTTTAAGACACTATTTTTTCCAGTTACACCTTTTTGTATGTTAAATGTTGATTAGTAAATGTATTCCCTCATGAAGATGACGCTCCTCCATGGTGAAGGACCAGCTGCTGGCACAAGACACAAGATGTTGCCAGACAAATGCTGAAATTCACTGTGCAGTAGCTGTAACGTGCCTTCGGCACGAGGTCCTAATTGCTTTTTGCCCTCTTGATGTGAAGACAAAGTTCAACAGCTTCTATTGCCACGTTAAAAGTGTGTTACGAAATAAGTGTGAAAGATCTGGTCGTGGACTGTGATTTGTTATGTAGAGTGGAGCTCTGTTCCACTGGCCTGAAATCAGTTAACCTTAAGGCATGCCGTGCAGTTCTGGGCTGCTGCGGGATGTTGAATTTTCCGGCTTTCTGTCCTTGTTACCATGAAGAGTATTGGTGGCTTCTTTCCTCTTATTACCTATCCCTGAATTTTAAGCCATGCCATCAAACTTTGCCTCAAGTGGTTTTGTGCTTTCCATCCTTTGTTCTCGCAGTATAGTATTTTGAACCCTCCTACACCCTCCCAAAATAATTTTCTCTATTCTCCCATGAGAAAAAAGTTGTGCTGCATTTATTGCCACAGGATGTTGTGGGCTGCAATGTCTCTCCTGTGGATGGATTCCAGTCAAGAGATGAGTCTCTGTCCTATTTGTGCAGTGTTGTATCAAAAGAAGACGGATCTTTCAGCTTTCTGTCTCTGCCAAGTGGGGAATACACCGTGGTAAGTAGCTAGAGTTCGTTGCTTGTCTATCCATTGGGTTGTTAACTTTCATTTTCTAAACTAGATCATGCATAACATTGCAGCTGTTAATCATAAATAGTTGAAATATTTTTCATGGGACGGAATAATTGAAATAGGAACCTCCAACCTAAAGTATATGGCAGTGAAATGCGTTGCGATGAGAGGGCTCTGGGGTGTGGTTTCTGAGGAAGGCCTTATGTGCCAGTCCGGCTCCGAGTGACCTGGATGTGTCGCCCCATCACAGAACAGCGCGTAGAGGCTGCCGGGAGACAGAGTTTCAGTTGGCTCCAGCCACTTCGTGTCCTTTGCGTTCTCTGGTTTTGTTTTTGCCCATTCTCTTTATTATGTCTGGGCAGTGTGGGAGCGTGGTTGTCTGCGCTCTGCCTAGAGCGACGGTCCTGCAGTCTCAGTCTGCATGCGCTAGATACGGGATTCAAACTTCTCTCATTCCTTTAACCCTTCTAGCAATCCTGTAGTCTTCTGTCTGTCAGCCCGTGCACATCCAAGTACCTTTTCTGTGTTCTGAGTAGAGGGTTACTTTTCTGTCTCTTCAGATAATCTCATGTGGTTTCCATCAAACGTCTTAATATACCACCTTTATTCTTGTGTCCATCTCTCTTGAGTTATTTCTTCTGGGAAGTTTGCAGCCCTTTTCCCCCTTCACAGAAGTGTCTGACGGTGATAAGGAAGTGGGAAATGGTAAAGGAAAACAATTCTGTCATCATAGCTTCTTAGGAGTCACAGTGATGTGTCTTCTTTCAGATACCATTTTACAGGGGAGAGAGAATTACCTTTGATGTTGCGCCATCTAGATTGGACTTCCTTGTAGAGCATGACAGCTTACAGATTGAGGTAAGCCAGTCACAGGAAATAATCTTTTTGTGCCATTCATTCCTGTAAAAGTACACTGTAGCAGAAGGCAGGTGCATTGCAGGAAAACTTCTCCATAAGAAGTAACGTTTGTTACGCGTACCCTCTTGCACAGCGGCTGGAAGACAATATCTAGCATCATGCCGTGTTTCGACACTTCAGTCCCTTTTACTGGGAAGAAACATAACAGGGAAAGGCTGTCTACTGCGTTGACTTTCATGTCCGTGTTGCAGACAGGCAATAATCTTCCAGGTTGCTTAAATGCTCTCATTCAGATTGTCAGATCTCTGGAGAAGGGCCCGTAGGCTTGCGTGGTTTGCAGAGTGCCTTGTGTAATGGCCTTACGATCTGCGATTCGGGCCTTCCGAACCGTACTGATGCAGATAAATTGAGAATCCGTTCCTGGGCTCAGGGGAACAGCATGCTTGGAGATTGATACGTACTTTCATTGTGATTATCCTGCTACGTTTTCTTCCTAAAGCTGGAAATAAATTTCCTTTATGTGCATGTGTGGGGAAAACAGTTGGTGTTGATTGCTGTAGGTGTGTGTTTGCTTTTACTGAGTAAAGATTAATGTTAACTGTTTTCCCATTCCAGCCTGTTTTCCATGTGATGGGTTTCTCTGTCACAGGCAGGGTGTTGAATGGTCCTGAAGGAGAAGGAGTGGCTGATGCCATTGTGACTCTGAACAACCAGATTAAAGGTATGCAGTGGTCTTGGGCTGTGTTGCTACGGGGAAGCCTTTATTAAGCTCAGCTGCAGCAACTACTGTATGAGATGGAATTAACCCTTCAGGATAGTACACTGCTTTTGTTGCAATTTATTTGAAATATTGAGGTGGGTTTTATGCATTTTCTGGCAGAGTGTTAGGTGTTCGTTTGTTTTGCTGTTGAAGATTTCTTATTTTCTTTCAACCATATGCCAAATCGTGCTTTCAAATACAGAAATGAAGGTTGGTCTAGTAAGAAAGTGTAGTGCTGCTCCTGTGTTGTACAATGTAAATGAAAAGTAGCCTAAAGCAGTGCATGCCCTCTGGCTCTTTTGACATACAGGGATGGACAGTCAGCGCTTGCTCTGTTTATTAACTCTGCTTGTTATTTGTTACAGTAAAAACAAAAGCTGATGGCTCTTTCCGCCTTGAGAACATAACAACAGGTACGTACACAATTCATGCCAGGAAAGAGCATCTCTTCTTCGATACTGTTACCGTGAAGATTGCACCAAATACACCTCAGCTGGCAAACATCATTGCCACAGGGTAAGTACTGGTGTCCTGATGAAAATGTAGTTTGCTATGTGGACAGGGCCTTGACAACCAGTGGTCCTTTCCCACGTCACGCCCAGCCTTGCGTACTGTTGTCAGGAGCTAAATGTTGCTCGAGAAATTCAAGGTAAGTAGGACAGCGTGAGTGCAGGATGTTTTGTCCACAGTATTTGGCTCAATCCTAGTTAAGGTTTAGAGCACCCCCTTAATAACCTCTCCCTTGCAAAGGGAGGTGCTGAGACGCAGGGCTGTTGAGCAATTCTGGACTGGTATGTGAAAGAGGAAAGGAGCAGAGAGGCTTTCTGCCATTGATGCTGCACTTCCAGTACCCTCCTTGTGTGCGAGAGTGGAGTTACCTAACCGTTGGCTGTGGTGGTGTACCAGACCTCTACGTTTTATTGCTCGCTCTTGAGGTCATATTTGTCTTACATGAATTGTCTTTTTCTTGTTTATGATGCTGGGACTGCTGGGCACAAGCCTGTCTAATGGCGCCGGGTGATTCGGAGAGCGGAAGGCTCTGCAGGGGTGGGAGATGCAGTGTGGGCTGAGGAAGGCAACAAGGGCATGGTTCTGTGCCCAGGAGCAACTCCTGAGGAGGATGCAGCAGCAACCCTCCAGGGAAGTGCAAACTCGAAATGTGCCGAGGCAAATGGCAGCTAGCTCATACAGCCTTAGCTAGGTGATGAGAAAACACCTCATGTGCTGTGAAGTGATCAGTTAGAGGTTTTTCAGTCACTAATTATGTTGTGCTGTTAACAACTTCCAATTTGTCATGTTGTGTTTTCGCATACGTAGGTGAGCTAGCGTTGCGTTCCCGTGAATGACCTGTCATATTTGATGTCTCTGACACAAAACATTGAAACTGTTTAAAACCTGAGGGATGGCAATCTTAAGTCTGGCCTGCCTAGTGTGTGTGTCGTCCCCCCCCCCCAAAAAAAAAAAAACCAAACAAAAAACCAAACAAACCCAAATGCTTGAAAGGCTGGAAGTGATGGGGTTGGTGGTGGGGAAGAGTGAGGCACATTGCTTGCAAATAAAAATGTAACATAAGATCGCGGTGACTTCGTTGTGAAAGAAGAGATCCCATTAATCGTACGTGAGTGTGCAGTTGCTCCACTGTTTGCTTACAGTGTCTCTTGGCTATGAGCAGTCCTTCAGGAGAAATCCATTCCAATTCACGTGTTAGTACCTCAACACAGTGAGGTTTACTTTCTAAGGAAGTTTTAAAGCAATATTTTTGTTACGAGCTTTGTCAAATGAGGGCGTCGGTTCCAGTGGCTAACTTCTACTTACTTAACAGATTCAGTGTGTGTGGCCGGATCTCAGTCACTCGTTTCCCTGACACAGTCAAACAGATGAGTAAATACAAGGTAACCATGATGCCTCAAGACAGGGACAAAGGATCACTGGTTACAGCAGACACTGACCCTCATGGAGCTTTTTGTTTCAAGGCAAAATCGGGTACATACAACGTTCAGGTAAGAATGAGCTTCCATTTCTTCATTGTAGCACTGTCGTGAGGTTTTAGAAGGTTGTAAACAGTTAATTTCTAAAATTTACAAAGTTGAATTTAGATTTTCCTGGTTCATTTCTCCTGTTTGTGCTATTTAAACAATGGCAGTTATTTCCTTTTTTTTTTTCTTTTTTTGTCCTTAGCTGAGATTCCCATGCTCCTTCCTTGTCCTTTACACTTGTTAAAAGGAAGATCAGGCCATTGGGGTTGAAAGTTCTTATTTCTCTCTCCTCTTGGTTGTGATATCCCTTAGGTCACTTCTCATCACACTATATTATCCTGTGAGGTACACGTTACGTGTCTCACTTTCTCAGGTGCTAAGTGGTTCCTGACGTGAGGGGTCACAGCAGAACCTGTGGCACAACCGCCGTGAATTTGCATTGTGGGAGAGAGCGCAGGCTGGAAGATAAGGAGGCGCATGGCTATGAGGCCTCAGCTGTGCTCAGAGATGAACAGCCTAGCGGAGGGCAGCCGCACATCCTGAAGTGGAATTCACTCAGACTGTTGCAGCTGAGCAGTTTGGATGATTTTTAGCTCAGTTTTATTACAGTTCTTTGAGGATTTTTAATACCGAATTTTGAAAAGCAGATTTGGAAGGCAGGTTTTGCTTTGCCTGGGATTTACAGTAAATTTCCATTTGTTTAATTTCCAGTAAGTTGATTGAACTCAGCAGAGCAGGTGTATTCGGACTGGTGTCTAAAAGCTGATGTCTCGATGTCATACACTCCACAGGTGATTATCCCAGAGGCTGAGACCAGAGCAGGCTTGGCTTTGAAACCCAAAATGTTCCCTGTTACTGTTACAGACAGACCAGTATTGGATGTGACCTTCTCTCAGTTTTTGGCGTCCGTCTCGGGGAAGATCTCTTGTTTAGGTAAGCCTGGAAGTGAAGGGTAAGTTCTGGTTGTTTACGTAAGTTCTGGAAGTGAAGTGGAAATGGGGGCAGGGAGCTGTAGAGCTGCATGTGTGAGTGAGTGCTCTTTAGATGAGCAGGCTTGCTGTGGTTAGCCCCGTCAGCAGGTAAGTCAGTTTAACTTCCAGCACATAGGTAGAGCAGCTCCCTTCTCGGGAGACCTTACAGCCTAATAAGGCACCTTAATAAATTTTGGAGTAAAGTTACATACCTGGTTTTAATACTTGCTAGGAATAAGTAAATATTCCTGGGGAAGGAATTCTGACCTGTTTGCATTCCTCAGGAGATGGGTAAGTTCTGGAAGGAAGTGCTCCTGGCTGACCTTAGGGATACTGTATGTCAGTCAGACAAGTACTGGAGGTGAAAAAGACATTAAAAAAAAAAGAAAAGCAGTGCTTGTAAAAACCTGTGGGGCAGAGGCTCAGGCTGTTGACAGAAGCTTACAGTCTCTGTTCTCTTTTGTTAACTTTTTGTCTTTATTTTAGTCCAAGTTTCCTTTCGGCTGCTCTTCTCCTTGATTGCCCACTGATTTCGGTGGATGATCCTTGGAGCTTGACTTCTGTCATTTTTACCCCCTCATTTTTCCTCTCTGAGCCCTCTCTGCACTTCGTGTTCTGTCTCTCAGGTGTTTAGTGGGCCCTGTAGTCCCTGCAGAGCAAGGTGGACCCAGGAGTTTAATGTTGGTCTCTGGTTGTTACTTGCCATTAGATAAAATATGATTAGCAGTCTCAGACTTCCTGAAGAATGCAAAAAAGTACTAATGAATGTGGACATAAGAAATGAGAGTAAGAGTTTTGATTGGAAACGTTCTCTGCTGGAAGAGAGTAACTGTTTTAGCATTAGCACACCTGAAGCTGGGTTGGAGCGGGGGTTTTGGAGGCAAAGCTGGCAAGCCAGAATGCCGTCTCCTTTTCTGCTGTCTTCTCTGCACAGATGCTTGTGGCGATCTGATGGTGACGTTACAGTCTGTGAGCCGCCAGGGTGAAAAACGCAACCTGCAGCTCTCTGGAAACATGGACTCGGTGGCCTTCACATTTGAAAATGTGCTACCTGGCAAATACAAAGGTGGGGTTTTGGGGAACCGCTTGAACACTTACCTTAGTAGCTAAATTTGTCACTTCATCTGTATACTTCTGTTATTATGGATACTGTTACAGCGTGCCCGACGTGGAACTAGTACTGAAACTTCTGAGAATCTGGAAAAATACAACAGTGCATCAAGTTTTCTTAATCTTGTATGTTTAACCCTTTTGTTAGCTTACAGGTAGCTGCTCCCCTGAGTTTTAGGGTCTATGTGGCTGGTGTGGGGAAAAAGGGCTTCATCATGAAGTGACTTGTCCAAGCCTAAGCACAGGGGCACACCCTCCTGCTGCTGCTGGAGGACCTCTCCCGAGAGCAAGGCGGGTTTTGGCCGGCCTGCCTTGGCCTACTGTGAAAATAACCTGTTGTCCCAGGAAGGGTGGAGAGGGAGGATACGCAGATTGCTCTCTTTATACACGGGTCAGAATGTCTTTCCAGAGCTGGGCTCTGATGGCCTCTAGGCTGCCTTGACTCTCACAACGGCAGTGCACACGCCGAGCTTTCCAGGGTGGCCAGACTTCATTGTTCCTTTTTAGAGTAGCGTTTTTGCAATGAGATGCGCTGGATTCCTGGTGATGGTGCAGCGCTGTGAGCCAGGTCTGTCACCGCAGTCACTGTCGTGTATCTGGCTTTGAAGGTTACCGCCAGAGAAGCTGGAGCGGTACAAGCTTTTTGTACCACAAAACCGGCCCTTATTCACACAGTTTTACAAAGCATTGCTAAAACGCTTTGCGTGGTGTGTATTCCAGTAAGCATTGTACATGAAGACTGGTGCTGGAAGAACAAGTCCTTGGAGTTGGAAGTCATGGAGGAAGATGTTTCGGGAGTAGAGTTCCGGCAGACTGGATACATGCTGAGGTGTTCTCTTTCTCATGCAATTACACTGGTACGTAGGTCACAAACGGCCTTGTATTTTTTTAATGAACTTGTGTAGGTAGGTGGGATTATGCCCGGAATCAAGGCTTTGTCGTGTCTCTAGGGAGTCACACAGCACACGGCATCCATGTGAGTGCTTCGAGATTTGTCTCGTAGATTTGGTAAAATGGTCTTGTGTTGTTAGCTGCTGTAAAAGAGAAGCATTAATGTATCTTTAGGTGAACACTGTTCTCACTTGGTTCTTTTGTAGTGACTGACAGTGAATTGTGTTGTGGCTTCACAGGAATTTTATCAGGATGGGAATGGACCAGAGAACGTTGGTGTTTACAACCTGTCCAAGGGAGTTAATAGATTCTGTCTTTCAAAGCCAGGTAACAGCTCTAAAATATTAGTTTTAAAAATTAAGAGGAACCAGTCAACTAATACTGCTGGGAATTTAAGCAAAAAAAAATCTTTTGTGGTTTCTGGGAAGCATAGCTTTATTTACATCTGTATATAGATGCTCATAAGTTTTTAGAATTCTACTACTATTTAGTCCTTTTCCTAAATACTGATTCCACAAAATAATGGGGTTTTTGCACTCGGTGAAGGGCTTTAACCTTTGATGAATAAAGAGCATGTTGAAATAATCTCATTCATATGGGTTCTATTTGTCAGTCACATTAGGATGTGATGGACAAATGGAAATTTCATTTCAATACAGGATTCTTGAGGAATAACTGTTAAAAGTACCACAGGGTTATCTATAACAGCAGAAGAGAATGTTTTAGATAATAATTTTTTTTCTCCTTTTAATGTCTTAGAGCTAATTCTCTGTTACAGCCCCTTAGCAAACCAGTGAACAAGTGTATTTGGTTTTGATTCAGTTTTCAGGTTTGAACACGTCATCCTTGGAGGCAGTGGTCTCATTCACAGCCCAGTGGTACAGTGGTTCTGTGATCACAGGCTGTGGGACCACTCCTGACCTTGTTTGGTTTGTTGAGTTTGTAATTACATCTATCTGTAGTGATGCCTCCTTGTGTTTTGTACTAGTGTGTGTTAGAAACTCTGCGCAGCTTCCCACAGTGCTCTGTGACTGAACAGAGGTGAATTAATCACAAGTGTATGTGTGAAAGGCATCGATAATGATTTGGCAATCATTCCTGTACCTCAGGTCTTAGGTGCTCTTGAGGATTCAGCCAACACAGTGAGCTGATATTTTTCAGCAGATCATTCTTTGGCTTAATTTTTCCAGGTGTATATGAAGTGACCCCACGTTCCTGCCACCAGTTTGAACATGAGTATTACACTTACGACACGTAAGAACAAAATCTGGTTTGGATCTTATGCCTGTCAGCATGCTTTCACAAAGCTGCCTTCTGCTGCAGCTGCCTTCTTTCAGCACTTCGGGGTGTGTTGCTCTGACTGTCTCTAACCAGTAGAGGGAAGCTTTGGCCAAGTGTATCGGAGGTGTTCTCTTGCCCTTTCTAGCCTTAAAGAAAAAAATCTAATAATAGGCTTTAAAGATGCTTTTGCTACCTTAAGTGAACATTTTTCTCAGCCTTCTGTCTGTTTAATGTTGGTTTTGCTTTGTAACAAAGGAGAGAGAATTCAGTGGAATCTGATGGCTTTTGAGAGTTGGAATGCAGAAGATAGGGTGGTGGGTTTGCTAAGAGGCATACCCCACCATGGCACATCCCTCGTGCCGTGAGTCCGTGGTGGTTTGATTCTGCCCACCCTAATCCCAAGCAAGCAATGCTGGTCTCCCCAAGTCAGCCGTTGTGTTGTTATTTATTTATTATTTATAGGTTATGGTCTGGCAATGTGCTTAATGGCTCTTTGCTTCCAAGAAGAGGATTTCTGCTCCCAGACTACTTCTAATTCACGAACATGGCAGAAAACAGATTGAGCATTAAAATCTGATTCTGCTGTGTTAGTGAATTAAAAGTAGTTCAGAGAGACATATGCTAAACATGAGAGCTGGCGCAACGGGAGTGAATGGATAGCAGCACAAACCCTCTTTTGGCAGCAAAGCACCATTAGACTTGGGGCATCTTGGTGATCTATGCCTAATGTGACAAACTTTTGAGTGTCCTTCTGCTATGTGTAAAGGGATTGTACATGTGAAATCAATCAAATCAGCTTTAGCTTGAGAGGAAGCGGGCGGCAGAAAGGAGGCATTGATTTGGCCATGTCATGCAGTGGTTTGGGGTTCAGAGCTGGAAAATGCTCCCTTTACAGTACGCTGTCGTCTCAGCACTGCAGCTTCGCTGTGGAACTTGTCGTCTTTTACAAAGCACTTAGGGATGAGAGCACAAACCCTGCTGAATAAGATTTGGGTTTTTTCTTTAGGAGGGAGACCTTGAATTCATCTCTCTGTTACTTTGATTTACAGGTCCTCTCCTAGTATACTGACGCTCACGGCAGTTCGGCACCATGTCCTTGGCACGATTGTAACAGATAAACTGATGGATGTGACTATTACCATTAAGTAAGAACAAAGAAATCTAGGGGTGATAAAGAGTGGAAGACAGACATCTCTCTCATAAAGTTTCTCGCTGGTTTTCTTGCGGCAGTGGCTGCTTTCTAAGGGGATGGCATCCAGCTCTAGACTGCAAGAGGTGTTTATGCTAAGCTGTGCTTTGAGTTCTTTGTAGGTAGATAAATAATTCCCAGCCCTCATTTTGAACATTGTCGCTTCATTTCAATAGAGCCTCTTTCCACTTGTGTGTCACGGTGAAAAGGAATGATTCTCTGGGGTTTTACACGCTTTAATGAACTGAAATTTCAAAATCAGAAGTTATGGTTTTAGCTTAGGTCTGAGCTATTTAGCACTGGCATCTATTTTTTTTTCCTTTTCTGCTCTCAGAATGGCAGTCTGCTGCTTTAGAGCGTTGTTACTGGCGTGAAGAGGGTTATAAAAGGAAAACCATGCAGAGTGATTACACACTAATGCGCCAATTTATGTTTAGCTGAACAGACAGCTCACTAGGGAGCACTGATTTGTGAACAGCTTTAATTGTGTGAGTTGCCAGATCTGCCTGGAAGTGTCTGATGACGATGAGTGCTTTATTAATGCTCTGCTGATGTCCACTTGTTCTAGACTACAGGTTCTCAAACTTCTTTGAGTGTAGAAAACATCTCTTCAGAGAACAAATTACCTGCAGAGCATTGCCTTGAGTTCCCTGAGTTTAATGAACCTGTGGCTGCAACTACTGGGCAACTATAGCAGCTGGAAAAGAAACATTGAGGCAGCAGAGAGCCATTAGGATTTTAAAAACAACTTAGTAAGGAGGTGAATATTATACCCACCTTCTGGGCCGGTTGGGTTTTTTTGAGGCAGTTGGCAAGTGTTTTGGAGGCAGCTTGGTTGCTGCAGACTGTTCAAGTCTGCCTGATGCTTTCCAGCCAATGCCACAGCTCTGGATTTAAAAGCAAGCCAGTTGTTTTTGTGAGTCTGTTTGTGTACCAGATCCATGGCAGTCTCCCCTTAACTTTTACTTAACCAAAAAAAGGCCAAACAGCCCCAACCAAAAATGAAGCTGATTCTTACCAATTTTTGATGATGGCTTGTTATGTTTGGAGAGTGAGACTCTGTGTGTATCCATACAGATTTTAAATAGATTTTAAGGCAAAAAAAAAAAAAAGTACACATTTCTGTATTGTCTTTGGACTCCAGAGAAAGACTTTAAAGCCTTGTGGTAGAGCAATAGCGTCTGTTTCTCCTCAAGCCAAAAGAGAATGTAGGTGAAGACTGAAGCAGGAGACAGAACTATCCTGATAATCTAAAATGGTTGTAGGAAAAGAAATCGCGATCATTCCAGTTCAGTCCTCATAGAGGATTCTGCAATGTTCTGCAGCAGTTCTTCAGACTATTGTAGGAGAGACTGAAGGTAAGATACAAAGGATGGCTGGAGATGAGAAGGAGTTGCTAGGAAAGAGAGGATGCAGGATCAGGGGAAGTGAAACGAGATGCGTTGTTCTGAGCTGATTTCAAGAACTTGGTTGAGCTTGCCTAGCAATCTCTTGAGTGGAGAGTGACGGGAGGGCGGGGTAGTTCAAAAGTATAGGGCAGATAGATGAGAACTCGAGCTTTTCCTGAGAGTTCCCAGCTAGTGGAAGTATTTACTTGTGATGGAAGTTGTTTACTCCTAGTACACTGTATTCCTGAGAGGTGTGTTCTGAGGGAAAGTTCCACTACTGGGAAAAAAAAAAGTGTCTAACATCCTTTCTGTCTTTAGCATGTTCTCAGGTTTGGGATTCCAGCCTTTCCCTCTTACGTTAGGGCTTTGTTAAAGGTACTCTTGCAGACTGGTTCTTGGGCTTAAGAATTTACGCCTCTGGCCGGCTTGTCGGTGCTTCTGTGGGGTTACTGCCACTGCAGCAGAGCTGGTGCCTGGTACTCGATGCAAAATCAAGGCTCTATTTACCAAAACCAAGGCTAAACTAAGATGCTGGGCTCTGCCAAGTGGCTGAGATGTAGACCTGTGATGCTGGCTCTGCCCTGGGGTGCACGACAGGGCGGAGGGAACAGAGCTGTGACTTACTGACTGGTTATAGCGTGGTGGGGCAGAACTGGTGAGAGTTGCATGTAGATCCTTTCCTGCTCAGCCGGGTAGGTTACCTGTAGTGCCTGTGGACAGGCCTTTCTAGTAGTAACTGACTCGTGTGGACGTTAAAAGTTTTAGTTATGCTTGGAATAAATAGCAGAATTAAAAAGAAATGGATTTAAAATAAATAATCTGGGGACTTGTCTGCTGTGAGAGATATAACAAGCTCTTACCCCTCCATATGAAAGGAGATGATTTTGTTTTCTCCTCCATGTTTTCAGGTCATCGATTGACAGTGAACCTGCCTTAGTTTTAGGGCCCCTGAAATCCATACAGGAGTTACGGAGGGAGCAGCAGCTGGCAGAAATTGAGACCCGCCGACAGGAGAGAGAAAAGAAGGGTCAGGAGGAGGAAGGAACAAAGCCACCAGTGCAAGAAATGGTGGAGGAACTCCAAGGACCGTTCTTATATGAATTTTCATACTGGGCAAGGTAATACTGAGTTCCAACGGATAAGGGGAATTCTTTGTGCTGTTGTGTGGTGTTGCCACCAAACGGAACAGCGGTGGATTCCGTATGGGAAAGAGCTGCTGTAGGGTACCCCTGCTTCTTCTTGCTCACTTTCAGCTCAGGGGAAACTAATACCACATAACAGGAGTTTTGCTTAGGTTATTGCCGATGCTTTTTCCTTGGGGTGTTCAGATGGATTCTTGGGTCAACATGCAGTACTCTGTTTGGCATGAGAGCTGCTAATTCCAGTCTCTTCTGATTGTGTCTTGTTTGCGGTTTACAGGTCTGGAGAGAAAATTACTGTGACGCCGTCATCAAAAGAGCTGCTTTTCTACCCGCCTTATGTGGAAACAGTTGTTAGTGGAGGTCAGTGTAAATAAAATGTAGTTTGAAAGGAGTAGATTTGTAAGGCAGAAGTGTGTCCTTACAGCTGAATGTATGCATAGCTCTCCAGAGGTAATGTTGGGGAAGTTTCAGTTGCAGCTGTTTCTTTGGACCAGTTTCACTCTGGAATTTGGAACCGTGGGTATTTGGTGGAGGATGCAAGCACAGTTTTTATCGGCAGTACATGCTTCCAAGTGCTGAAAGACCACCTGGCACGAGAGGAGGAGCTGGGTCTCTGGATATTACACCAGATTCTCCCAATTGTTCATATCACTCTCGTCTAGAAAAACAGTTGTGCAAAGGCAATGTTTGTGTGTTCAGTTTGTTGCCAAATTCATTTCTGTCACTTCTGTAAAGTTTTCATTGTAGTAAATGACAATAATAAAAATATTCACATAAAAGTAAACCAGAATTGTCAGGGTTAGCAGCTGATGCTGATGTTGTCAGCGTCCATCTTGCCCTCAGGCTCCAAAGTGAGCGTACTTTGTTTGCAGTCGCTAGGAAATGTTAAGTATCTCTTCTTATGTGCCTCTTCGTTGTGCCCATTCTAAATAAATTGGAGGGAGGGAATAAAATTTTACTTCTGTCATTTGACGTAGCATATGCTGACATTACTTTGACCTCAAAAAATTTTGTCAAAGTTCAGAGTAGTATCAGCTAGAAGAGAATATTGGTGGAATCTTCTCCATGTAGCTGCAGTATATGTAACTTAACGAATCCTCAGAGCACTTAGCAAATCCAATACTTGTGTTTTGGAGATGTGCTTACAGCTTTGGAGCTTAGGTACTCATTTTGTGAATGTTCAGATGTTTGAAGATGTATTGAGAACAAGAATCGTGTGGGTTGATCTCTCACTCTAAGGTGAAAGAACATCAACTGATCACTTTGGAAGCAGTTAAACTCTTGCTGTAAGAGGGAATGGTGAGTGTATCTTTGACTTTCTTGTTTGTCTTAAATCCCCTTTGTGATGATCAAGAGAGTTGCCCTGGAAAGCTGATAGAGATTCACGGAAAAGCAGGCTTATTTCTGGAAGGACGAATTCATCCTGAATTGGAAGGTGTTGAGATTGTCATTGGTGAAAAGGGAGCAACTTCCCCACTCGTCACAGTTTTCACTGATGACAGAGGTGCTTACAGGTAATTAACAGATTTGTTTTCATCTTCTGGATTCTTTAGTTGAAGTGCAGTGGCGAGTTGACAATGTGCGTGAGGTCCACGTGCTTTTTGTAAACAAGTTGTTCTTTCCTTTTATTTGAAGTGTTGGGCCGCTCCACAGTGACTTGGAATATACAGTTACTGCTGCGAAAGAGGGGTTTGTTTTGACTGCAGTAGAAGGAACAGTTGGGGACTTCAAAGCTTTTGCTCTTGCTGGGGTGACATTTGAGGTAATGTTCTAAACACTTTGGGCTCTGAATGAATGGTGCCTGTGGTTAGAGCTAGACAGGCAACAAGGTAACCCACGTGTCCCAACCAAGCACAAATGGGTGTGGGATTTGAGGATAACTTTGTCACGGGGAAACAAACCTCAGTGGATGAACTTAGTTGCAGACTGTGACTTGTGATGCAGAAGATACGATGCAAAGTTTATTGAGTGATGCTAGAGCCTGCAGTCCAGAAGGCTGGTCTTACCTGCTTTTGGGGAATTGGACCACCTTTTCTTGAAACAAATCACCTTGAGGGATAAAACTCATCATGTACAGTCTGGTCCCACTGGTGCCTGGGTCTGGTCTTTGGGACGCTTTGTTCTGGCCCCCAGCACGTCCTTCGGAGTGCCAGAGAATGGCTGGCTGTTCTGGTGACACAAGCTGCGTGTGGCTGTGACTGCCCGGCTGTTGAGAGCACAGCCCTCTGTAGGCCAGCAGCCTCGCAGGAGGGGACACGCTGCAGATGTGGCTGGTTTCCTTCTGCTCACAGCTGAGTGCTCAGAGCCAGCACTTCTGTGCACTCTGTGAAGGGCGTCTGAACTGAACCCTTCTTCATAAAGCAGCCCTCACTTACTCTTACAACTATTGCTTTTCCAAAACCAGATCAAATCAGAGGATGACCAGGCTCTCGCTGGAGTTCTCTTGTCTCTCAGTGGAGGGGTGTTCCGGTCCAACCTCCTTACACAGGATAACGGCATGCTGACTTTTTCCAACCTGGTACGTTGAAATTGGTTCTTCTGACTGTGGCTGACTCTGCGTTCCTTTGCCCTCAAAATAGGGACACTGCTGGCTCCCTTCAGTGGCAGGGGGGGCCTTTGGTCTCCTTTGAAGCCGTAACCCCCAGTGAGAGATGTGGGTCCCTGCGAGCGGGCTGCACTGGCAATCTTAGCAAGGGGAAGATGGGAAATGTAAGCTGGCAAGGTGTTTTTCCCCACAGGTAGTAGGTGGTGTTGATTGATCCCAGTTACTAATCTGCAGTCTGTAAACATGAAACAAGCCAATTTGCTGAATGATCATTTGAGAGTCTTTGGAGGAAAGAAATCTAATTAGATTATTGATCTGTACATGCATGTAGACAGGCCTGAATAGTTTCTTGCAGACATCTTTCTCTGCTGGGCACTTTCCTGTCCTTCAGATCTCGGGGCCATAGTTTCCTTTCCCTCTTCAGGCTCTATCTCTGGTGGTGTTCCATTGGTTTGTTGTCCAGTGTGCTCCCTGTTTTTCGGTGCTCACGTTTTCTGACCATTTCAACCTGTGGTTGGGACGGAGGACTTTATCTCCTTAGGAACCTCTTTCAGAAACATCATGGTGAATTTTTGTGTCGCTGTCTGCAAACAGCTTTTTTCTTGCCTCTTTGCAGAGCCCAGGGCAGTATTATTTTAAACCCATGATGAAGGAGTTTCGCTTTGAACCGTCATCACAAATGATTGAAGTGCAGGAAGGGCAGAATCTTAAAATCCGGATTACTGGTTACAGGACGGCTTACAGGTCAGTAGAGCTGAAATGCTGTGCAAAATGTTACGTACTGTGTCAGGGTGCGTTATCAGGGACGGGAGAGGACTGCTCTAGGGATGGCAGGCCAGTTCAGGCACCTGACTTCAGGATCCTTCCTTTCCTTGCCCTCAGGGGTGCGTGCTGCTTGCTGTTCATGGAGCTCAGGGAACGTGGATTCCTGAAGTTGTGCTCTGAACTGCAGCTGAATTTCATGCTTCCAACAGTTTTACATGTACATTATAAATTCCCCTTTTCTACTCCATGCTATGCTAATTATATTAAGTACTTTTTCCATCAGTTATAACACTAAAATGTCTTTTAAATGTGCATTGAACCAGCATCTGCACATCTGTAGCAATTGGTTCTCTTTACACCCCTAGCTGTTACGGCACAGTTTCTTCTTTAAACGGCGAGCCCGAACAGGGAGTCTCAGTAGAAGCCGTGGGGCAGAAGGACTGTAGCATCTATGGAGAAGACACCATAACTGATGAGGAGGGCAAATTCAGGCTCCGTGGCCTTTTGGTAAGGGTTAGAACCCTCTCTGTTGTTTACTTAGTATGATAGTGGAGCAGTAAAATGTGTTTTATTAATTGGGTACCAGTTGCTGTTTCCCCGTCACGTTTGCTGGCTCAGGTTTCCTTGAGTCTCTCTGTGTTCAGAAAGTGCCACGGGCTGAACATCCATTCTGGGGAAGGGAAAAGCTGTGAGTGTAAGTCTGTGGGGCTTGCTGCCAGCACGCTGGTGGCCTCCCACAACCACCGAGCAGCTCCCACGAGGGACACGGCGCCCAGTCTATGCGATGTGTCTAACTGGTGGTCAGCAGTGTTCAGGTGTTACACCAGGGAATTTTCCGAGGCAAAAGAATTTGGGGAAGCAGTTAGTTTCTCTGCTGAAAATGCCATGAGAGCTTTTGGCAGGACATTGGGTGCGTGTGATGCTGGCTGTACAGCATGTATGTGAAGCGAACTGTTCTGCAGGAAACCAAGTTTGTGGGACCACTTGTATGGAGTAAGCACTTACGCTGAAGTAGAAAGCAATATTTGATCAGGTTTTAATTCCGCTTGATTTACTTTCTAGCTAAAACACTTCACAGCAGATGATATCTGTTAATACTTTAATGTAATAAACTAGTGAAAGTTCTGTGACAGGCCTTTTGTGTTTGCTGGCAGTAAACACTCTAATGGTGTTAGTTAAATTTTGTGTGTGGGATAAGGAAGACTAACTGGATAGAGCTAATCTGTTTGGGTGGTGTACCTTAAATGGAACCTCATACTGTCTTCTAAAATTAAAGTACGTATGATTCAGTGTTGGGATTTATCATCTGAATGTTGCTTTTAGCCTGGGTGTGTTTATCATGTCCAACTCAAACCTGAAGGCAACGATCACATTGAAAGAGCTTTACCACAGCATCGGGCAATTGAGGTAATTTTTTCCTTTTTTTGGTAGTATCTGAAACGTGTCTGCGGGCATTATGTCTGCTCCAGCAGCAGCAGCAGGTGAACGCGTTCTGTTTAGAGAAGGGGCTTTCAGCAAGTTGGCTCCCTAAAGACGGGTCCTGTATTGTGTGTCAGCACCGTGGCTTAACAGTGCAATGAGGTGAAGCCCAAGCAGTGAACAAGGGGGAAGATTCTTTCAGAGTCACAAAACCTGTATGTCGGGAAATGAGAGAAAAAATGTCTGGAATCCCTTTCAGCATTTCTTTTTGACGTGGAACAAAGCCCTAGCGACTTGAGGATATCATAAATTGTCATATTATCTTATCCTTGTATTTAGTTCCTGAATGATAGATGCAGACTACATCCTGCAGTCTTGACGTAGATGAAATTGTTCAGGCCAGCGAATCTTTATAAAATTTAATAATAACTTTGAATTGAAAGCTGATGAAATCTTGTTAAAAATTCGTCCATCCTTACAGATTGAGATTAGCTGCCTCGCATTTATCTCTTGACACCCAGCAAAGGTTAATTAGCCTTTGTTAGTTGTCCAGAGCTTTTCAGTGGGAGATGGTCACTATTGGAGCTCAGACATGCGCCTGACCAGCGTGCCCCCTTCACAGAAAAACAGAAGGACAGAGTTCTTTCAGTTCCTTAGCGTGATCTTGCTAAGAGTGCTTGCTAAGAAAGCAGCAACCCAATTCCAGAACATCAGGTGAAGGTTAGGTACTGCAAGTTGGAACAGACTGCCCAGAGAGGTGGTTGAATCGCCGTTCCTGAAGACATTAAAAAAACGCATAGACGTGGCACTCCAGGACATGATCTAGTAGGCACGGTGGTGTTAGGTTGAGGGTTGGACTTGATGATCTCGGAGGTCCTTTCCAACCTCAGGGATTCTATGATTCTGTGAAGTGACAGCTGAATGCAGTCATGTGTATGGACAGTGCCCTGGCTAGCCTGCCATTNGCCAGACTGCCGGTGCGGCACCTGGCCGAACCCCAACCTGCCTGTCTCTGTCGGTAGCACTTCAGGAAATGGCTTTCCTTGCTCTGAACAGAGTTCAGATTTAGAAACACAAATGTCTTGCATTTTAAACAATTCTGAGGCATACAAAGTTACGTACTTTTGAAGTAAGTCATATTATGGTATAAGCATATTCCTCGTTAATCAACTGTATAAACATCCCAGCACTGATGTTCAGCCATCAGGCAGTCGTGTGTATGTGACTCTGCCTCTTCCACAATAACGCGTGCTTTTGGTACTTCTTCCATGTTCAGTGTAATGTAATGCCAGCAGCCTTGAGCTGGTAGTGCACGAGTCTGTAGTTGTGAGCTGCGAGCTCTGGAGGAAAAGTACTTGCAGTTGGAAAGCCTTCGAATTTCGGTGTGGTTAGTACAGAACAAAACTCACTTCTTGTTTAAAATTCTGAGCAATGTTTGTGTTGTGCTGACTGTTCTCTGTTCACTGTTCCTCTGTTGGTGTAAACAAGACTGTGATTTATGTTGCAGGTTGGGAACAGTGACATCGATGATGTTAATATTATAGCGTTCCGGCAAATTAATCAATTTGATTTAAGTGGAAATGTGATTACATCTTCCGAATATCTCTCCACGTTATGCGTAAGTTCAAGCCTGTCATCTTTGTCAAGTGTATTCGCTGTTGGTTTCCCAGTGGTTTTTGCAGGGTCACTGGAAGTTTTCAGTAGCCAGAGCACACATTTAATTCAATTTGTGACTAGTACTTTAACGAAGGTGAATTTGAATTCCAGGTAGAAGTAGGATTCCAGTGTTCCCTCACTGCTTTGCTTCAGTGTTTCCATTTTTCATGGAGTATGTTTAAGAAATAGTTTCTCAGGTTGGCCTGTATGTTTCTGGGTCTGCTTCCCTGATTAGGGGTGCCCTGTCTGTAGGGAGAGCACGACCCCAGGAGTGTCAGAGCCGCACTGATTCCTGAAATGCCTGGGGCTTTCAACAGGCGTTCTGCTAGCAGGAAGGCACCATGCGAATGCAACGATAGTGTAGGACACATGAATTGAAAAGTGCAGCCATAAGAGAGAGTTGGAGACAAATAGTAAAGCTGAAATTTTCAAAATTCAAAAGACTGCACTGAGATCTGGAAAAACTTTCTCAACACCTGCAATCCTTTCGGCTTAGGGTGCTGGAAGTATCTGCCAGCGGTGTTAGTGGCTAGGAGCTACAGCCCTGTTTCTCAGGTTGTAATGTTACCTGCCAATTTAAAGGCAGTGCCTGGATTCCTATCAGACTAGTCTGTTATGCATCTCACCTGCCAAGATCTCGTTGAGCTGTTGGGTTTTTTGGGAGACATCCAAAGGATCCCATGCTCAGAGCAGGTGTGAAGAGATATGAAGAGCACTCAAGCAAGCTCCCATCTTTCTGGGGAAATTCAGACTTGCACTTCAGCTTAAGCAAATAAGAATTGATGTCAAACTGTAATTCTGTGGGAGTTACCCAGGCCTGTTCCTGTGTCACGTTAGGTCGGGTCCTGTGTTACATGTAATGCATGTGTGCTTTTGTTGGGTGCACGTCATCATCCTTGCTTTCAAGGCAGAAGCTTCTGTCATGGAAGGATGCGCTAAGATTTGATATGACACAAGTGAGCAGTTTTGTGACCTCAGTTGGTCCCTTCTGGTTGTGTGGGCTTGGTGGAACACTCTGGTGAGCTGTGGTTGGAGTAGCACTGGGCAGAATCGATGAGAGTTTTGCTGGGCCGTGCCTGCAAGGAGAGCCGAGCCTTGGCAAGTGCCTGACCCAGAGGCTTACAAACAGTGGTGGAGGTGGCAGAGGGCTGCTGCAGGGCGGTCCACAAAACCCATGCCTTTCCTTACTGGTCCTCTGGAGAAGACGTCTGGGTGGACAGGCAGCCTCATGGGAGGAGGGGCTGCTCCCCCTACCAGCCTTATTCAGCTGTGATACATCCCTCCTTAATTATGCTGGTTTCTGAGCAAACTGTGTTTGCTGAGGACTTCAGGTCTGTTCGGTACCTTGAGGACGTCTAGCCTGCTGAGTAAGCGTAGAGAAATTGAAATCCAGCAAAATGAGCCTGTTGGAGAAAGCGAAACATCCTCCAGCTGCAGGTTCCTGGGAAGCCGCTGGGGTTATCGAACAGAATACTCGGTTCTGGCTGACGCCTACACTGTCACTGAATACAGTATGTGACAGTGGCAGACAGTGGTTGTTCCGGAACTATTTCAGGTTCTGTAAAAAACCTGTTTCTGTGACTTCTCACATCCCAGATTAGAACAATTCCAGGTGTCCTTACTTGACAACTTTCTGTTTATAAAACTCATGTTGAATTTTGAATGCTTTTATCCCTCACGGTGTGAGGTGTCTGTTGCGGTGCAGGCTCAGAAACACCGGGTTTGTGCTTTTTTCTTTCCCTCACAGGTGAAGCTCTACAAAAGTGAGAATCTTGACAACCCAATTCATACAGTCAACTTGGGCCTCTCCTTATTTTTCCATTTCCCACCACTGCTCCGAGATGGAGAGGTAAGAATATTGCTGAATAACGAGCTCAGCTCGCTTCAAATTTTTTCCCTCAGGACAGGGAAGCGTTCCCTCTGGTGTGCCTGCAATACTGCGCTCGTGCTGGGGTGACCAGTGCCTCATAAGACTTGAAGCCTCTTAAGCTGACTTTTGCCTTTAAATTTAATTTTGTCTGCTACTGATGCTGTAGGCTGAGTGTGTGTTTTACCCACAGAATTACGTGGTGCTCCTGGATTCTACGCTGTCCAAATCCCAGTATGACTACACCCTGCCTCAAGTTTCATTCACTGCTATTGGATATCATAAACACGTTACGCTGGTCTTTAGTCCCACTGTAAGTACAGAAAAGTGCTTAAGTGTTCAAGCGTTCGCCTTGAGAGCCGTGCCTGGTCGTATCACTGGCATCTGTTTTGTGCTCTTGGCCAGACTTTCTATTCATGTAAACGTAAAGGGGTTTTTGAGAGGCATTATAGTAGGTGAGTTTGGAGGTGGCCGCAGTTAAGGCACCAGGCAGGGCCGTGCCCCGGGAACAACGTGATAGGGGGTGCAGCCTGGAACGTTAGGGCAGGCAGGTGAGGAGTTGTAGCCGTGGCACGAACTGAAACGTTACAGAAACTGCGGGCTGAAGGAGAAGATAAGATTGTTGTCAGAATTCCATTAAAGACTTCTGTGTGTATGACAGCAGCGTCGCCAGCCCCGGAGAGCTTTAGTCCTTGGAGCTGAGGTAGAGGGTAGAGCAGAGGGGTCGCAGAGTATCGTGGGGGAAAGCTGCTCCCTTGAGAGAGAGAAGGGGCTTTTTGCAGTTCCGAACAGCGCGGTCAGTTCAGCCGTGTGCATTCTGTAGTGCTTAAATGATTTAGTTCTCTTCCGCGTCGCTGCGTGCTCGGATGCCAGCGAAACGGGGGAGACGTGACACGGCATCCATGGAGGGTGCAGATGTGCCTGAAGGATGTAGCGCTAGGACGGTTGCTGTAGTGTCGCCACTGGGATCGCAGAGGTTTGGGCAGCGTGTGAGAGGCGCGTCAGAGCGCGCCGGGGAAGCAGAGATTGAGCAGCAGTGGATCAGTTGTACAAAACAGCCCCGGGAACAACGTGATAGGGGAGTGAATCCGATGGAGGGATTCACTTGGAGTTGAAGGTAGAAACATCTTGGAGCAGTGCTTGGAGGGAAGTCAGGGAAGGGCTGGAGGTGGCACATGATCCTATTGCTGATATTGCTGAAAGCTGAGGGATTTCATAGTCAAAATGACTGTTTAAAAAAAAAATAACAATCCATCGTCCTCACTTTTCAGAGAAAGCTGCCTGAACAGGATATTGCCCAAGGGTCTTACATCGCATTACCACTGACACTGCTGCTGCTGTTGGCTGGCTACAACCATGATAAGGTAGGTCAGGGTTTTTGTGTCTTATCCAAATATTATTGTCCTGTCGGTGAATACTTTGTCCTGTGGTAGGTGAGGGTTTGTTGAGGTGGTTATCCAGACAGAGATGCAGTCAGCAGTCACCTTAGGTGACACGTTTTAAGAAAAGCCACAGTGTAGCCAAGTTTTTGGACTATTACCTTCCTTTAAAAAAACATCAGTGTGGAGGTGAGTTCCTGTGCCACTTGGGAATTTTGTCTTCTCATTTGATGGCTCTGGGGAAAAAACCAATAGAGCATCATTCAAATTCACATACCCAGACTCAGTGATAAAGGAATGAAAGTAACTGTTTTATTGGCTTCAGGAACAATCAGAGTGGAAATTATCCTGCAAGTCATTGAGTCTGGTCTCTTGACCTTTACACTCTCCCTGGTGAAAAGGTCTCCAGGATTATCACTACTTACTCTGTAATGCCCTGTCGTCGTTAGCAAGCCATGCTCTCCTAGCCTTCTCTGATGTGACTGGGTTTCTGCTCTGCTGATGGGAGAGGCTTGTCTGTGCAGTTTGATTTCCCCTCAAATGTGGGTAAGACAGCACAGAACATGTGATTCTCCAGGACTTTCTGCAGTATCACTGGAAGCGTCTCTGCTGAAAACAGTGGTCATCTAGACACAGGACTGAAACTGCTGTTCATGGCTGGATGACTTCAGGGAGAAAGTTACTGACAAATCATGTTAGGTTTTGATTATCAGGAATGCCCAGAGGTTTGGTGTGATTCCTCCCCAGGATTCGCTGCCACTTCTGATACCTCTGTAGATGTGCTATTCGCGTAGTAGGTTCTATCTGTCCGGGGGTGTGTGGGTCTAAAGAACGTTGTCATTCAGACCTCACGTACCGTTGTAATCACACGCTGCTTCCCCTTGCTTTTTGCCCAGCTTATTCCCCTATTGCTGCAGCTGACCGCTCGACTGCAGGGGGTACGCGCTCTTGGACAGGCAGGTTCTGACGCAGGCGGCTCAGAGGACGCAAAGAGGCAAACGAAGAAACAGAAGACAAGGCGGACGTGAGGTGAAAGGAGTGAGCGCGTGAAGTGGTGCTCCGCCAGACCGCAGCCTGAGAAAGCAAAGCCACTACAATGCCCTTTTGTTGAATTTGCGGACTTCCCATTTTCGCTGTTGCTACCCGGGTGCCGCTGGTCACACTTGCTCCATTTCGGTTGTAAGTTTTTTACGGAGTCTGCCGATCTCCTTGTTGTCAAGTAATGAAACGAATGCCTCTGCTGCCACTGCGAGTGCATCTCCCCTACTGGAAGACAATTCGTTAATGTTTTTTCTCTTCAGTGGGGCAGGTCGTGTGGTGTTCATTACTGACTTGTAAAAGCAGTGGTGGTAGGCTGTGCGACCTTGCTTTCAGTCTCTAGATTTTGGGATAATTTTTCCGTACCTTTTGAAATAGCCACTTTGCAGAGGCAACACATTGGGATTTTACTAAATCGGTGGTGCTTGAAACAAAGTTTTGGGAGGTATACATAAGCTGGGGAATGATGTCTTTGGCACTTCCACTTAGCAGTTTGATTGACAAGTCTCCCATCCGCAGAGCTGTGATTTCAGGTCTTACCCGGTGATTAGGTTATCTTTGATTAAAATCAAATTTTTGTCCGATGAAGACAAATTGTTACTGTCAGGTAAGTCCTGTTGGTCCTACTGCAAAAGCCGTGTTCAGAGTCCTGCGTCTCAGCCAGTGTGACGCTCCAGACCCCCAGTGTTCCCAACGTGGCTCCGGCAGGTTGTACGGCTCTTCCCCAAGCTGCACGGTGCTGTCGGAGCTGCCTGCGGCCCGTGTGGCTGTCCCATCTGCTCAGGCCACGTGTGACCTTCTTGCCAATTGACGATCGATTTCTTTTTTTTTTTTACTTTAAGAAATGTGAGCTTTTTGAAATCTGCAACGTGTGCAGTCCCAGCAGCGTGGTCTGTAATAAATACCTGTTTCTTACAGGCTCTTTCTCTTCTTGGTTGAAGTAGACAGTTGGACATACACAGTTTAAATGTTAATGGGGCTTTTCATTGACAAATAGCTTAAAGGTTAATAGAGCTTTTGAAAGATGCACGTAAATGCCGACAAGTATTGCAAAGACATTGGTACTGCCAGCAAGTGGCAATGTTTCTCTTTTATAATACTTGAAATAAAGTCCCTTTACATTTAAATATTTAAGCTTACAAACACTACCCTTCTTAGAAAATTGGATGCAAAAGATTTAATGCTATTTTTGTTGGTATTTTGCGTTAGTTTGGGCCTCAGTAATTTAAACTTCATTCGGTGATCATTCTAATCTCTCCGAGGGAAATTCTATCAAGATCATCATAAAAATGAAGAATGTCAAAGAAGCATGTATGTATAGAGTTTGGGATGAAGCACTAATAAAATATCACACTCTCTACTTGAATTTTGTATTGCTGTGATGAAACATCTGGGGAAAAACGAAGTGTTGTAAGACCATACATTTTCAGTACATCTCTGTTTTAAGCTGGTGAGTGTTAAGAAAGGTATTGCTACCGCTGGGGAACATACGAGGAGGAAATGCAGGTGTCTGTGTGCCTTGAGGGGACTTCCAGATACTCTGGCCTCTGAGCTGTGGGACTTGCTGATGATTGACCTTAAACACTGGAAATGCTGTTAATAAAAAGGGAAAAAAAAAAAAAAAAAAGGAGTGTTAATGCGTGCTTAATCTTTTCTTCTAAACCTAGGATTTGCCCAATGTCTCATCTCAAAGTTTTCTCTCCTTTGCCCTCTGGAGCACACCAGTGGCCCACTTGCTTCCAGCCCCGTGTTTGAGATTTATTCTGCTTTTGAAGAGTTGACTCCTAACAAAACTACAGCTTGCAGTTTCTCTTGGCAGGGGAGGCATGGCGCTGTTTGAGAACATGAGGAACACTAACGCGTGAGGTCATGCGCTAAAGCAGGACTGATGTCCTAAATGTCAGGGAATCAGCATCTCCGGTTATATTTGGAAGCCACCGATGGGATGCGCAGGCGGCAGAGCCATCGGCATTGTGGCCTCTCCAGCTCCCGGAACCAGGCGCGTCAAGCAAGGACAGGCCGAGGTGTGCGGGGCCCGACAGGCACCGGAGGAAGGTTTGTGCGAAGGGCTGCGATGCTCCGGCTGTGCAACCCAGCTCCCGTGGTGCCTGGCACTGTGGCCCTGCACCCGCCGACTGACCGGGACAGCGGCAGCTCTGCATCCCCGGCGTCACGGAGCGCCTGGCTCTGGAGGCTCTCCTGCGCACCCCGTGCCCCCGCGCAGAAATGGCCGAGCCCGTGCGGGATTGCCCGCTCTGCTCCGAGCGGAGGGGTTAGGGGTCGTTTGCGTACCTGGGGTTTGCAGTGGGGTTTGTGCTCTTAAAGCCAAGGCTTCCTACCCGTTGGACCGGCCTCTTCAGCGTTTCCTGCTGGGACAGTCTGTGAAAGCTGCTAGTTGCAGCTTTAATTAACCTACGTGAACAGAATAAATGCAGAATGAGACTAACATTTAGATGTTGATTCCTGCCAGAAAACTTGCGAGGCTCAATGTTCTCTGTTCTGTTTTGCAGGCACAATAGGGAAAGAACGATTAGTTCGTTTACTTGGTGAGCTAAACATCGGCAAACGGGGGAAGTCTGTTGGAAATGAGAGTAAGGCCCTCCGGATAAAGATGGCACTGCACGTTACTTGATATTTCTATCAAAAGCAACAATGAAAATTACGTAGATTTGGTTGGCTCATCGGTGATGCACAGAATTCTTTTGTTTAAGAATGCAATGGATCATTAATACTGAATTTTACAATTTCTTTGTAGATGCTTCAGCTTAGTTTCCAAAGCATCACCTTTTAGATGGCTGGCAGATTCCCAGTGGTTTTGATGCAAACAACGTTGTTCAATGAAGATACGATAGTTTTAAACCCAAATGTGTT
This sequence comes from Psophia crepitans, assembly GCA_013399095.1. NCBI lineage: Eukaryota > Metazoa > Chordata > Aves > Gruiformes > Psophiidae > Psophia > Psophia crepitans. Next base: position 779,095 of record VWZZ01004141.1, read on the forward strand.
TAAAAGCAAGAAAAAAATACTAGAGAATTGAGCATTATCAGTAAGTCTGGAGAAGCACAGGTTTTCTCACAGTGAATAGTCTTTGCTACACTTACTGAAGTGTAGATTTTAAAATATTCCCCGAGTTGCACTGTTTAATTTCAGCCACATGGTTGTGAGAATCAGATTCTTGGGGCTGAGTGTTCGTTTTTCTCACTGAAGAACACGTCGAGGAGGAGATGATGCCGCGGGAGGCTGGGTCTGTAGATCTCTCTTTGGCCGCGGGGATGAAGCGCCCAGCGTGCCAGCTCGGTGCATCCCTTCCCGGGGCACAGGGCTCCAGGAGATCTCTGAAGGGAAGGTACTGCCTTCGGCACCGGAACGCGGACCGAGGCCCACCCCCCGCAGCAGGAAAGCTGCGATCCTTGCCAGCCTCTCCAACTCACCGAGGGCAGAAAGGGAAGAAAATGGATTTGGCCAAGGCTGACGGCAGACGTGCCGTCCCCTGCTGTGGCCGCTCAGGACGATGCTGTTCTCGGTGGGTATTTTGCTTTCTATCAGCAGATACGTCCGTACTGTGAAAATAAGGCGGCAACGCTGCAGGCTTTCGGCATCGCCCGTCTGAGGCCCCAGCTGGATCCATGCTGCTCTTCTTCCGTGCGTGAATGTTGCTCTTTAGGTGTTGAAAGTGCAGCTGCAGAATTAGCAGTCGTGGTAAGCAATGAGCGCCCTGCTCAGCCCCATGCGGAGGAAACATGCCCTAGGCGCCGAGGGTTTTGAAGGTGAGATGGCTTTGAAAATCCCACCAGGCGTACAGGTAACTGGCTTGTCCAGGAAAGCTGAGGCTGAATGTGGAGCTGAACCCTCAGATGAGCAATGTCTAATTTTCCTCCTATTCAGTATTCCCCACTTTGTACAGTATCTGTATTTCTCTTTTTTCCAGTAGTTTTCTTACTTTTCTGAAAGTAATTTAAATCGGGCTTCCTGTACGAGTGGGTGCCCTGACGTGGGTGGCGCCGAGCAGGCCTGAGGGGCAGCCAGCCTCCTGAGCTGGAGAGCAGCGCCGGCTCCAGTCGCACCCGGCGCGGTCAGTCCTGTTTTCCTTGCCGATAGACGGGTGCCTTCGGAGAATCTCTGACAGCCTGGAAATCCAGTGGATCTGTTGCTGGTGCGTTATTGACCAATGCCAGAACTCTGCCGTTATTTCTGGTTTACTTCGAAGACCCATGGGTGCAGTCTGTCATTCGGTCAGTTGTTTAAGCCCGGGACGGGCCCGCGTGTCCTTGTGTGAATGAAGAGCGGCTCCGTGTAATTGGCATTCCCTGGGCCTTCCTGGATTAGGATTAGCAAGTGCAATTTTTTCCCCTTGAATGTTTTACAGAGGTTTTGTGAGCTTTTTACATCAGCTAGCTTGTCTCTTCAGTTTTCTGTTATACCTTTTGTAATTGCTTTCTGTCTATAGTTGATATGTTGTTGCTTTACTCCAGTAACTTCCATTACCACTTTTAACTGTGTGCTATTACTGGGATCACTGTGATTGCATTATTTACTCTGTTTGCTTTAAATATCACTTTTCCTTGTTCTACCCCCTCCTCTCCCACCATCTTCCTGGGAGTATTTGAGCTTAGCAACACGATGCTGCCTGAAGTCTTGTTTGTTGCCTTCATAGCCTAAGCCCGTGATTACGTTAAGCCCAGTGACAGATTATCATGAAGCGCTGAACACCCACCAGACCACTATTGAACTTACCGTATGTAAGAGCTCGATAACAGGGAAAGATAAACCTGCTTTTGCCTGCCTGTGGAAGGCTGTGAGTTGATTCCTCCCTTAATTCTCATTTTTATTGATAGTAGAATAATTAAATCCCCGTCACGAAGACTCTGGTTTCTTCGCAGGTCTCTCGTCACACTGAGGCTAGGTACTTTTTTTTTTTTTTTTAAAAGCATAGGGTTGTGCTAAACCCCCACCAATTCCCACTCCAAGCTTTCCTACTCCGAGGCACAGAAGAAACTAATCATGGCTTAAAACACATGAAAAGGAGCTATTTTGTTCCGAAGGGCTCCAGTGTTCGCGGCACTGTAGCAGTTTGTGCTGCAGTCGTTGGGTGCCACGTTCGTGTGCGCCGTTTGGTATCGAAGGGCGACTTCTTCCAACAGGAGGGGCCGGGGTGCTGCCCTGTCCCTCCTCTCCCCTTTTCCCATCCATGAGGTGTGTGAGGGACGTGGATGGTTCCTCTAAGCAGACCCCAGAGTTCATCATCAGGCTGGGGCCTGGCGGGGTTGGGTCCTGCTGAGCCAACCGGCCTGACAAAGCTTAACCAGCACCCGCGATGGCCGGACCTCTGTCTCTGGAGAAACAAAGCCCTGTGTGTGCAGAGAGAAAAATGACTTTGTTTTAATAAGCATGGAAATTGGATGCAAATTTGCTGATGCACTTAAAACCAGAAATGGTGTTTCCTGTCTGTTGAGTGCTCCAGCTGTAGGGACCATCATGCTGGGCAGGCCTGGGGCGACTGGCCAGCACAGGTCCGGGGGACTCTGTCTGTTTTTCTGGCATAAGGGAAGGAGAGACCAGCTTTAGTAAGTGTCAGCTCTGACACGAGCTCTGTGAGCGTCCGAAGCCTGCATTAATAAGGATTCGTGTGGCTACACGTGCTGGTGCAGAGCTCAGTCCAGCACCAATATCTCAAGCCATGGCGAGCAGGTGTGGAATTGGTGACATGCGATAAAGTCAGAACTGCACAAAGTAAAAAAGTTTAAAAAAAAAAAAAAAAAGATATTCACATGTTGCTTTTCATGTTTATCCCTGCATAAATCTTACCCACGACTGGGTGATGCTTTCTGTAATGTCACTCGTCAGCTCTCTTACTGATCGTTCCTGCTGGCTTTTGAAACCGTCTGCACGGCTGCAGACGTGGGGGCGTCGTTCCGATCTCCTGTGCTGAGGTATTACGGACTTGGATCGTCTTGCCCTTGGTAGTACGTCTTTTGTTCTCTGCTGCTGGGGCCCAGGCTCCCTCCGTTGCTGGGCTTTAGTGTGGCCGGGGTTCCAGCCCTTGGGCCCTGCTGCATCCACAGGGACTTGTCGCTCGCCCCTGCGCTCCCCTGAAGGGGGTAGGACTCTGCACCGTGTCTGCGGGAATCCTGCATGCAGCACCGCTTCCCTGAACAGGGACATACCTGACCTCTAAAAATTGTCATACCACTTGTGTTCCTCACTGCTGATAACACCAGCTCTTGGCATGGTTCTCAGTGAGCAGCTTTGCTCCTTCCAGATCAACCCACAGCTCCTGTCGATGGAGGCAGCCGTGGTTTGAAGGGGGCCCCGTCACGCAGTGCTTGCTCCGAGGGGCAGAGCTAACAGGGGCGAGGGAGTGGGGTACGGTCACTTTGTAAACCCCAAACTCATCTCTTCCTTGGCAAACCAGACCTTCCCCCAGCAGCGGCACGAAGCACACTGCGCCATCCTTGCGGCGCTCTCTAGAGCCTAGGTCTGTCTGTCCACATTCCTCTCGGTGACTTTTCCCTGGCTCTCCGGCCCGGGTGCGAGAACGCAGTAACCGATGCCGCGGTGGGTCTGCACAGTGAGCACGGACGGGAGGGTGGGAAATTAGGCCACGGATTTCATTCTTTAGGGTACGGATGGGCTTTGCAAAGTGACAGTCTCGCTTTCGATGCTCTTTGTTTCTGGTGGGCGCCGGGGTAGAGATGACCAAGAGCTCTTGGTGCTTTGGGAACTCGCTTCCATCGGTCTGTGTGTAACTTCCAGCTCCACGAGCTGGGACTTTGGTTTGCGGAGGTTCAGATCTTGGGCTGAGACCCACGTGTGAGGAGCAGTTCGGGTATTGTGGGAAAGGCAAAACAAATCTCTTCCCTCCCTTTCCGCGCGTTACAGAGCTGCGGGAGCGCCGAGGGAGGCGCAGCCAGGAGAGAGACACAGTGCCGTTAGTAACACTGCGATGGCAGCGGCGACCCAGAGATCTTGGGGAGGACAGGATGTGATTCATGGCAGCAGTACATGAAGCTGTACGTGATTTGCATGTACATCATAACACCCTAAATAAAACCACAAGAGACTTATCCCCTACTTCGCTGAACATGAATATTCAATACATTTAATGGCTTAATCTTGAATGCAGGCATTTGTCCTTATGGTAGCTGAATTAGACACCCAGCTTCTCCTCAGTTGCTCGCTTTTTCTTTTTTCTTCTTGTTATAAGAGAGTAAGGGGCTTCTAGGACATGGTGAGCCCAGTGGCATTGTCGCCTTAGCTGGGTGCCCTGCTGTCACACTGCCGTTTTCCTACTCTTCCTTAGAGTAGGAGCAGGCTGCTGTCTTTCTCTGGATCTCGGCCTCCGCGGGCACTGAAGGCCAGTGTTCAGAGAGATCTCAGTACGTCAGAGATGGAATTTCTAGAAGGATTTAGGCAAGCAAGGCCATTGTTTCATAGGGTTTCAATAACAGTTACAGAATTCTGTGCTTGAAAATGCAAATGGGTGTTTATTAGATATTTTAGGTACCTCAATAAATCTCTTGACACTTTGGTCCCGTGGGGCCGGAGCTGTGTCTCAGAGCACTTTTTACACTGCCTCCTTGTCCCGCGGTGCCCCGTTTGCCCCGGTCAGGGAGGTTTTGCCGTACGATGCAGTCTGAGAGCGGCCGTTTCCGTGTTGCTGGCTGACAGCTCCCGCAGCAAGGCAGCAGCCATTGCAACGGCTCTTCAGCGGCCAGGGTGTTCCAGCAGCGCTCGCAGGCGCTTCGGCAGCAGGTCAGGCTGGCTGCCTCCTCGTCCTGTGGAGCCCCTTCCCGACGCAGGAGCGGGGGAACCTGGGCTCCGAAAACCAAGCAGTAGAGTTACAACAGGAATGTAATATTCATTATAAAATGAAATCTGTTTCTGGTGCTGGCTCTCCCTGCTGTGGGTTAAAGATACTGAATAGATGACTATTTCATAAATGAGCTGTTGCGTTTCCTGCCTCCGAGGGCAGGGGGTAGTGAGACACCTCGCACCAGGCTGCAGGCGTGACCTCTCCTGGCTACGCCCCAGCAAAAGGTTTGTTGCATGAGGCCAGGCTCAGATGTGGGCTTGTGTGTAAATACAGCTTCAGTCCTTGGGTATGTGTCTGTTCACTTCAGCTATGGAGACACATCTTCTACAGAAAAAAAAAAAAAAAGCAAAAAAAAAAAAGCAAAATACTGAGAAAGCTCAGCTCTTGAGTAAAGAAAAGATGGCCTACACAATTAGAAGGCTTTTTCTTTGTTGTAGCCTTCAGCCATTCAAATATCAGCTGGATAAATAGGGAAAGGAAGTGGCAGAGCAGATAAAAGATGAGGACACAAACATATTTGGCTGCTTAGCTTTTATCCCTCCTTGTGCTGTGCAATGTTTCTTTTCTCCATCAAACTAATTAGTGAAAAACTTCCTCCATAAAGCCCTGCCTGAGCTTATCGCTAGGTCAATGTGCCTGTGTTCTTGCCGGTAGTAAATGCTGTCTGTGGTTATTGTGTTCATTCATTTTTATATAGGACATGTATAGGCCCTGGCACAGGGTGCCCCGAGAAGCTGTGGCTGCCCCTGGCTCCCTGGCAGTGCCCAAGGCCAGGCTGGATGGGGCTTTGGGCACCCTGGGCTGGTGGGGGGTGTCCCTGCCCATGGCAGGGGGTGGCACTGGGTGGGCTGGGAGCTCCCTTCCCACCCAAACCAGTCTGGGGTTCTGTGACTTTATGAAATAATACCTCTGCCTTGATCTATATAAACACACAGACTTCTGTTCCAAATCAAACTTCCTCCGTACCGTGTGCTGTTCCTGGGTGGGAAGCAGAGAGTGAGTGCAGTGTGAAATGCAGTTAAAGAATGCGGTTTCACAAAAATAACCAATGGCAGTTAGCGCTTGGCGCGTTACGCTGGACAAAGTGGGGCAGACAAGTTGCACCAACAACCGTTTGGGTGGTTTGTAACTCTGAGAACAAGACATTCCGCATGTCCTGCCTGCAGCCGCGGATGTGCTGTGGGTAGCTGGGCTGAAGACACGGCATTAGATAAGCTGGACAATGATCTGCATTCCCTGACCACGACCTTACTGTGCAGATTGCTAGAGATCCTCCCCACAGTGGTGGTGATGATGGTAATCTGGAGGATGAAGCCTCACTGTGAAAGCTGCAGTGCTGAGCACTAGGGAAAGTCAAGGGCAGTTCCCAGAGGACCCTGACCCGTACCAAGGCGATGGGGTCCAGCATGGGAGGGTCAGCTGCTGGCACCCGTGGAACCCAAAGTCCTCTGCCAACCTAGGTCTGATTCTCCAGCTGGCCGGCAGGAGCGTGGTGCTGAGGTGAAGGGATTCTCTCCAGATCAAGTCTGGCAACTACCGTGGGAACATCACCGCTATTACGCAAACTTCCTTCCTCTGAATTTCCCCACCAAGAGACCTCGAAATCCAGTGACTCCATCTGCCCCAGCAGAGGTTCCCGCAGGTTGAGAGCTTGTGTGTGACATAGTCGTGGCAGCGCTGACGGAAGCGAGGGGCACTTCTCCTGCCGTCTTTTCTCCTACAAGGTCTTGAGATTTCCATCTGCTGGCCCTGTGTCCCCAGTGCAGCACCGTCCCTCAAACAAATCCATTCAGTGCTGGCTCCTGGCGTGTTCCTCGCTCGAGTGCCAGCCACCCACAGTCTGCGTTCTGCTCCTGCGTGGGGTGGGAAGAGCCTAATTCCGCATCTTCCCGTCTCGTCAGGTGCGTGTGGTTCTGCCACTAGAGACGTCTCTGGGCTGCTCCCTGGGCACTACCCCTTCCAGCTCCTCAGGGCGCTTGCTCACAGTTCTGCAGAACCTTTCTGAGCTGCCTTGCTTCGTGTCCTGTGCCTTTAGCTGTCTAAGCCGCTCGCTCTCAGGTGCAGTTCTGGTGAACATAACCCAGATCTGCATCTAAAATCATTCTCTGCTGAACAAAACTCAGTAAGTAAATTCTAATTCCTTGTGCCTTACTAATCTTATTTGCTGCAATATTTTCTTTAATAATTAGACTAAATGTCAGAGCCCACAGCTGACATCCCGTAAGTGGTTTCACACATACTTCATGCCTCAAGAGTTCCTCATATTCACTGGCTCTGCAGCCGTAAGGTACGGAACCGTCCCAGCTTCCAGACTCGCGTTACCACTTTCAGAAAAAGGTGGTGTCAAGAGTGAGGAATTTTTAACCTGCTTTTCAAGGACACACTGGAAAATTGGGATTTTTTTAGTGCTAAATGGTATAGACGTAGTCCCAAATTGTTACTTTTATTTGCTAGCTGAAGTGTGGGGTCTTTCTGAAAGCCAGGCTGGAGCTCTGCTACCCCCACGTTCAAGCCACCTTGCCTGTCCCCGCAATAAATCGTCCCTACCTAAAGCCCAAAGGCCCCACAGTCCAACTGGATCAGGCAGGTACAAGGCGGTAGGAGTTCAAGTGTGCGGAGTCCCTACACTGGCCACCCAGACCCAGAGAGGCCAAGACCCACACCTCGGTCACGGGCTGTGGCAGCGCCCAGTCCTGGGTAGCTGCTCCCTGCTGGAGGACCTGTGCCCCACGTCCCTTTGAGTCCTGGGGGGCAGAGCCTTGGGCTGGAGCGTGAGGGGACAGCACGGTGCTTCTGGGATCTGGGGAAAAGGGCGGAAAGAGCACCATTGCCACCGAAATCCTCAGTTCTGCGGCTTCTCCCGAAGGCAGGAGCTTGGACTTCATTGCTTTGAGACAGAGCAGGGTCAGCCTTTTAAAAACACCACGATGGTACAGCTCTCCTGAGCGTCTGACAACTGACTTCCTCAAAGTAGATCTCCAATATTCCCCTTTCTCCTTTCCCGACCCCTCGTGAGGTGCATTGTGCCGGGTCTGTTCTCCGTGTCGCAGCAGGAGGAGAGCAACAGATGTGCTGCTGCGTCCTCTGCAGGGGCCTGCGAACCTTGCCGGGGGATATTTGTTGGTTTCGGCTTTCTTCTAATTTCCCCCTGTTTGCGCGAAGGAGCTGTGATAGGGTGAAGCCATCTGCATGTTTGTACGTCTCAGATGAGGATTATTGCATTTGCCAGGAGCTTAATGGAGTTGAGAAGCATCAGATTTGTTTATCTTTTTAGGGCATGGGATGATATTTCTGCGTAGAAAACGATCACCAGGACATAGCCCGTCTGAGGCCTTGCCCGGACTGAGAAAAGCCCCACAGCCTCGCGAGAGCGCTCGGTCCTTCTGCCATTTGTAAACCCGACTGTGAAATGACGGCGTTAGTGATGAAGGGCTGAAAGAAAGAGGTCCCAGAACAGCCAGTGGATTCTCCAGCATACCTCAGTATCTTCTGCTCGGAAAGGTTACTGCCATTTATAGTCCAGTGAAAATACTACGTGACTTTATGGCATGGAATCACATTTTTTTCCACAGAAGCTAAGTACTCTGGTTAACGGGGAGTGGGAATCTGAAAAAATTGTGAATGGATTAAATTAATGAGGAAGTGTTGATTTCAATAAAACCACGTTTTAGAAGACTGGAAATGAGGCAGCATACTGATAGAGCCCATTTGTTCTCTTACATACTTTTTTTTGTTTTATATCTTATATAGTAAACTTCATACTATAATGCTAAAAATAGAAAAAAAGGAACAAGAGTTTTTAATTTAATAAAACCAGGTTTGTATTTGCCTAAAATTTTTGGAAATTTAATTTTCCTGGATTTTTGTGTTTTTTTCCTTTCATGTTGTAACAGAAAGAAATCTGAAATTGCCAGGTCGTTCTCCTGGAAACTTGTCTATCCAAATGGGTGCAGCCAGAGCACCCCGAATGTCCTGCAGCGAGCCAAGCCTTTTCTCGAAAGCCCAGGCTCCTGCCGGCCGGCTGTCTAACCTGAGGGACTGAGGTGGGGGTGTGATACCCCTGTGAGAAACAAGCTTCTCCCCATGCAGAAGCTGCCTCGTCCCTCACCCTCCTCGGGGGAAATCCAGCAGTAGGGTAGATGAGACCTGAGCAGGAAAGCACCTTCCAGATGCTTGAGGTGGTTGGAGCATGGACTTTTTCTCTTCCTTTTCCAGGCTAGCACATAAATAAGGCTTTCCTCAGGTTTTCCCTGAAGTATTTTCCACTCCTTTACATCCAGTCCCACCTTTGCCACTTGAAGCGCTCATGTGAGAGTGGGAAACTGTTCCAATTCCAGTCGCTCCTCCCTGCTAGACTGGGTGAAGGAGGTCTCACATCTTGAGAAGGTGTTTCACGCCTCGCGCCGGGAGGCACAGCTGCCCGGGCTGTGGGTTACCTGCTGCAGCGTCGAGCTCGGCGCAGGAAACCCCGAGTAACTCAGTCAGGGAAGCCGGCTCCACAGCAGCCTGGTTAAACAGCTACTGGCACGCAAGGGAACGCGTTCCCGGGAGCTGCCGTGGCCCCACTGCTGTGAGCATCCCTCCACCAAGGACAACAACCTTCTGCAGGTAACAATAATCCCACACAGCGTTTGGAGCTGGGGGTAGGACTAGCACCCCCCAACCCTCTGAGTAGTCCAACCTGTTGGAGCCATGAGGATGTTTTAGCCAGGGAAAGGGGTAAACCCCCCGACAGGTTTATTGCAGCTCACAAGGTGTGCAGTACCAGACGTGGGTGCTAGAAGCCTCCTGAGCACTGCGGGCTGGGCACGGGCTGTGCCTGCGGTGCTGCCAGGGCTGCCTGCCTGCCCTGTGGGTCTGCTGTGGGGAGAGGGCCCCTGCCGGCCCCAGCAGGGGGAGGGCCGGGTGGTCTCCAGAGGTCCCCTCCAGCCCTACTGGTCCAGGGTTCTGCGAGGAGTCCATAGCAAACTCCTGGGCTTCATAAGCCTGAGAAAGCTTGTGCACCTCAAAGGGTGTTCTGAGGCCAGCCTGAGCTCCTCCAGTGCCGTCTGGCACTGTGCGGGAATCGCTGGGATGAAGGCTGCCCTGCTGAATGCCGCTGCTCTCGGCTAGGGAGCTATTACTAGAATGAAGATGCACTTGCAAGCGAAGTGCTTGAGCTTGCAGACAGCTGAGTTAACTTTGAAAAATCACTTTTCCCCAGTATGTTTTGGTTTAATATTCTTCTCTTTCCTTTTCAAGTCTCCGTGTTCTGGGAGGAGGGAGGAATAGATCGTCTTCACTATCATTATTTCAGAACGGGGGCACAGATCACAACGCTCCTGTTTCGCCCGTCCGTGCCTTGCCGTGCGGTGAGGGCGCGCGCCCTCCGGCAGGAAGCAGCACCCGTGGCGCTCGCCTTGCGCTGAGCCGCGCTGCCGGCCCCCAAGCGCTGTACGCTCTCTGCGGTACGTAGGACCTGGTGCTCCCCGGACCTGTGTAAATAACTGATACTCTCAATTCCTGTGCAGCAAATGGAGGATTTACAGCGGCATCTCTCGGAAGGCCGCCCTTCCACCTTCTGCCTGTTCTTTTGGTCTCAAAGCGTTAATAGGCACAGCAAGAACATGCACCCCAAAACAGGAAAGAAAACTAGGGCTGCCTGACAGAATAGTGGAATTTTGGAAGGATGGAATTACGGATGAATCCCAGGCGGCACACGAGACTTAGAATGTAACTTCTCAGAGGGGAAAAAGCAAGCTGGTGTTCCATCTTGACCCACTGTGGTGTAAAAGGAAGATCCTCTCCTGTGCGCCACTTGCGATCTACAGCAACTGTTCTCTCTGTCACTGCTTTTCATAGTCCTTGGTGTGCATATGTTCTCCCTCCGGATCGCAACGTGAGATGCTGTGGCTGCGAGCCAAGCCGCATCTTCAGCGTTGAGGGCTCTGGAGAAAGGAGCAAAGCCTTGCTGATCCAGTGAGAGCTGAACTGCCGAACCAGAGCTGGTCTTTCTTGCAGCGGCAGGCAGAACTCGGCGATACCTGCGTGTGGCCATGCGGGAGCCCGGCTGATGCTGTGCAGGTGTTACCGTGTGCAGAACCGAAAGCCGAGGAGCGGTAGGTCGGTGTAGGGAGCTGCAGCGAAGAGACAAAGAACGGAAGAATTCGGAGGCGCGAAACAACCCCCTGCATCTTGGTGTTCCTGTTGGAAGTATCGGCTGCAGCAATAACGTACCTCTGCAGGCAGCAAGGAGTGAGTGTGATGAACAACCGTGCTTTCCTGGTGCGTCACGCATGCACCAGTCTTCACGGGATGACCCACTGCGTGCCCTGGGATGGCCCGAAGATTTTTCTCTCCTTCATTTCTAGGAAGCAGAAATGATATCATAAATAAGTCAAACCTGGGAAGAGTAATTTCTACTCCTCAGGTTGCTCGTCAGATCTGAATATGATAAACATAAAACAGCAGCAATTTCAGTATAAAGTCAATTATCGGTGTGTAGCAAATTAAAATTGGACACACTCTTCAGTGTGGGAATCCATCCTAACGGAGAATGCAGTTTGCTGCCTGTGGAAGAGGAGCGTGCCTCTTGGGTATAGCAGCCGTGGGCATCGGGGCAGGAGGAGCATCGGCTTGACAGGCATGGGAAGCCACTGGCTGCCCTCCCTGAGGCCGCCAGAGAGCTTTCACAGGGGACAGACAGCAAGGGGTCGTTATTCAGAGTGTTGATTGAAAGCTCTGAGCTCTTAGCGGATGGTGAGCATGGTTTTTAACTTTTTTAAGAACTGTCAGAATATCTCCAACTCATGCGCTTACAGATTCTGGCAAACGGTGTAACAAAAATAATGCAAGTTACAGAAATATCTGGTTTTCTTAATAGTGGAACCAAACAAGACAAATCCAGAAGTGGAATCAGGGGGATTAAAAGCAAACGGGGTTATGTCTCTATAGTCTACTTTAATTCTGAAAATTCATTGAAATGGTGTTTTTCTCTATTCTAGAACTGAAGGAAGGAGGTGGTGGAGATGACTTGACAGAGAGGGAGGCAGGTTTATTCAGTGTTTAGGATAGGGAAACAGATTTTGAGAAGATCTTTGCTTTTGTTTCTGCTCTCCCATAGAACCCGCGCTGGCACCGTCACTTCTGCCTGACGCTTTCCCTTCCCACGCTTTGGCCTGTTTTGTAACCTGAGCTACGTGGACGTTGTGGTCACTTGCCCTCCATCATTGGCACAAAACGTGGTGCCTTCAGTTTCTTTGAAGCAGAAGGAAATATTCATCGTGAGGGAAATTGATGAGAGACCCGTAACTCTGGGTGTCCTGCCTGCACACGCCCCCCCATGATCTTCACACTCAGCTGGAAACAGGGTACGAACCGTTCGAGGGCGGGGTGGAGCATCCACCTGCTGTGTGCATCAGGTTCTTCTGAGACATTCCCCTCTGGCTCACCGAGGTGTAGCTCACATTTCCAGTGGCTTTGACAGAGTTCTCAGAAACTGTCAAAATATCCAGCTGTAATGCTGCGAGTGCATTTAAAGGGGAGAGTTCTGAATCCATAACGCTATAGGTAACGCTTATTAAATCACTTCCTGATGCTGTGCCAATTTATTTTCTAACCTGTTGAGCCACTGGTCTCGTGTCCGTAAAAAGTGCATCGGAATGAGCCGGGGGAGCACGCGATGGTCCCTGGAATCCCACAGCGCTGTTCTACCCTTGGCAGCCTGAGGGGAGGCAGCGTGTCTCAGGCAAACATTGATGGAATTATAACCCAGAGCCAAACTGTCAGAGGTAACATCCTCCCGGCGGTTGTGAGAGGCTGGAAGGTTAGCGGTGGCGGGAAGAGGGGCCGGTTTCCTCTCCGGCACTGCTGTGCCGGGCTGTGTGCCACGGCACTGCCCCATCCTGCATGGGCAGGTTCGCTCGTGGCAGTGCACGTGAGTGTACCTGGAATCAGGGAGCCACAGCCCCTCCCGAGCTGGCAGGGCCCCCCCAGGCCCACCAGCCCCAACCCCTGGCCCCACACAGGCCCAGCCCCATCACAGCAGATGGCTGAGAGCGTTGGCCAGACGCTGCTTGAACTCAGCCCAGCTCGGGGCGGTGACCACTGCCCTGGGGAGCCTGTTCCAGGGCCCCACCACCCTCTGGGGGAAGAACCTTCTCCTGATCCCCACCCTAACCCTCCCCTGGGGCAGCTCCAGGCCGTTCCCTGGGGTTCTGTCGCTGGGCCCCAGAGGGAGGAGATCAGCGCCTGCCCCTTGGCTCCCCCTCGGGAGGAAGCTGGAGGCCGCCATGAGCTCTGCCCTCAGCCTCCTCTTCTCCAGGCTGAACCAGCCCAGGGCCTTCAGCCTCTCCTCACACATCTGCCCCTACCTGTAGCAGTCCAGCTCTCAGCCTGTGTTGAGAACAGGTGAGTATTTACCCACCTAGTGAGAGTCGAGTACCCAGGAAGCTTCTGCAGGGCTGTGGTACTGGTATGGGGCTGTCCTCCCCGGTCCGGGGGAAGCCTGCTGTGCCCCTGCATCCTGCCCGCGTCTGCCGGGGACCCCCGTGTTTACCACATGAGGGGCAGCAAACTTGGGTACTTCTAGGGGTCTTCTGGGATCTGGGTGGGACCGACTGCCACCCATTTCAGGCTCTTGCTGACGCAGAGGAACCTTTTCGCTGGTAGCTCCCCGCTGCCGGGTTTTTTTCAGGCAAGTTCTTTACGGTCTGAGAAAGTTGTGCAGCACACACTTAAATTTCAAATGTGCTTGTGTGCTTTGGATGAGAGGGAACTTCAAGGAAACAAGAAAGGAATTGAAGTGCTTAAATGGGATTGTGTAGTTACTTGCTCGACTTTTGTCTGTGGATTAATCTTCTTGAATATAATCCTTCCCCTGTCCGGCTTTTAAGTAACGTTCATGTACATTTTCTCTGTTCTCACCCCATCCTTGGAGCAGTCGGCGTTATCCATACCAAGTCATTTCCATATCAACTAGGATTTTTTCCCAGAAGATTGGGAACAGCACTACGGCAAACCACACACCACATCCAGACCAGCCACCTCCCAGATTTCACGTTTGCTGTGTGAGAAAACTCCTTCGAGGCCTCTGCTTCTGAGCACAGAGTCGGTTTCCAGCCAACTGATGAGGCACCTTCTGGTGTGGTGCAGGACCCGCTCCCGTAAGCCGTGCTGCTGATCTGGGTCTGTTTTCCACGCCAGTGCACGGGCAGCAGGACCTCTGTACGAATGACCAGTCCCTTGTCTCGGAAATCTGGCTGGCAGGATAGAGCTTGAGTTAATGTGTAAAATTACTGCACTAGTTCACTGATGGATTTGCTTCTGCGAAATGAATAACTGGAAACTAACATCCCATTTGTTTAATGGGAATACAGCAAGAAGATAAATCTTGAAGTGGGATCTTAATGACTATAATAATTAATGATGTAATCTAAAGCACTTACGGGCTGCTTTGTGAACGGCCCAGTATCATGGAGCCTGGTGCAGAAGTGGGAGCAGCAGCGGTGCGGAGGAGGGCGTGGGGCGGGACGGCCGCCTGCCCCGTGCCGCGGGGCGGCTGGGCTGCAGCCCGCAGTGGGGCACGTCTCACCGGACTGAGGACAGACTTCGGATCGCTGATCTGGGTGTTGAGGAAAGACGAACATGGCAGCTGGATAAACACCTCCCTCCCTAGTCTTGACTTTCTGCATCCTCGCTGTGGGTGCCAAAAGGCCCCCCCCGAGGCGATGGGCGGCTGGGGTGGTGTGCCTGTGCCTGTCTTCTCATCCTGCTCTTTGTGGTTCCCGCCAGCTCCTTCGTGGGAAGGGCAAACACCTCTACTCAGAGAGTCCCCGCCATGGCTCTGCAGGGGTGCCGCATGAAATGTGCTCTGTGCAGCCTTGGTTTGGATTTCAAGTGAAATCTGAGCAAGGTCTTGGATGGGAACTCGCATGGGAGCTGGGCGAGGTGCCGTGTCGTACTGTGGCACCTGAGAAGGCAGCAGGAAAGCGCGGTCAAAGAGGAAAAGCCTGACTGGTATATTCTGAAAGCTGGGTGGAGGTGGAGCTGAGGGTGGTACATAGCTAACCGCCTGGCTGTGGTGTGCTGGCTCCTCCGCGGGGCGGGCTGTGCCAGCCTGGCCGCAGCCCGGCCCTCTGTGCGCGCTCACCAAACCTGTTCGTTACTGAGCGAAGCCCTGCAGCAAATGTCTCATCTCCCTCCCTGCTGCAGGGAGAAAGTTCCTCTCAGCTGAACGTAGGGAGCCCGTGCCTGAAAGATTCCTGTGCCGTTAGTTCACGGGGGCTTCAGCAAGGTCACATCTCTGCTGTGGAACTATTGTAGGAGGCAGCGGGCTACTTAAAACCAAGGTGCTTTATTTATGTAAATCTGCTTTCCTATTGCACATTAAGGAAGCAGTTAACCTTAAGTCGTCCTTGTGCTTGACGATCTACTGTTCAGCTGTTTTGACTTGTGGGCTCTTACAGGTTTTAAGCACGTATCTACAAAATTTGTTCTCAAGAGGAGCGCGAGCAACCTGCCAGTCACTCCAGGCTGACAGCGACCTGTCAGCACCGCACTTCTCCTTTGGGGGAGAGGGGGACGCAGGCATCTAGCAGAGCCTGTCTCCCCCTTGAAGGAATCCTGCCGGTCGGCGCTGACGGTGTTCCAGCAGCGGGAGGCTTTGGCAGGCGGCAGGGTGAGCTGTGGGTACTGAAAAAATAGGCTGAAGTGGCAGCAGCTGGCAGCTTAAAGAATTTCTGACAGTGTGATGATAGCCTGTCTAGGACTGTCATCCTCTGAGCTCGGCAGGGCCAGAAAGAATCCCGATGACCGAGGGAGGCTATGGAACTGTTGTGGGTTTATTCTCCTTCACCAAGGAATGATTCTTTTCCTTAGCAGGAAGGACTGTTCCAGCATTTGCAGAAATACAGCCAGAGTATCTTGACTGGCTGCTAAGGACAACCTCACCTAAACGTTACAGCTTCATTTTCAGTGGAAAAAATGAAATAATCAGCTCAAGCATCATGTTTCGTTCAGAAATCTTACTCCTACGGCGAATACCTATCCCTTCAAGGGGAAGGAGCTGGAGTTAGCCTGCTCTGTTTAGTGCGTGGATTTGGCAGTGCGCTGGCAGCTCGGTTGGGTTTGGCAAAGTGAGCGGGTGATCTGCAACGTGACTGGGAAAAGATCAGACAGAATCCTGAACGGGAACCGGCTGATTCCCGTGTACAGAGGCAGGTGGTTCCCAAGAGATATGGAGATCTGGAGCTGTGAAGATCCACGGTCAGCAGGGATGACTATTCCCATCAGACAGGTCCAATAATTCTGCAGCCACCGTCAGCACTACTGCAGGATGCCTAATTGCTACTTAAATGAGTACCTGAGCTTCACAGCTGTGGAGAAGGCAGTGGCTTAGTCTGGGCGGAAGGCCTTTGAGCCTGCCTCTGACGGCGTTTGGCTGGCGTTTTGGAGAGCAGCGCTATTGACTGTCCAAATGAATTACTCCACACAGCCAGACTGAAGCTAAATAGGCCCCGCTTGTCCCTTCTGGAAAGCATGTGTGCCAAAGCAAGGGCTACGGTGGTGGTCGTTGAGAGCTGAAGATGCCAGACAAACTCATTTCAGCATTTGGTCTGCAGATAAGACACAAATTTGTATTTAGATCTTAAAAAAAATGAATCATAGAATCGCAGAATCTCCCGAGCTGGCAGGGCCCCCCCCAGGCCCACCAGCCCAACCCCTGGCCCCACACAGGCCCAGCCCCATCACAGCAGATGGCTGAGAGCGTTGGCCAGACGCTGCTTGAACTCAGCCCAGCTCGGGGCGGTGGCCACTGCCCTGGGGAGCCTGTGCCAGGCCCCACCACCCTCTGGGGGAAGAACCTTCTCCTGATCTCCACCCTAACCCTCCCCTGGGGCAGCTCCAGGCCGTTCCCTGGGGTTCTGTCGCTGGGCCCCAGAGGGAGGAGATCAGCGCCTGCCCCTTGGCTCCCCTGTCTTTTCCTGTCTTTTCCTGCTGAGGGGAAGAGGTGCACCGAGGAGATTTATATACACATGCGCACAGAACTGACAGGTTTCTGGGGCTAATCCCAAGCACAGGATATTGTCCTGCACATAGCTGAAGATGGATGCGCATGGCAGAGCTCCTGTATCTGGAGGAGCTTGCCCATCTGCACCAGGTATGGGGCTGAATCAAAGTGCTGGAGTGAAAGTCATCCCTTGGGAATTACAGGCCACCTCTAGGTTCTGGAACCAAGCCCTGTATTGCAACTTAACCCAACGCTTTGCTCAGACAACCACTATTTCTCATTAGCAGCTCCCTAAAAATGCTTTGGAAGCTGTTCGGTATGAATGCAAGAGAGTGAAATACAGTCTGAGTATTTACACGGTGCCAAGGACTAATTAACGTGAAAGACACCAGCAATTGACTGACCCCTCTCCAAGTAATTTTATTAATGTGTTTAATCCTTATTAATGACATAATAGAATTATTTGGGTACATGTACTTAACACTTCCAGGTTTATTCCTGGGATTTAGCTTATCTCGATTATAACAGGAACAATGGAGCCCGAGCTGGAGTTCTCCAGCCCCTCGGGCACCCTCACCGCTCTTCTGAGCGCAGGCGTGCTCTTGGAGGGGGCCGGCGCTTCCCAAATAAAACCGAGTCCCGTTTGACAGCATGCATCTATCTCCTTGGGGCTTTGAAAATCCCATCTGAGGTATCTGCTTCAAATCGGGTTTAGCCAGATTTGATGTTCCAGTGACACGCTTGATTAAAATTTGCATGACAGCATGACCGAGTTCTGAGCCACCCGATGGAAACCATGATTGCATCTAAGGCTGTAGCTCCGTACAGCACACATCTGAGCTACGAGTTGGAGATACAGCGGCATAGGCACCAGTCTGACATTGCGTTATGTTTTCAAATGGCACGATCCCTTTTCCAGCCCCCCCCCGGATGGATGGAAGGCTTCGCTGGGCGCTTTACGGGCCAGCGGGCGTTCTCTGAGTGCTGGCTGGCAGCGGTGTGATGACCTTCCGCTGATAACAGGGTGGCAAAGGGAAAAGAAAGAGCAAAGAAGGTAATTTACACTTGCAAGGGCAAGGACAAACTATACAAATCATACTGGAGGTGAAGAAATCCTCAGGCTTACGGTGCCAGTGCCTGTTGTACGCGATGTCACCCCCGCCGCCGCGCTGGCCCATCCCGCAGGGTAACGCGCAGGCCAGGCCGGCCGCTTTGGAGACAGCTCCGAACCGGAGGAGCCTGCGGGAATTAATTCTGCCGTGCGCTTCGCTCTCTTCTCGACCGAAAGCAGCGGCAGGGGCTGCACCCCGAGCCGTGCGCCCCCCCGCAGCCGGCCGGCCCAGGGCGGGTGCCCCCCCCGCGGGCCGCTGC
>VWZZ01004141.1:797648-820777 GCA_013399095.1 Psophia crepitans
GTGCGGTCACGGCGGGGCCCGCGGCACAGCCACAGCGCAGCCGCGCGTTAGTCCTGCGGTAGCGTCCTGTTAATCTCGGAGCGGAGAAGAGAAGGGAGGAGATCAGCTTGGCTCTCGGAGCAGCGTTTCATCGGCTGGGGAGAGCCAACCCCGGACCCTGCCTGGCTGTGAAGTTTGTCAGTGCAGGCAAAGAATTAATTTTAATCCTACCAAATCTGTTTTGATTTCCAGTAATTATGGGAAAACCAGAAATGCTGCTGCTAGGAATTGTTTTTCCCAGGGCTGTGCTAGTTGAGAATATTTACTAATGGCTGAATATAATGAATATTGCTTTTCACTATCTCAATTTTTCTTTAAATGTGGCTTGCTGAAGGCACTTCACATCCATCCCCATTACTGTGTCGTGTGGTTATTGTAAAACTCGTAATTAGACATGATGCTTTTCTTGCTCGGCACTAAAAAGCTCGCTTGCTAATATCGCCTGATTTCCCCAGTCACCTTTTTAGTGAGGAATGGTTATTACCACACATGCTGTACAGCGTGTGGCAGAAAAGGGAAAGGAGTGGAGTTCGGGTGGGGGGGCTGCTGACACACCCTGACTGGTGGCCTGGCTGGCCGCTGAACGCAGCGGTGGTCTGTCATGGCCCGTGGTGGACCCAGGCACCGTGCTGGGGGGTTGGTTATACCAGCTGCGTGTTAATAATGGCAGCGGGGCTGGAACAAGGCAGGGCATGTTCCCTTGCAGTGGTGTGGCTCCTGGGGACTCTGCTCCATGGTGAGTCCCCGAGCAACGCAACCTCCTTGCACCTTGCCCGGGATGATGCTACCTGAAGTAGTTAGCTGGCTCCGAGTCTCAATGGAGCACATGGGGTAGGACCTGTGGCTGTGTGTGGGTGTGAGCAGGGTTCTTCCCGATGGGGTTGCAACGTGAGACCTGCTGGGGACTGAGGTGTCAGTGGAGAACGAGGAGCTCCTCACTTTCCGGGAGCAGAGAGTCAACTGTGTGACAGGGAGCTTGAGAAAATGTCACTTCAGGCTTGTCTGTGCAACATAAAGCCTCGTGATTTAAAGTTCCTATTTTATCTCATAAATGACAAAGCTTATTGGCAAATTAAGGCTGCAAATGTTAAGATTGTCTCTTCTGAACACAGTTGCTTGATTGAAGAGGTAGCACGGACCACTTTTCATCTCCTTAGTACTGTTGGTGGGTCCCAAAATGAAGTCACAAATAGGTGTAAGAGTGACAAGATTGGGGAAGAAACCATCAACAAAGTTCCTTAATCTCCAAAGTCTGAAGCGTTTCTGGAACGCCAGGAAGTCACTGCTCTGCAGGACCACGCGCTCTTCTGGTACCGGCTGAGTGTGCGAGTGCCAAGGTCTGGCCCGTGCCCAGCCCCGCTGCGGGCAGAGGGTGCTGCCGTGAGCTGCCCGCGCGTCCCGGCAGCGCGCTGCTACCTCGCAGGGATCGGTCGTAAAAGGTGTCCCCGTATCGCCGCGTGTTACGAGGGGTATGCTGTATCTGAACAGCTGGGAAGCATTAGTAGTGGTAAAATGATGGGTAGATCGAATCTGCTGCTTCAGCAAAGTTGACTTTAGGGTAAAATAAAACCCTGAAGGCGTATCCATGAAAAATATTAAGGGTGTCAGGCAGTGGATAGTAATTTAAATGAAATTAGCCTAAGAACCTAAAATACTTAGAATAATAAACACCTGGTCACAAGGGGCTCATTTTACTTCATTCAGAAATATTAAGCAGCCCGTGCAATCGCAGTCGAACACCCGAAGAACGCAGACGGGAGTTTGCCGGTAATAAAAGCAGAGGATGCCGGCTGACGGGTGTGGGCCACCGCGCCGGAGCCTGCCTTCTGCTTCACCCGTGGCCTGGCCGCTGGTGACCGAGTGCTGCCTGTGGGGTGCTGTGAGGGGCAACGAAACCATCGAGGGTCTCTGACGCGGGATTACGTGAAGAGAACAGAACGCTTTGCTGAGGGCTTCTAGTTGCCCTTGGTTACCTCTTTAGCCGCCTGCGGCGGGGATGGGAGAGGCGGGGGGGTTCGGACGGGTCGTTTTCTCTAGGTGGTCGGCTGACTTGTACGTGGTGGTATCCGCGTGGTTTCTGTGCATAAGCTTGGTACAGAAATGATGCCTTCCTACTTCCATAAATAGCCCAGGTTCGCTCAATCCTCAGATCTACCAATTCTTCATTCTAAAAGCTAGAAAAATGATTTTACACTTGTAAAATAAGCATGAACATGCTCTTCCCTCACCTTTAGTGCACTTAGATGGCAGATTCTTCTCTTAGTATATGAACGGTCCTTACAGCATTGCATCCTAATTTTTATGGGGGGCTTTAAAAAGTATGGATTAACTATTTGCCAGTCCCGTTCAACTCTGTTACGAGCCTTACAGGACAGTCGTTAGTAACTACCCGGTGTGTAAAGCCAGGGGGTGGTAACATCTTCCTGACTAATGGGTCTTTATGGGGCCAGTCCCAACAGGTGGGGCTCTCCAGCGAGAGGGACACTGTTTCTTTTCCAGGTACCCATTGGTAGAGGTGAAACCCCAAACCTCCTGGCTGCATAAAACCAACCTGAGGTTATTTCCTGGCACTGGCAGCGCTGGTGTGAGCATTCATGGCCCCGCAGGTTCCTGGGGGCTGTCTTTTTACCGAGACAATAGTTGGCCTAGAAATCTGGCTCCTGTGTAGCTTCTCTTACAGTTTTGGGTACTGTGCTGATGGAATGGTGGAGACATAAAGAAAAGCTGCAAAAGGCAGTGAATGGCTGGTTCTGTCAGCATTCACCTCAAAACCACACTGTCATCCTGAGCTGAATCTCCCGGTCATCCATGCTTACTCCGTGTTCTTGGGGGATGACTTTTCTGCGTGTGATAGTTCAGGTTTCTCCACCATAAATCAAGGCACTCCACAGTAGGTGCGCTTCAACTGCTGGTGCAGGTGGTCTTCAAAGTTGCCTGCAGGGCATCTTCAAAGCACGTGTGGTGGAAACAGGGCATAGGGGACAGACTAAGTCTGGTACAAAGTAAAAAAAGCTTTATATTTCACAAAGTGTCAACGCAACTGCTTCAGTTGTCTCCTGCAGCCCTGAACTCCTGGGTATTACCGACAGGGTCAGTCTGACCCTAGCCTTGCCACCCACCTACCAGTGTGGGTGGAAGATTCAGTTGTTCTATGTCCTGGAATTCCTGATTGCATTGAATTTGTGTGAAACTGGAGTGAAGGAAAAGAGCAATGTGGATACTGGAGTAGGAAAAAATATCTATGATGCTTAGATTGTGACCTTAATAGTTTTTTTTTCTTCTGCTTATTTTGTTCAGGTTTGCTCCCTGTGTGGCAGTGGGTAGTGCTGTAGCAGTTAGACCTGAATTGGTACCTGGCTACTCACCGAAATCCTGGGTTGTTGTCACACCAGGCTGAACTCCCTCCCCTTGGGGAGGTGGATTCAGTATCGAGCCTGCATGCACAAGGCAGGGATGGAGCTCTGGGAACGGCTGGATTCTGGGCGTTCCCGTGGAAGGTTGCCTTAATCCTCGAGGATACATAAACCCCAGGCTGCACTGAAATCAGTGGCAACGCTCCCATTCGTAGAAGTGGGGCTGGGTGTTTTCTCGCTGGCAGTAATTGGTGACGGTGCCAAGGGGGTTATTGCTGGGTCAGGCAGGATCTCGGGGGCAATGCCGCACCACCCCCCGCCCCAGGTCTGAGCATCTCTCCGGGGACCGAGTCCCAGACGGCCGTGTGGACACGGGCTAGCAACAGCTTTAACTGGAAACGCAGATAATTAGATTGCTTCCTAACGAGCATGCATTTATTGACTGCCAGCAATGATCTGATCCTTCAGTAAATAACAAACCAATCAATTTGAAATAGTTTCATTGCGTTAATCGGCTTCAAACAGTTAGGGGTTACCCTGGCCGAAGGTTATGCAATGACTTTAAATGGGAGCTGTGAATGCAGAAGAGGAAGACTGTTCAGGAAAGTAATTAACGTTGTTGAAAATAGAATTTGTTCCTGTGAGGTGGGAGTGCTGACTGAACATGAGCTTCGCTTACATTTTGTCATGCAATAGCGGTGGGGTTTTGGTCGGTTGTTTTTTTTTTTAATAACACTGCAGGCGAATTGTGATGGAAACGAGAATCGCTGGAGTAGAGACTTTAATGTTTTATTTATAGCAGCTTAGGAAGGATGCAGAGCGGGCGCTCTGTGAAGTAGCGGTTCTGCAGTACACTTGCAAAGTTATGAAAGAAAAAATCTAAACTGATGTTAGAATTAAATAATGTCTGCTTGATGTTAGTCATTTCAAAAATGTCACGTTTTAAATTTAGACTAACAGCTTAGCTTTGACATCTGAACTTGATTATTAAATTTGCTTCTTTCCAGCTGACAATAGATTTTTTTTTTCTTACATTAAATCAAGACATATTTAAGAAAAATGTATTTCTAAGCCTCGGGTATCTTTTGGAGCCCCGAAGAGCATGGATGTGTTTTGTCCTTAACGTGTACGTGGAGCGGGTAAAGCGCACCTGCCAGGGGCTGGGTTTTTATATGAGCCGCCGTAGTGGACAGTTGTTCCTAAGTCTTCTCTTGCCATCACGTAACCTTTACCCGCTTTCCTAAGCCCAGTTTGTTTTCATTGCAGAGGGAGAGGGGGACCAACGGCACAATCTCCCCATTTCTGTCCTGAAGATGACGCGTGTATATGAGCAAGTAAGTACTGTCGAGCTCTTCAGTTTCGCAGTAGATCTGCATCACTGGTGGTCCAACGGCGCTCTCCAGCCTCGCGGTATCAGGGAGGGCTTCTTGCCACGGCTGGGGGAACGGAGCTCTCGGGTGCTGCTCTGAGGGGAGCCACTAACGGGAACGACGCCCGTGGGTGCGCAGCGTGGTTGGGTCTGCTGGGGCGTGGGAAGGGGACGCGCTCGCTCCGCTGTTTTGTTAACAAAACCGTGTGGTCAGCTGAAGCTGCTTAGCTGCTCTGTTGAGGTCACGGAGGAAAATATGGAAGTTAGAAGCATAATATTTAGATTCGTCACTTGCAAATACTTTCAGTTTCAGAATGCTCTGCCTTTATTTAAATAAGGGTGAAGGAACACCATGGTGCTGTGAGTAAAAACTCTTTCTTTTTTTATCCTGTCAGTGAACCAAAAACTCAATTCGCTTGTGCAGCCTTGCTGTGGAGTGGGGTGCCACTCTTTCACCGCTTGTTCCTGACTGTAAATGCATTTTAATTCTTGTTCACTTTAACATTCTTCCATCTCTCGGGGTTTTTCCTCCCAGCTTTTTATATACAACATTTGAATTACATGGGCAAGATAAGGATGCTGCTCATTGAAAAGTGTGACAGGCTGGCATTAACCTGTCCAGAATTCGTGTCTGATAGAGCGGATACTGTTTGGATGAATTATATATCCAGTCTCTAAAAGCTTTTCAACAGTAAACCAGAGCCCTTTACTTTTCTTTACCAATAATATAGTATGAGATCAAATCCCTTGTAGGCTTTCAGAAATCCGTGGTCAACACAGCGGCACTAGTGCAGTGTTGCACAAGCACATCTGCTGGTCGGGAGGATGGGACAAGCTGTTCTTGTTGCTTGAGCTCTGATGTCCAGGTTGGTGTCATACTAGAATGACAGAATCTTTGAGGTTGGAAAAGCCCTCTAGGAACATCAAGTCCAGCCACCAGCCCATCCCCCATGGCTCCTGCCCCCTGTCCTGCCGTGCCACGGCCACACGCTGTTTGAACCCCTCCAGGGACGGCGACTCCCCCTCCCTGGGCAGCCTGTCCCCAGCCCTGACCACTCTGTCGGGGAAGAAATTGTTCCTAATCTCCAACCTGACCCTTCCTGGGAGCCATTTGGAGCTGTTTCCTCTTGTCTCATCCCTTGTTGCTGGGGAGCAGAGACCAACTCCCCCTCCCCACCCCTCCTGTCAGGGAGCTGCAGAGAGCCATCAGGTCTGCCCTCAGCCTCCTCTTCCCCAGAATGAACCCCCCAGGTCCCTCAGCTGCCCCCGTCAGACTGGTGCTGCACCTCGAGTACTGTGTCCNGGGGAGACCTTATTGCCCTCTACAACTACCTGAAAGGGAGTTGTGGTGAGCTGGGGGTCGGCCTCTTCTCGCAGATAACCAGTGACAGGACAAGGGGGAACGGCTGCAAGTTGGGCCAGGGGAGGTTCAGGTTGGAGATGAGGAGAAATTTCTTCTTGGAAAGGGTGGTCGGGCCTTGGAACGGGTTGCCCAGGGAGGGGGGAGTCACCGTCCCTGCGGGTGTTTAAGGACAGGCTGGATGTGGTACTTAGGGACATGGTTTAGTGGGGAATAGGTGGGGGGGGGTTGGTTGGACTGGATGATCCTGGAGGTCTCTTCCAACCTTAATGATTCTGTGATTCCCTTGGACTGGCCCTGTGTGTGGCTGTGGAGGAACCGGTGTCCCGGGTGGTCCCACACTGCTCTGGGGAAAGCCTGCACGAAGGAGGCTGTTCTCTCTGGCAGGCCAAAGAACCCGCTCTGTGGAAACCCAGATGAGGCTCTTGCCCTGTTCCCTGACACGGGCGCACCCTGGCCCTGGCTTCAGTTCAGGTCCGTCTGTGTTTAAGTGACTTACCCTCTAAGGCACTGCTCGCGGGTTCCGTAGGGCAGAAGGAGAGCGCTAAGGCTGGGCCCGTTTGGAGGTGGGAAGCAGCGCGGGGATGATTTGCTGCAAATGTCGCCACTGGCACGTTTGCTGCTTTTGTGGGTTTCTGTTTTCTCTTAAGCTGCACTAGATGGCAGTGGAGGTGAAAGGGATCGCTAGCTCGTGACTGCCGAACTGCATCCTTCGAGCCATTTGGAAGCCGGTTGTCCCCACCTCTGTGACACCGTGGTGTTGCTGTTCCTCTCGGAAGCCTGCCTGTCTCCCGTAGCTCAGCTCTTTCTCTTGGCGAAGCCTCTTGGCAGAGGGATGGAGCTCTAACCACCAGTGGAAGGAAGTGGTGTTCAAAGCTGGCCTTGGGAGTTTAGTAGAAGGTACGTCCTGCTGATCCACCTGCGCCTTTGGCCTGCAGGTGGAGTACAGCCGGCAGCTCTGTGGGAAGGCAGCTTCTTTTTCCTGAGGGTAATCGGATTTGTGATAAACTTGTTCTCCTGATTGTTGATATCCACCAAATCTAAGGTCCGTGTCCTGTTCTTAGAGCCCAGCAATGGATGGGACCCCTGAAAACCCCTGATGCACCGTGATAAGAAGTGTGGGTGGCTGAGGTTTTGGCCAGGATGGGACTTTTCAGCATGCAAAGCGAATGGGGTTGTAGACACAACATGTTGGTGGATCAGCCCAAGCGTGTGAAGTTCGCACTGGGAAATAAGAGATGCAGCGCTAGCCGACGAGGAGAGGGTGGTGGGGAGTGAATCACAGGAGACAAACTTGTCTGTCTTCCTCAGGAAGAGGCTGAGAATGACAAACTGAAACAGAGATGACAAGTCTAAAGCGGAACTGTCATCATTTCATTGCTGTCTTCTGCACAGCACCAAGGGCAGAATTTGCCCTGTTGCAGATAGCGGGGAAAACCCGGCTGGGCTCTCGCGTGGGGTCAGGCACGGCTCGCGCTCCAGGCAGCCGGCTCTTGCTTCGGGGGTGCGTTTGGCCCGGTGAATGTCACATTAGCACATTGAGCACAAAATGCCCTTTCTGAAAATGTCTATTGATTTTATGACAAATGAAATATCACAGAGCATGAGCACAAATACATTGCCGCCCTTCTGCAGAGGTATTCCAAATGCTGTATAATACTCCAGCTGCTGCAAGGGGACCGGTCGAGTCACTTAGACTTGGGGGGGCTGAAGGTAAATCTCGGGCAAGGGAGTTTCAGGATTAGGGTCTTTCAGGCTGGGCTCAGATTGCTGGGGCTGAACGCACACCAAATAATCCTTCGCTTTGCCAGGCTTTTCGGGACCAAGGCACTGTTGGTGTTGGGTGATTTCGGTGCGGGCATAATGTAGAGGATCAAGTTAGGTGGCGTTTGTGTCCTTAATGTTGATTGAGTTCTGCCCTGTGTGATTTCACACTAATAACGAAGCACTTGTGTAACGATGTAATATACCAGGCAGTCCGTCAGCGAGGGTAGGGTTCGATAGCTGTCCTGGTTTAACCCCAGCCAGTAACCCAGCGCCAGGCAGCCGCTCGCTCACCCCTTGGCCCCCGCTGAGGGGATGGCGAGGAGAATTGAAAAAACCCAAACTCGGGGCCGGGTCTAAAGGGCCGTGGCAGGTGGAGGCCCCACCGGTGGTCCTGCAGGCACAACCCAGCCTTGCTTTCCACACCAGGGGTATGGAGCCAGTGGCTGGTTTGGAACTGGATCCCGTCAGGAACCGTAACCCCGTGTCCCGGGGGTGTGGCCCGGGATCTGACCAAGTGTTATGGTTCCCATAAGCTGCTATTCCTGCAGCATGGAAAGAGCTTTTGTGCATTTTCTGATTATTTCAAGGATTGGAAGGCCAAGAAGAGGCGCCTTACTGGTTCTGTCACTAAACCATTATGTTTTTCTTGTGGTGGCCAAGATGTTCCCTTTACCTACTGCTGTATTCATTTTATACTTATCCATGTCTATAATATGTGTTAAGCAAGGCATTTAATTTTAAAATTCTTCATTACAAATATTTCCCTTCAACTTCCTTCTCTCTTCCCAAGGCAATGGAAATCTATAGGATATTCTTCACAAGACCTTTTGTTCTTGTAAGATGAGTTATACTTTGGCTTTGAACACATCATTGTTGGCTTTCTAAGTTGAAGCCCAGCAGCAGAATTTTCCTCAAGACTTCAGTCTGTTTTATTCTGCGAGAGAAAGCTCTGGTAATCAATCTTGGGTACAAGCACAGGATTTAAAGTTTAGCTAGCAGAGAAAATGAGAAATAGCTAGATCTTGTGGTATTTTAGGTTTTAATATGGTAATAGATGAGAAGTTGGCTAAAAGTTAAGTGGGTGTAACCGCACACGTAGGCTTGGGCTCATACCTGTGCACACACCTGTGCAGGTTGGTTAGCTGGGGCCGCCGGTCATTGTGGGTGACGTGATGGTGCTGAAGCACGGTTTGGGGGACTAGCCTTAAACAGGGAGATTTCCAGAGTCCCGCTCTGTGGCTGCATGGTCCGTCCCCTGCTGTGCCACCTCTGACGTGTTGTCCAGTCTGTGGCAAGCGCTGCCCTGGGGTGCGGGGAGGGGGGTCTGGCAAACCCAGCGAGTACTGGGGTGCAGAGCTAAAGAAAGCAGGTCACTTGTAAGGGCTGTCAAAGGCTTCTTGTCCTGGACTGGCTGCTGGATCCCGAGGTGCGGGACCAGCGCTTGCTAAAATCCTTCATGTGATTAGTGACCGGGGAGCCCACGGGTACAGGGCTGACAGCACGCCCTGCTCTCGGGCCCCTGTTCTGTACCCTGCGTTCTCTTGAGTCCTGATGTGGGGTCATCCGCATTCTTCCTACGTACAAATAACCCATTTCTGTTGCTCCCCTGTCCCTGCCTTCTCTAAATTATATGAGGTTTTTTGGGGGCGTTTTGTCACAGCTTGGTCTTAATTTCTATAACTGATAACTCTGTGAATGAAACCTTCCTCTTAAATAGCGCACGCTATACAGAAACATATACTGATTTTATTCTTCGACGTGTATTTAAAGGGTAGGACTGAAACATGCAGGTTAATGTGTTGGCAGAGAGGCTTCCCGTGTGAATAACTTTACAAATTGCACTTCAAAAGCAGGACTGCGAGGTTTGGTCTCTGTGTGCCGTGACAGGCATACGGACAGCAGCACCTGTATCCATGGGCGGTGGTGGGGAGCTGTGCCACAGGAACTGGTGGAGCTGGGACCTCATACCCCACGAACTAGTACGCTTACAGCACTGGAACAAGGGTTGGTGTATCTAGGTAACATCGTGGGGAAGAGCTTGTGAGATTCTGCAGGGTCTCTGAGTCAGCTTGAGTTTTTAGTGGTTTAAAAGTTACTGCCCTGGAGCAAAATTAGGTTGCTCAGTGAAATCGGGAGAGACTGCTGGTTCTTCGTGGGGTTTGTGCATTCTAGCATTCTTTCTTTGGCACATTGTCTTCCAGCAAAATACTATTCTTGGCTCTTTCTGTTGGTCTGAGCCTCTGCATCTAGTTTCCAAGCATGCCTTGAGGACTGCCGCATAGACTGGCGGAGCTAAGCCACCAACTCGGGCACTTTTGTGGCACCATCTCCTTGCTAAGGAGCTGTTGGTGGCCTGAGTCTTTGCCTCGTTAATGGCCAGCCAGGATCTCCTTGGCTCCTGTTTCTGCAAGGGAGTGTTCAGCGGCACAAGGTGCTCAACATCCTCAAGACAGACCTCTAATGCCTTCTTGTGTGTTCTTCCTGTACGCTGACAGTGTTAGTGGGAGTCTGTCACTGCGCAAACCCAGTGCATCTCTGAGAACAGTATGCTGCCTGCTGAAAGGTTAAATACTGCGGGGAAATGCATTAAACCAGTAGTTTATTCCCAGAAACACCAGCAAGCCTGCTGTTAATCAACTGCGTGTGCCCAGGTGTTCTTCCTGCACATCTCCAGACAGTATCCAAGATTTATGGTGCAGCAGATGCTAAACTTTATGCTTTTTAGTTTTTCTGCTGCGTTTCTTGACCCTTTTCTAAATAATGGAGATATTTGCCATCTTCCTGTTCTGTTTACAAAGAAATCAGAAGGCACACCGGAGAACTCTGGTACTGGAAGTTCAATAGCTGCCGTAACACTGGGGAGAGATCGTTTTGAAAAGGGTACGTTACAGAGCGACAGTCTGCTGAATATTCGGGTGTACTCCTTGTACCCTGCCAGTCCGCTTCTCCGATACTGCAGGAACGATTACAGTAATCGCTATATACAATCTTAATTTTCCAGAAGCTGCTCTGTAACACTTGGGTCATCCGCCACAGTTCATTGCTGTGACGTGCAGGTGACACGGGAAAAGCTCTGATGGCTGGTTGCAGCCTGTGCCGCCCCAAGTTGGGGATGAGGCAAGATAGCGGGAAGAGGTCATCGCGAGCGGGAAGTGGGATGTTATTCAATTAATAAGCCCTGGTTTGAAGTTTCAGCGTGGTACAGTTGCTACACAGACGTCCTGTGGGTTATTGTACGCTTTCCCTCGGATGTCAAGTCACGCAAATCGTTATTGCAAGCCTGAAACAATAAATGGTGGAGCCCGTGCGGTTGTGGCTGTGCCGTGCTGGGTGCAGCGGGGAGCCCTGCCGGCGGGGTGCGTGGCACAGCCCCGGCCCGGGCACGCACCGGGCCCCGCGGGTTCGGGGGCTGGGAGCGCTGCCCTGGGGCTGGGAGCAGGGACCTGCACACCCTCTGTGGGAACGGCTCGTTAGTCCTGAGCTACTGCAGTTTGTCCTTCAAAATTCCAGTTTTCCTCTTCAAGTGGTTCACAGACTAATTCTGTCAAAGATTTGATCTCGTTTCTTTTTATTTAAATCCTAGAAAACACTTGTTCTGATCTCCCAAGCCATCTTTTTCTCTTTTTTTCTTCTATCTAGACACAGTTAATCCCTACCCTCCCTTTCTTACCTTCTCTTGGTTTGGAAGGTTAAGGCTCTTTCTTTACTACGTACGAGTGGCCGGGTGGGAAACCAGCTAGCTCCGTGTTTGGGGCCGGCGGGGTGGCTGTCGGCGTGCTGCCCGGGGACACCCAGGAAGGAATTTGCGTGGAGAGGCGCTGGGTTCCCGGGCACGGCGGGAAGCACCCTGGCTGGCCGTGGCCGTGCGTGGCTGAAGGGGCTGTTCAGCATAACTGAGGGTGGCAGAGCAGCGTCCTGCAGAAATAATTATACCGGCTGTCAGGAAAATGTTTGCCTTCGAGGAAAAAATTTTGACATCTCTCTCAATGACTGTTTGCCAAGTGCTGGGAGTAACGTGGAAGTGAAACTCAAGGAATGAAGACGCAGTTGCATGGGTGAACAGAAAACCCTTCCCTGCTGCCAGAACACTGGGCACGGTGCTTCTTTCTGAATATCCGATGACTTATGTGGTTATCTGTATATACAGTTGCCTAATATTGTAATATGCAAATCAGAAGAGGTTTCTTCCAACTTCCCTGGAGTATTTTCTCTACGAGCAAAGTAGGAATTAATGTTTGTTTGTGCTGGAGGTGTGAATTATGAGTTGGGGATTTATATTTTCCTGAGGCTTTAGCAGTGATTTGAAAAGTCTTCTCATATTAATTATTTCTTCTCTCCTAATAGAGGTTAATTTCAGTTTACTGGTAGGGAAATTGAGACAGAGAAGTCTCAATATATATATATATATTTATTCTTTTTTTAATTCTGTGAGTGTGTTTCTGAATGTCTCCACAGAACAGCCTCTTTAACGCTAGGAGAGGTTTTAAAAGTACAAATTTCCTAAGTACCGAACTTTCTACCCTTGAAAACTGCAAAATCACTCTCTTAGGTGGGGGAATACACAAAAAAATTATCTTAAAAGAAAACAAATAGTATAGTCTTCTGTGCTGCCCGCAGCTGCTGGTGGTGGTACGTGGCAGCTACCACGCTGTTTTCAGGGCAGCGGCACTTGGGCGTACGTTCCCGTCGGCTGGCTGGGCAGGGGGAGCCCAGCGGGTTTTACGAGACCCCTTGTGTGATAACACGTTCGCTGTGCTTGAATGAAGCACAGGAGAAGTTCTGGTGTGTAAATCGGTGCAAGCGCTGGTAGCTTTAGTTAGCGTGGGAGCTGAACCGACGTTGCACGCTGGCGTCAAAAGAATAGCAGGTATTTTCCCGAGTAGCACAGCTTGTGGTAGCTGATGGTTTTCCTTGCTTCAGAGCTGTGCTTTTGTCACCGGCTGGTGGCCGGGTAGCACTGAAGATTAGAACAATAATAAATATACCTCAGCGCTCTTCAGAGTGCTTGGTTTTATTACAGCGCTGCGTGAGTGCTTACGGCTGTAAGCTATTGATAGCGTTGAGTTTGCCTCGCGCAAGTCACGCTGCCTACAGACGGGCAACAGGAACCTTTTTGTGCAGCGCCGATGGTACTGCTTAGTCCTGACCTGAAGGAGCTTTTAATTCAGCTTCTGATGGAGCTGACCTGAGCAGAGAATACCAAATGACAGGCTAGTTGTAGGTGGTGGGCGGCAGCCTCTAGTGCCCCGAGGGCTGTGGCAGTTCTGTGAGTTTCCAGCAAGGTCTGCAGTTTGCCGGGCTAAGGAACCCGTTGACTTGCCAGGAGCCACAGTTAACACCCAGGTGAACGTGAGAATCATCAAGGTTAGGATGAGTTTGGAAAACCAAAGGGTTTTTTAATGCATCCTAGATTGTTTTCCCACTGGCTCTCCTAAGCATAATAGTATTAAAGATTTCAGAAGAGAAAGAGTTGGTTTTTTTGTCAGCAAATACTGAATCAATGAAAATGAAAAACACTGTGAGATGTTTTGTCAATATATCTGAAAACGGTTTGAATTCATTCATCTTAACTTTTTGTAAGTCACAAGCAGTTGATGGAAAGGGTTTTGATCTAGTCAGAAGGAAATAGTCAAGTACAGCTGGAAAAAGGTGACACTTTGGTTAGAAACATGAACTTTTCTCTATAGACTGTGTGGAATGGGACTTGGAGACATTAAAAAGTCATTGGACCATAATGCAGAGCTTGGCACAATGAGAGTCTCAGCTCAGTGGCTGTATTAAAAATCAGGGTCATCTAAACAGTTTTTAAGAGCTGTCACACTGTACCCAGTATCCAGCAAGGGGAACCCCAGCCTGGTGGCTTGGAGTGAGAGCTATTTAAATTTGTCTTCATCAAGTATAGCATAACGTTTCACCGTACACATTCATTAATACACACAGTATCAGTCATTCAGCGTGCAGCTCTGTATGCTGTGCTGGTGGTTGTGATGAATTGTGTAAGGGAGAGGCTGGAGGAATTACTTGACTCTGTCTTCCACCCCAAGATTTCCTCCGTGCTTGCAGTCACAGGGGGAGATCCGGCTGTACCAGAACATTAAATGTCAGCTCTGGAGCAGCACGCTAAAGATACCGGCTTTGCAAGGGGCACGGAACGGAAACAAGTATTTTGATTTTTTTTTTTTTTAAAGATGTAATTGAGCTCGCTCCCTGAGGAACAGAGCCACGACAGTCGGCTGCACTTGCAAAAGCACCTCGTGAGTCTCGGCAGAGACGTATTTACTGTGAGGTGGGAAAGAGGTGGTTTCTTCTGTCTCTCCGCCTTTATGTTACATAAACAGTGAGAGTGCATTCAGTCTTCCTTGTAGATGATTTTCTAAATGATTTTAATTATTGAATTAGCTGCTGCTTACTCTCCGGGCTCTCTAACGGACCTGCACACCGAGGTGCAGAGCCCCCCAGCTGGACACAGCCTCCCCAGCAGCACAAGGTGGGATCCTGCCACATGCAGCCCCGCGCCGCTGGGGTCCGCACCAGGGATGTTGACTCACTTCTAAAAGGCCACAGAAAAAGTTTTTTGGATGTTTTCCTTAAAATTACTCAATAAAATGAGGACACCCACTGAAAACAGTTTACTACTGAGCTGGAGCACCCCAGTTGTCTTGGCATTGTAGAGGCACAGGCACCGTGCTCCCCAGGAGCCAGTGGTTGGTTGGAAGGCTGGACCGGGGGACGCAGCACAGCGCTGAGGCGGCTGTGTTACCCCGCTGAGCAGTCCTGCCTGCAGCAGGAGGGGCAATCCGCAGCGCAGCGAAGGAGGGCTCCAGCGGCCTCAGCAGGCACACGGACGGGTTGGCTTGCTAGCCACAGAGCGTGGGAGCCGGGACGGGCAAACCAGAGACAGCCAGCATGTCGTGTGAAGCAACTGTCCACCACAGCCAGCCACGGTGGGGTGCACATCAGTGCTGCGGTTGCACTGGCGGCTACTCACCTGTGGTCATAAAAGTATTAGAGGTCAGGATGTAATTAGCCATGATTACTAGCCAGGAAGCCATTAGCCAGTATTTATTAGCTACCCATAACCTCTCCTGTTCTCTTGCAAACTGCTCTGGCACACCTGGAGCGTGGCGAGTAGGCTGATGGGCAGAGTAAGGCATTCCTGAAGCTTTGTAAAGGAAATACCGTGCATCTAAATCACAGCCGCTGATGCACTTCGCAGCGTCAAACTCTGGTGGCTGCACCTCATTGGAGTGCTCTTTCCTTGCGACAAATTTATGAAAGTATATGGAATGTCTGCATCTGTCTTGCTGTCACCTCCTGGCTCTGTGGAGATTGACATATAAATGTTAATGCCCAGAAAAGACAGAGAGATTAGATGGAGCCTATTGCTGTAATCTGCAGGGAAGGTTACTCATGGAAACTTGATTGGTTTACATAATCCTGTCAAAACGCCTCCTAGGGTGAAGTAGGAATGTAGTTAACGTGGTTTTGCCATGTCAATCTCTCCCTATTTAAGCTATCCTTGCCTTTTTGTATAGTACTTGAGCGAGCAGCTACCCCAGCTGGGTTTTGACTCCCCAAGATGCTGTTTACACTCACACACTGCATTTTCATTTTAATGTCAGAATTTACTGATGAGGGCTTATGTGTATAAAATAACTCCAGCCCCTCCAAGAGGTGACTTGTAAGATATCAGAGATCCTGCTGGGATAAACACACCTGCAGTGAAGCTTTCCAGCCTCTAGTCTGTGACGAATGATCCCTCCTTCCCAATTTCTACTGCTACCAGAAATCTTGAGGTTGTCTTAAATCACGTTCTCTTCTTTTTTTGCTAAGCTTCGCAGGCCGTGTGTTCGGCTCTTGCCATGAGATGTTTAGTAGGAACAGTGCTCAGCCCTCCTGTGCGGCCTCCTGACTCTCCTGGATGGAGAGTGGAGAGCTTCCAGTCTGAATATCCCCCTCGTTGCCCTTGAAGAGCGTAAAGTCCCGGCTGTGCTCGCAGACTGGGGTCTGGACGGAGACAGGCAGCCCACCAGAGACGCCGGACGCTCAGGGTCCCCGCGGTACCTCGCGCTGGCCCGGAGGAGCAGGCCCTGCAGCGCAGGCAGCTCTGCGGCCGTGTGGCGTGCTGGCGTTCGCTGCCACGGGGCGTAACTCAGTGAGGCGGAAATACGTTGAGCAATAGCCTTGTTTCCCCATTTATCCTATGATTCTTTCGCTTTATGTAAAGCCAGATGAATAATTTTTTTTCTTAAAGGAAACAAGCGTGTGTGCGTTGCCCGTGTGCAGCGTTCGGGTTACCCAGGAAAGGCGCTCCCCTGACGGGAGTTAACGTGCTCTGCTGCCCCATCTGCGGCCGGGCCGGAGGGCTCCGTGAGAGCAGCGTAAACTGCTTAATAATTTCCCTTGGTCTGCAGAAACTGTGACTGCTGGTTGCGTTGTAAGCGAAGCCTGAGAAATACAGTTCTGCGGTCGCTCAGCTTCGGCAGATAAGGCTGCGTACTGCGAGGGGTGTGTGAAACATGGCTGTGCAAATACTGGCGAGTGTGTGTTGGGAAACTTTCTCGGGTGACCAAGAAAACTCCCTATGCTATTTGAGTTTCAGTTCTGAATTTATATTTTTCTGGCTTTTGGTTGAAGCATCGGCAAACAAACAAGGTGGCAGTTGACTGGGAGGAAGGCGTGAATGATGGGTCTGCTGGCAAAAGGCAATTTCCGCGTGAGAGTGGGACACTTAAAAAATGAGTGAGGGCTGCCAACAGCACTGGCTTAGCACTGCCTCTTTGTTCAGATATAACCTAAAAACTATTGTGACTTTTATTGGCAAGAAATCAAGTCAACAGACCAAAGTTTTGGAATCTGAGCTGTGTTTGAGGGTTTAGAGGTACGTGGTACAGATCACATTCAAACAACTTTATGGCTTTTTGAAAGGGCTGGGTTTATATTTTTTTTGGTTAAGATTAAAGATATTATTTTAAATAGTATATTATGTAAGTCTATATTATAGGTTTAAATGTTAGAAGTAGGTGAAAAATGTTGGGTTTGCTTTTAAAACTTTTATAATGTGTGACACCAAACTACTGTGTTCTGTAAGTTCATCCCAGTATCGTTTTTATTAAGAACACTCTGCAGGTCGACAGCTGCCCTGGAAGGCTCCTGTGCTGCTCTTGTGCACCAGGGACAAGGACTAAGAAGCGCAGTCTGGTCTGGGTACTGTTACCGAGTAGTACTTCAGGCAGGAGGGTTAGCTAGCAGCGTGGGTCAGAAAATCTGGGAGGTATTTCATCTGGTTACCTTCGGGGCAGGCGTAAGGCAACAGGGCGAGGCGTTTCAGGAACGACCGCAGAACCACAGCAAACGCACTTTCCCTTCAGCAGAATAAGCTCTCGATGTCCTGCCGAGTTTGCCTTTTTGGGATATTACCATGTGTTCGGTCTCTCTGAGAAGCCTGTTCTCTCCTGGTGGTGTCGCACTGCTGGTTGCCTACACGGGCAGCATCTCTGACGTACCCAGAACGATGACGTTCTGAGCGATGCCGACGTCCGCAGTTCTGCGCCAGGTGAGGTGAGCTGCTTGCTCCGAACTGCGGAAAGCTTGGCCGTACCGCCCAGCATCGCGCTGGCCTGGGGCCTGTTCGCTGCCCTCTCAACCCGCATGCGGGACTGAAGCACCGGGTGTCTAGAGAGGGAGAGATAGGAACTGGTGGGTGACGTGCACGCTCGGTGTAGCTGTGCGGGCAGGTAAGACGTGCCCCCCCACAGATAATTCCGTCTTCAGCGGTGGATGGATATTAAGGTTGGGGGAATATAAGGAAGCGTAGAGTGTCTATTCTCCGGTCTCCTCTCGGAGGGCCGTGTTTGGTGACTCCCTGGAAGCTGGAAGCTGCAGACTGAATGTTGTGATTTGTACCATCTCTGATGAGCCCTATGGACCCATCCACATCTCTCAAACCCATTTATCCATTTTTGACCTTTGCAATGTCCGGTGGCAACAGATTTACTACCCGTTGTTTTGCTGAGGAGGGGTGAAAGGGAAAAGAGGATTTATCTGAATTTATAATTAATCCCAAGCAGATTAAAAGGCAGGGGAAGATTAATAGCAGGCAGAAGACCTTGTAGGGAAGAATGGAAAGCCTCTGAGGAAGCAGCAAGCAACCTTGGTGTCCACTGGACAGGCAGTTCTGTTCCTCTGAGCCCATCTACGACCAACAGCTGTTGTACGAAAGCGCTTGCCTGGCTCGGACAGGGGGGACCCAAGGGGCTTCCTGCCGTGCTGGGGGCCTGCCCGTGGGTGGTGGGAGGAGGGATGTTGGCTGGCAGTGACCAGGAGCAGGGAGCTGGTGATGGAGGCTGGCCCGCCCAGCCCACGGGGGGAGAGGTCTGTGTCAGTAACACAGCCGGGGCTGCCCCGGTAAAAGCAGTGTGCACATAGGGCTGAACAAGGGTACAGCCTTTTTCCTTTGTGCTTTTTTTCTTGAGTTTTACATGTCTAGGTGAAAGAATAAATGTGTTTGGGGTTTTTTTTTTGTTTTTGGGTGGGGTGTTTGTGGGTTTTGTTTGCTCTAAACAGTGTTTAGAGTTTAGAGCAAGCAAAGACATGGAAGAATGAAACAGTTGTGGTGCCCGAGAACGCGTTCTGCGCGTTTGAGGCTGTCCTGTGAAAATGAAAAAAAGGTAAAAAGGAGAGTCAGAACGCTGTAGGCTGCAGGCGGTGTTACCTGAATTTGCCTGAAATTCCCACAGGAGTCAAGAAACCTAAAATTAGTGCAAAACCCACCTGAGTTTGTGAGACTCCCCTGTAAACTCATGTTTACTTGTGTTCTGCTGACAATTAATTATTTTTCGCTCCTGGACCCGTCAAACCCTGAGGACTGAGGTTGCCGTCAGCTCTGCTGTCTCCACGTGGCTCGGCAGGGCGGAGGAGGAGGCACAGAGATGGCTTTCTGTTTTCTGGAAGGAAACCAGAGCTGCCTTTAGACTAACACCCTCTAGCACCGTTTTGGGGAAACGGAGAGATGCTGATGTGAAACCTTAGCCTAGGGAGCTCTACTGTATTTTGCAGAGCAATGCCGTTTGTTTGCCTTTCACACTTTAGGTGTACGGGGGCACATCCCAGCTGTACGGCTGTGCAGAACAGCCCGAGGTAAAAGGGGAAGAACGCAACACAAGTTCGGTTCCCCCTAACCTGCATCGCCCCAGCCTCGGTTTCCAACCGTGTGCCCATGCAAGTAAATAAGCCAGACCTTTAAAAAAAAAAAAATACAGCCCTCCCACCCCAGAGCATTCCTAAAAGAAAAGGTATGAGCAGAAAAAAGCCCTCATCATATAGATGAGATTAGCTGGTAATTAAAAAGCCAACCAATTTGAGTTGAGGTGGATTAATTAGATAAAACGCCAGGAAATCTAATTTACTCAGCAATTTATTTTTAATCCAAGTTAAGATGATTTTATCATGGCTTCTATGAAGGTTGTAGGAACCCAGTCAGATTTATACTCCCGTGTAATGACCCACATCTCTTAAGTTTTACGTACGTTATAATTTGGTTTATTTATAAATAGTTGTACACTTAAGATCTAAAGAGAGTATCAGGACTGTTTGATTGGCAGTTTTGATGCATTAATACTGACACGGCAGAGGGAGACAGGGTTTTAGGTGTTATCCCTGAAATACAGCTGGTGACCTAAAGTAGTGAATTCCCTTAATTCCCTCCCATAAATCAACCATGTATTTTTCTGTTCAGGGGATTAGACCTGTCCTTGCACTACAGGGTACTTAATTCTTTATGGCAGGAGGGCCGGCAGCGAGCGCGCCTTCCCTGCTTTGAAAGCTAATTGTTGTCCTAAACTCTTCTTAACAGACACATTAGAAAACACACATACCCCAAATTAAAATTGCACAGCCTGAAGCAGGGCACTAGTGAAGACTCTGCAGATAAACACATCTGGGTGGATTAGATGCACTAGATGTGCCATACCTAGGAGCTCGGTGACACGGGTGCGCAGGCAGTTTCATGGAGTGTCCCCGGGTGACTCGAAATGTTTTTAACTGCCCAGTGAAAACAGTCCCATCTCGTATTGATTCAGCTTTATCCTATTTTATGAAAGGACGTGAAGACTAAGTATCTTCAGGCCTTTGCATGGTTGCAGGATTTTCTTTCAGAAGTTCTGCTTTTGTGGGTCCACTTTCCTTTCCTGTATTGGTACTACAGATAAGATCTGAATACGTGTAGGTACAAGATCCAAGATCCAAGACAAGACGTGTCTGGGGTGGTGCTCACAAAGTACATGTTCACATCTATGGATGTAAGAAATAAGACTCAAATGTTTTCAGGCCCCCAGATGTTAAACTGAAATTTGTGCTTTTAAAAAAAAAATTAAAAAAATGCACTCCACAAATAAATCCAAAGCAATTAAAAAAGCACACCCAAAACAAACAAGCATCCCATAGCAAAGTGAAAGGCAATCCCTGTTGTTTTGATGACTTACAACCCTTACAGTGAACTAAGGGCTTAATCCTGAGAAAATTACATTTTTTAAAGGAGGAAGTTTTTTTTGTTTTTTTTTTCCAGTGAGGATTTTCCAGTTCCTGCCTGCACTGGTGTCACCTGTGCTGGGAAAGGGTTGGTAATGGGACCTTGTCCAGTGACAGGCCAAGGGGAAGGGCCTGAAGCTGCAGGAGGGGAGCTGGAGCTGAGCTGGGAGGCAGCAATCCTTCCCGGGGAGGGTGCTGAGGCCCTGGCACAGGGTGCCCCGAGAAGCTGTGGCTGCCCCTGGCTCCCTGGCAGTGCCCAAGGCCAGGCTGGATGGGGCTTTGGGCAGCCTGGGCTGGGGGGGGTGTCCCTGCCCATGGCAGGGGGTGGCACTGGGTGGGCTGGGGGGGTCCGTTCCCACCCAAACCAGTCTATGATGCTCTGATTCTATGGTAGCTGGGTGCTGCTGTCTGCTGGGTGGCTGGCTGGGCGGGTC
The DNA here is from genome assembly GCA_013399095.1 of Psophia crepitans. Lineage (NCBI taxonomy): Eukaryota > Metazoa > Chordata > Aves > Gruiformes > Psophiidae > Psophia > Psophia crepitans. The sequence continues at coordinate 818,499 of VWZZ01004141.1, forward strand.
ACCCGGCTGCCCGGTACTGCCCAGGCTCTTGCAGCTCCGTCGGAGCAGAGCGGCCCCGGTGGCTGCCGGGGACAGGCGGGTGTTCTCTGGGTCGGGCGGGTGCTGCGCTGGGACCCGTGCTGTTGGCCCAGGTAGCGCTGTACCAGTAATACCGTGCACAGTTCTATGCTGAGCGGTACTGTGGGCATCACTACACCCTGAGCTGGAAAGGGATCAATACTTGGTGGGTGGTGCAGTAGGTTTAGATGCATCTGTCTTGTATTTTTTCACTACTGGACCGTTAACCTTCAGTACAATGGGTGTGCACTAGTGCCACACTCTGTTACTTTTCCATAGGTTTTTCTGGGTCCTCCCGGGGTGATCAGTTCACTGCCCCATGCAAATATTAAGCTCCTAATATACCCTTTAAAAGCTTGATCAGCTTCAGATAGCATCCAAGTACAACAGACTCCGTAATCTATGCACAGCAGAATGCAGCTCTCAGCAGCTGTGTAAAAAGAGCTGAAAGCCAAACTTGGGTGTTTGGTGGAAGCAAGGGATGGGAGAGAGAGAGAGAAAATAAAATGTTCAAATGGGAATTTTATTTTTTGATCTGCACATTAAATTCATGGTGCAATACTGGAAAAGATGTCTTATGGATTTTTTCCTAAAGGTCTGATGAAGTGATGCTACTTTGGAGGAAGGTAAATTACCTGCAGAGGGTCAGTAATTGCCCTTCTTGGGAAACTTATTTTAGTTGTGCTTATTTGTAGGCACCTTTAAGTGCATTATGCCTAAATAACTGCCGGACTGCTGCATTTGTCTTCACAATGGAGTCTAATTGTATGCTGAGGCTTTGGTGCGATGAGTTATTTCACATCTCTCTTAAACTGATCAGTGATATGACTGAGACATGATCCAGTGCAGTCTAAATTTATACATGAGCTGTGATAGATGATGAATGAAACATCCTGGAGGGCAAAAAAATCCACCAGGAACTCTTGGGAGAGGAGTGTGCTGGACGATGGAGAAGTGTGGTGCCACAGGAACAGATGGGCAACAACGAGCAGGGCTTTGAGGAAACAGCCCCTCTCTGCAGGTAGTCCTGGAGACTTTTAGAATGGAGGTTGTGAAATTGGAGGGTATGGAAAAATACATAAAAATGTTTCAGAGGTTTTGGAATGTGTCCTCAAATGAAAAGCCTATGAGTTCAATCCACTTAGTGTATAAAAAATAATATTGAAAAGTCGCTTGATTAGGAGGCCTTCCTGGGGATGAAATCCTGGGTGTTAGAGCGCTCTGGAAATCAGCGCCGAGACACACAGCGAGTGTTTGTAACTGCCTGTGGAAAGGGAGCCGAAACCGGAGCCGTGCGAGTTCACGTGAGAGAGGGAGGAAAACACGTGTGTCTCGATGAAGGAGGCACTGCAGAAGGGAAGGCCCCGGGCGCTGATGTGCGTTGTTACTGGTGTTGCTGCAACAGGACTACGGAGCCTTTCTGGGAGGGGTGTGTTAATGAAACACGGCTGCTGCTGCGGGTAGCAGTGGGTTGGCTGTGCCTTTCTGAGTGGAAGGGAGCTAATCCACACCAGGCTCACGTCGGTAAGTGATGGCCACGGGCGCTCTGGGGTCAGAGGCGCTGCTGAGTGAACAAACCCGTCTTTACTGTTCTTTTAATATTTTTGTCTCTATCTGAAGTAGTAAATAACAATCAGTTGTTGATCTAATAAAACTATCTGGCCAGGGTTAGGCAACTTTACTGATGTGGTATGTCTGCAGTAGCTCCTGGTCTGCTGTGTTGGACTTGTCCCATTTAAACCAGCCTTTCCCTCCTGCAGCAGGCCAGCTCTGCAGCATTCAGAGATTAATTTCCCTGCCCTCTTAGCCTCTGGCGAGGTCTTAGCTTGCTCCTCTTGATTGAAATCCTGCCTGGGTTGACCTTAATGCTTCTCCCCCTCTCTCTGGAGTTACCTGCTGTCTCTGCGTTTGAAGGTCTGTAACTTTCCTGGTCAATACTTCCATTCCTGTCTGCAGACTTTTAATTGCATTTTTGATCCCTTAGCCTTCCCTGCTGGGTGCCTGGGCTCTGTAGCTCAGATCTTTGCTGTTTTGCCCTTTTGCTCTTCCAACTCATCAATTTGCTCCAGTTCACTGGCCTCTGTGGATGGCTTCATTGAGTGTCTGCAGCTGAGTCCTTTGTTGTGACATCCAGACACACTTCTCCCTCCCACCAGCAATGAAGTGTTTGGGCTAGAAGGTCTTTCATAATGCGTGGGTTTTTTTCTTTGCTTTTTTTTTTT
>VWZZ01004141.1:820818-831476 GCA_013399095.1 Psophia crepitans
TTTTTTTTTTTTTCTGATAGCCCTCTGATCTGCCTCCTAGCATTTCTCTGGCGTGCTGCTCCTAGTCTGTAAAAGCTGTGTGAGTCAATCCTTTCATGCATCAGATTAAAATTACTCATACAACGCCTCTTGGTCACACCAAACCTTTCAGTAGCTGCCGGGATGTACGTACACACACATCCCAGATTCATCTTCGTGCCACAAGGACCACTGAGATTCCTTTTTCCTTCATCAACAGAACTTATAATTTAGGCCATGCTCTTGTGTAAACATTTTAAGGCACTAAACAAAGTGCTTTATCCAGAGCTCCTGATTCTTCAGGGTCAGTCGGCTGCAGTGTTGTCCTACCTGGTGCTCTTAGTGCGTGTGCGATGTGGCTCCTCAAACATGCAGGCTGAGTCAGTCTCCTGAAGCACTGATCCGTAACCTGGTGTGCTACCCACAGGAGTAAGGGGTTGCTCTGTCTGCTTTCCTTGTATGTGTGTAGCAAGGCAGTCCTGGACAGGGAAAATGGCCCAAACTGGAAGGTCAGGGACCAAGCTTCTTCCCACTCTGACTGGATTGCTGCTGGGATCAGTAAGTTCCTTTGCTCGTTTGGATTGCAGTTTACTCCGGTAATGGCATACTTTGGGTGGAAGAATCAACAAATAATTAGCAAGCTGGCCAGTCACTGCAGCACATTAATTATTTGCAGTTCTAATACTGCTGTTGCCATGTTCAATGTTTTGGACAGAACCTGCCATGGAAAGAAGGTTCCTCACTTCACCAGGCAGATTGTTGCAGCCTCTCATGTTTTCACTATAAAGCAAGTGTTTGGGGTTGTGGGGTGGTTTGGGTTCTCTTTTTTTTGGGTTTGTTTTTTTTGGTGTCTCTTGTCCCTTCCAGCACTGGCACGCAGCCTGAGTCCAGGAGCTCTGAATTAAGCAGCTCTGGCTTAATGTCTTCAGACATGCAATGTTTGAGGCCCAGGGATTTTTTTTTTCCCCTCCCCTTCCCCCAATGTAGTTGAAATCTAGATGGCTTTCTGATAGCTTGTGATTATTTTAAAGGAATCTTTTCTGGTTTGGGAGAAGAGTAGTTGACTTGGCTGCACTTGGAACTGCTGCCAGGCTCTGGCAGAACCTTGCTGGGGGGGAGTGCACTTGTAGTTACAACATGCAAAACATTAAATTCGAGTAAGAGAGAACCCCAAAGGGAGACTTTTGGTCTTCCTCCCACGTCTAGAATGCTGCTCTGTCTTTACTGGTCACGAACAAATGCTGTGAATGCTGGAAAAATATGTTAAAATAAATGAACAGCTACCCATAAGTTTGTACTTCTGCTTAGCTCATTATGGCGCTTCGTTGTTTACTAATTGACGATGTTTCTGCAAAACAGTATTTGTGATGGGTATTTCTGTGGCCAAATGAAGAGACAGTGTATGCTGAGGAGCCTGTCTGCTGTGATCCTGCCCTAACAGCCTGAGAGCAGCTTTCCTGGGGCTTGGCACAGCAACTGGCTCGTGGCTGCTGCCCTGACGCCCGCCTCGCCTGCCCCGCCGAGGGCCTGAGCTGGCCGCTTTGGAGCGGCTTCCCCTGCCGCCTGGCCTCGGAGGTGCCAGCGCAGGACAAAAGCGTCACTAGCAGGAGAGGAGGACAGAAAAGAGCAGCCTGCCCACCAAGCCGTGTCATACATACTGGGGGATTAAGGACGGACGCTGTCACGGAGGGTTTTCCTTTGCTACCGCTCCTGCCTTGCCTGACCGCACGTCGGATAAAGAGCTGCTGAGACTCGCCGGGCTCTGGCCCTGTGCAGAGCTAGGTGTACGCCGGGTTGCCTCTATTTAAAGTCATAAGGAACATCAGCACTAATATTTCTGCATAGCGAATAGCCCCAAGAGTGAGAATCGCATTTTTCTTCTACCTGCATAGTTCAGTCTGTACGCTGAGAGGAACGCGAAAGCGCATTGCCCTCGGAACCGAGGGTACTGACTCCTGCATGTCTGCCTAGGAGGAGATTTATCCGTGCGTTTGTATCCCATGTCTCATGTGAGGATTTTACAGAAATGGGTGTTACGAATATTTCAGAGGGATCTCATTTTACTGATAAGCACACGGAATAAAGGCTGCAAGGGCTGGGGGGGGCACGTGAGGAGGAGCATTTGCCAGGCTGCTGAGCTCATCTTCTGTTGGTTCGATTCCTTTCCTTTGCTATGGAAGTGTGTAAGGTAGAAGTGGATCAGGCCCGTGGAGGGACGGCAAGTACATTCTTCATGTTATCCTGTGGGACAGAGGAATGATTTACTCTGAGCAGAGAGAATGCATTAAAGTTCTGTGAAGTCCTACACTAAGAATTTAAAGCGGTTTTGTTCATCTGTCCTGCTTCTGTTTGAGAGCTGATTTTGGCTTCATGTGCTTGTAATTGAAATTTGATGATGTTCATATTAAAATATCGTTGATATGCAGAATGGCACACACTGACTGTTTGATTTGCAAACGACTGCTTTAAAATGGATGATCTTGAATATTAATGAAGCAGGCTTTCAAACAAATTGCCATTTTCTTTCCCTTCTCCTGTCCCCTCTTTTGATGTAGGTGCAAAGAGTTTGACAGTATGGAAATTATGAAAATAAGCAAATTCATTTCATTGAGTTGCACCATTAATTATTCATTAACTGTTTGAAAGGCAGCATCTCAGCTCTCCATATATATATAGTGTCATTCACTACCTAGGCTATATAGTGTTCTCTGTCTTGATTTCAGGAGGTGTTTGTAATTCATTTTTATCATAACTTGGTCAAAAGACTGTGGTTCCCTTAATCAGATCCTTTTGAGCTGATAGGACTGTTATTCCTTCTGTTCTGACTACATGGATGTTTCGAGTGATGTATTATGTACAGTGCAGGCTTTTTGTCAAGGCATCACACATCGCTGTGTTGCCTTCATCCTTAAGCTGAGCCTTCAGTCCATCCTGTTTTGCTCTGCACTGGGTTCTGTTCTCGGAAATCTTTTTTCCAAGCCCTGACGAAGACATGAGAAATTGTATTGCAACGAACGTGTTCAAAAAGGCCAAGTTCTGTCATGAAATGGAGTAAAAAGAAAATACGAACTAGATCTTGTTTAAAAGCAAATTGACAGAATGGTCCTGAAGCTTATCCTGTCATTAGTAACACAGGGATTAAAGATGAAAAAAGCATAGCAAACTGCTTTGAAATCCCAGACGGATTTCAGGCAGATCATCCTAGGCAGAACCAGCGTTGCCTTGACCCTAAAGCTGGGTCTGATATCTAATGCCTGGGCTGTTGTTCGGAGAAGCTTTGTGAGCTGCTTGGCTTTACCTGGGAGACCAGAAGCACTGTGTCCTTCTAAGAGCTATGGAATTGGGGTTTCTGATTCTCGCTGGACTTTCAACACCATTATTCTGATATTGTCTGATGCAAATAAAAAGCTTTTTACAAACAAGTTCTGAGTGTCACGTAATTAGATGCATTTGAAAATCAATAGCATCTGAATAAGCGATGTTGAAAAATTATTAGCAAACATCTCATCAGTTACACAATGGAGATGACATCCACTGCGCTCATCAGAGCAGGGAGGCCAGCAGCAGCAAAAGTCGTGCAGCTTCGAAGGGAACAACAGATGCCCAAAGACAAGGTTGATAATAAAATCCGAAGCATCCCCGTCTGTGTAATTTATTCAGTTTACTAGGCTCTTTATCCAATTTGCCATATGTTATGGGATATAAATTTTGAGTATATGTTCTTTCTTCTCTTACACGCTGATCATTAGACAAAAATACCGGGAGAATGCTAAGGATCTGGTGAGAGCGAGGATCTGTGAAAACAAGGACGTTTCAGAGAGATTCCTCCTGCGATTGTAACACGGGCTGTTGAGTGTGGCCACTTGTGATGGCAGCGGGTAGATGGCAGCGTGCTGGGCTACTCATTTGCTGATATACTGCACTGTCTGGATCTTGGTAACGGCGAAGGGAAAAGGGGGCTGGGATCTGAAACTATGTTTTTCTGTTCCTGGTGAAAGCTCCAGGGAAGGGAGGTACAGGGGGTGAAATGCTGACTCCCACTGGTTTTGCTTGAGGTTGACTTGTAGGGCTCGGCTGGGCACGGAGGTATGCACTGGTCCTACCTCTGTCGGTGGCTGTGGTGGGGAGGGCGCAGAGCTGATGGACCCACTAAGCTCTTGGGTGATGTTTGTGGCCACAAATGCACGTTCTTGTCAAAGGGAGTCTGGAGCCGTACGTAGCAGAAGATGGTGGTGGTGCCCTGTTCTGTCAGCTGACGTTAGCCTCTGCTCGGCAGACCTCGGCAGGTCTGCTCGACCCAGTCCTGCCTCGCTCCAGTGCTAGGGACATTACTCCTCTGCAAATAAACGCACAACTTCTAGATTATATTTATAATTCTCCAGATGCTAACTGGTTGGAGACAGCAGTCAGTCTGTGGTTTATTTCCTGAAGGGACCTGCCTGTCATGTGGTGGGTTTGGGTTTTTTTTTTTGGAATATGGGAAAATCACGTCAGCAATGGCAGGGAGCTAGAAGCTAATAATGAAACATGTTTATTTTCAGAGAATAACAGAACACTGACTTAAAGGCAGACAATCTGAGGATGTGTTCAGAATGCATAATTTAGCAAACGTTAAGGAATAAGACTTGAAATATGAAGAAACAAAGCCTGCAGTTAAATTAAATATCCAATTAAGCTATCTGCTTGACTGCAAAATATCTTTTTGACAGACAGTTAGTTCTGGGCAAGTCAAACATTTCAGCTATGAATTCATACAGGGCAATTAAAGAAACTAATCTATATTTGATGTGAGGAAGTGGTAAATTGGAAAGCTGCAGAATGAATATGGAAGTTCAGACCACGAGGACTTCCCTGCAGTCTTGCTGCTGCGTGGGGAAGGCAGTGGTGATGTTCTCGATGACCCTGTAATACCTTTCCTCTCTGTGGAACGTCCCCAGTAGGACAGCATTACTGACTTCTGACTCATACCGGAGACGCTGAATGCCAATTCCATTTTAGTAGCCAGGCACAAAAGAAGAGTGCACAAGATTATAGATAATATATGGAATCAACTTCCAAATTGTTTTGCTAAAACCGAATCATAACCTCTCTTCCTGACTCAAGGCTGGGCTTTGCTGCCGGATCCCAGAAACTGGTGGTCCTCCTGAGTTTGGGGTCTCTTCTTCCTCGCAGATGCAGAGCTCAGGTGATGACTGGCTGTTGCCTGTCAGTCCTCAGCACTGCTGGAAGTACCGGCAGCATCTTCCTCCCTGCAGGCAGAGCCGGCCCGCGGCTCTCGCAGTGTAGGGCAACTCCCATTTTGCCATCCCGAGGTTGATCCGCTGTGCCCGGCCCGGGTCTGGGCCGTGTCTGCCCACGCACGAGGACAGGGCAAGGAGCGGGATGGTGCTGAGGGAGGCGTCCCAGAACTGACTTTGCAGCTCCAGCCCTTCTGGAGGAAGCAGGAGCAAGGAACACCCGGAGGAATGAGAAACGGCAGTGTCTGTTTCTGTAAGATTCGTTTCAAAAACTTGGAACTTACCAAACGTTCCACCTGAATGTGTGTGTCACTGCTTACTGCCTCGTTTCCACGCCACCGCGCGTTACAGAATGCCCCCTCTAATTTTCTTTCAAAAAACCTTGACTGTTATTAATTTCTATGAGGTAAAACTGCCCAGGATCCTGCTAGTGATGTAGAGCTGAAATCCTGTTGATGCTTTTAAATTTTTTTTTTTTTCCCCTCCTTCATATGTCTCCTCTTTTACTTAAGAAGTGGCTCTTGATCCTCTTTTCCTCATGTCCCAAACTTATACTGAATAAAAGTTTTGGATGTGCAAGAAATTCAGGGCTGTAAAATAGCTGGTGCTGTATCTTTCCTAGTACATAAATAACAGGTTTTCCCCCCCCAACTTCTGGCCCCATGGGCTTTACTTTAACCTTCCCAAGGATCTGTTCTGCTCCTCATCCCTTATCCAGAGACACTGAGAAAAGCTTGGAAAAGGCAATGAAAAAAGTACTTTTATGTATTTAATATTGTCTCATTGCTTACTTGTGCTGCTGGAAGCAAACCTTCTTCTATTCCTGCCCCCCCAAGAATATGTGCTCATTGTAAATGTTTAGCCGTTTTAGGTGTGGAGAACTGCATCTGTGCTGATAACTTGTTGACATGCCAAGTTCTGGTTTAACACAAGCTAGAATTGCTGAACTATAGGAAGGGCTTGAAAAGCAGGGGTTGAAATGGAAGCGGTGACTGACCGTTAACTGTAGTGATGCTATCGAGGCACCACTATAATAAATTGTTTTGACTTTGTGAAATGGTGACATAAAGGAGGCGCGTTTGGTTTTAGAGCGTAATTATCCCATTACTCTACTCTCTGAATTTTGTTTTATTACTCTTTCTTCTAAAATAAGTTTTATTACAACCATAAGCATATTAAGCCATAAAGAAGTCTGTCCCATGGGCAAGCGTTTGCAGTTGTAATGTATTCTTTGTATGTGTATGACAACCCGTATATTATGTGACATGTGCAGGGGCCATAAACTCAGCTAGCGAAAATGCTAATGCATCACCGTAATCGCAGATCAAAAGTTTGTCCAGGTTTCCACATCAAACCACTGCTGCGCCACCGTGTCACTCGATGCACGAGGCACAGCTCTGAGGTCAGTTTTCTCAGGAAAGTTTAGAAAACGGAGCAAACAGCAACTGCGGTTTTCTGGTTGGTTGTTTTAACTTACGGAATCAATGTTGGTTCTGTGGAGTTCCATCCACTGCTGCTCTTTCAAGTAGCCTGTTTGATATTTTATTTTGGGATAATGCTGAACTGAAGACCTGAACTTCTTTGGAACTGCTGGTGGAAATGAAGTGGCTGGTGCTTCTCCTGTTTGCTCACCACTTCGTAGGTCGGAGTCTGTAAGATGCTGTTCCTAGATGAGAAGCATCCTGTGTTCAGGTGGAGTTGTCCTGTGGTTGTTGGCACTGGGTTTAGGAGGGACTGAACCACTAAATCTGAGCAGATACCAAACATTCATACTGATTCAGCGGATGAACCCGATGGTGTAAAGATGTGTATCTGTGTCCAGTTTTGCTGTATCTTCAAAACAGCATGTTAACCAGGGAAATATTTTCAGTTCCTGTGTACCTCATAGCAGAAATATTACCCATTTTTGAGAAGATTCATAGGCATTATCACTTATTTAGTCAACATGAATCTTCATTTGGTTTCCTGCTTTTTCTTTATTAGATATGGTTTATATCTGAAGGTACCAGCAAGATTTGGGACCCCACGGTGATTGGAGAAGTGCTGTTAGAGAACAGGTCACTTCTTCTATTTATTCACTTCTGACTCATTGAAATAAGCTCTCTGTGGATCAAGATGACTTTAAAACAATGAAGGTGGGCAATAATTTTCTTGGGAGGCATAACCTAGTTGTGCCCATCCAAGCAAGGAATGCCAGATAAGAATAATAAGGCTCTGCTGCAGCAAGATGCTTAAGTTCATGATTAGCTTTAGCGTGCAATAGTTCCCAAGTGAACTGGCACCCCGGTACAGGTTATTGTGCAAGAAGTAAAGGCATGGAGTGGAAATCAGTGCTCATAATTCACAATCCCTTACAGAAGCATGTCTGAACAAATATTGAGGAAGGTTATTCTATAGAGGCTTACAGAAAACCACAGATTTTTTGAAAAAGAGTATGCTGAGGGACTGTTGACTGTGTTGGCCTGAGGATAGCCAGCGGCCTTGGGCAATCAACCTAGTCTCAACTTTGCCATGAGCTGAGCTATAGGATTTCCCTGAATGATCTCCTTCAACTCTCACAGCTTGTTGTCGGCTCTCTGGTCTGTTCTCCCAGTCCTTACACAAAGGCTCCCACTAGGGATGGTTGCTGTTGGAGCATCCTTTGGGCAGCTGATTGCTGCAGGGCTGCCCCAGTTACTGTTAAACCAGGTGCCTCTATCTGCCCCCTCCTTTCGGATCAGGAACAAAGCATGTCGGGAGCAGTGGCAGTCAGGTCACATTTCTGCCACATCAGGTAATGGAATAAAACATTGCTGATACCATCGAACACCACAGTTATTTTGGATTTACATGTGAAATACCCAAGAGCAGAGTTTAGCTCCCAGTTCTTTCTCAGCCTGGGTCCTCTGCTATAGGAGGTAACAAAATAGATGTAGAGGAGATGCGTGAATCAGGTAAACTACAACTGAGCTCTGTCTGCCTTTCGCTCCTTGAGCACAATGCTAATAGACCATGCCTAGTTTGCCCGGTTCCTTGGCATTTCCAGGTAGCTACTGGGAACCAGAGAGATAAAGCTGTAATTTACGGCAGATCCCATGTGATTCTGTTCAATAAGCATTTATTACATGGAGGAATGATTCAGCCTTTCAGTCTCTGTTACCATCTATGGCTATTTAATACATAATTACAGCGAGTCTCGTTATGAGAAGGTTCTGTCACAAAACTCTTCCTGAGGGCTAGTCCTCTTCTCGCTTTTCTTTATAGCGGAGTGAGGATGACATCAATCTCTGTGGTTCCTCCAGGTCCTTCTCCCCTAAAGCTCATTTTCCCTGGCATGCTGGCTGCATGTGGATGCTCCATCAGCACAAGCTCCCCTCCCGCGTGCTGCATGTCCTAAATTGTGGCTGTAGACTTCTTTTGTCTCTGCAGTGACTTTCCTATCTCATGGTGAGTGAAATAGGGCAGAGCAGATACCTGGTACCTCTAATACTACCAGTATGTGCCCATTCATATTTATTAGACAAAATGATGAAGCAGGTAGAAAGAAAGAAGGAAGTATCAGCAATGCCGGCAGTCTCCTGGGTGTGATGGAGCACACTTCACAGAGCCTGTTCCTCTCTCCCTGATCTCCAAAGTTATCAATTAAGAGACAACCCACAGGCAGCTCCTGTATGGCGCCATCTACAAACATAACTTATGCTCATGAAAAATATTTATTCACTGTTCTGGCCATTATGAATTCATGTTGTGATGAATTCTGTTAATCTGAAAAGGAATAGAAGTACGCTGATATTAAGTGTGAGCTGTATATTTAATGCCACTATTAATAATACGCAGTAAAATCTTTGTAACCTGCAAAAAATAATTGAAGGAGAGCACTGAGATGTTATGGAACATCTATCACCTACAGAAAGAAAAAACCTCTTCCTTCTGTATTTTATATTTTATATAGATCCTACCTAAAGCATGTTTGCTTAGCTTAATTCTTTTAGGATGATAGGGAACTAATAGGCTAGTGTGTGGACCACCTCACAGGACAAATACATTATTCATAGGGAAGTATTGACTTGTGCACTACACTTCATGTGCTCTGCCTTAAATTTGGAAAGCCATCATTTATCTTCTTCATTGTTTGACATTTTCTAAATCTTACCGAGCGCTGTACTCGCTGGTTGCCTGCTCTCACAGGACGCAGCTGGGCATTTGACCTTGCCAGCATTCCTGACTTTTTTTTTATCAGGAAGATTGTGTTTGAAAGGGGTAATCTGTAATAGGTGTCCTCTAATGATTAATGTAATGGAAAAAATAATGGAAGGTTCTGGGGAATACATTCAACATTTTTCAATTAGAGCACTGCTAACATTTTAATTAATTATCAGAAAGTTAGTCGATTAGGTATTATTATCCCTTTCAAAGATGTTAGGTTTCCCCTCCCTCTACTCCCCGCTTTCACAGAATGTTAATTTAAGGAAAGTGGTCTTTCTTGGGAATTAGTTAAAGTGAATGCAAGACTGACAACATTCTCATTTCACAAATTTTGGTGAGGGTGAAGTCAGTGAAGTCCCAGCTGGGAGCCGCCTTGCGCGGGGCAGCGGGCTCCCACGGGCGGAGCGGCAGCGGGGAGAGGGGTCATCTCCCGCTCAGGCCCCTCCCCTCTGTGTCCCGTCCCCCCCCCCGAGTTATTTCGACTTGATCCTGCAGTAATCCTGGATGTTGGAAGTGAACGCGAGCTGGAATGCTTCTGGGAAGCGTTCGTCACAGCCTGTACCTCGCCCTGTCTGGAAGAAAAAGTCTTTCCTTAGAGGCCCCGGGTTTCATTTGGGTCCGGCTGGAGCTTCAGTGGGGGAGGTTCAGGTACGGGCAGGGCCCCAGGCAGGATGATGCGGATGGTTCTCAGTGGGGCTGGGTGGGGGAAAGGGTGCTGTCCTCGCTTGCCGTCTGCCCCCTTCATTTCTGCACGTTGTGCGTTTCTGTGCCCTTAACAAAGAAACCACCCACTGGCCTCCGAGGACAGAATATAGCAAGAGTGATTTTAAAAAGGACGGGTTTTGCTGTCTTATCTCCGTCTTCGCCCAGAAGAAAGTCACCAGAAAGCACCCAAAAGCGACACATCTATTTGTATTTCCCTTCTCTGGGGTACTGTCCGAGGGAGGAGTTGGAAGAGATGACATTCTGTCTCCTTTTTCGCAAAACTCTTGAAGACAGAGGTGGTTTTGGGTTTGGGGTTTGGTTGTTTTTTTTTTTTGACTTATTTCCCATTCTCAAGGTTTCAGGTGGGCGGGGATGAATTCTGCAAGCTCATCCATAATTTTTCTTTGCTGTGTGCTGTCAGAGTGCTTCTCCAGATCCCATGGATAGAAGTGGAAAACTTCCAGACTCCAGTTGCAGCTAGTGTTTGTGATAAAGCACTTATTCCTTTAGGAT
>VWZZ01004142.1:27219-67466 GCA_013399095.1 Psophia crepitans
GATCCAACCTGTCCAGGTCCCTCTGCAGAGCCATCCTACCCTCTGGCAGATCGACACTTCCCCCCAGCTTGGTGTCGTCTGCAAACTCACTGAGGGTGCACTCAATTCCCTCATCCAAATCGTCAACAAAGATGTTGAAGAGGATGGACCCCAATACCCACGTGGGTTTTGAGATACTCCTCAACTCGTCTCTGAATATTTAATAAAAGCATATACATCCACATGTTTATGGCACCATAAGATATAAACCAGTGAAGAATCAGATATCCTACCCAACTGAATGATAGCTCAAAACTCAGGATTGCCTTATTTATACCTTCTTGGTACAACAAGAGTATTGATTATTTTCAATAGATAATTAAACTTTGCCTTTCTTCTCTAAATACTTACTTTGATTCCCAGAAAAAGCATTGTCTCTTATTGCTAATACTGTTGAACACATCCCTGATTTCCTCTTGGCACTGCATGCATTTCACAGCAATAGAGTCACTCACTACAACACCCACCTTTTGGTTCTCAGTACAGACATTTGTTTGAAATAGTAGGAGATTGGGGTAATGAAGAGCAAGAAAATAAAAGTTTACCTGAAAGCTAGGAAATAGTTTCAGAGAACATCCTTCTACCATGGAAGGAAAACATCCCCAAGTTTGGGAAACATGCAGAAGCATGTACTTCTTTCAGTGTGTCCCAGAGATGGAGGGAAGGAGGAAAAGAAAGGATGGATGGGATGAGGGAAGGGAGGCAGGGATGGAGGAAGAAGGGAATTGAAGAAAGGGTGGAAGGAAAGAGAACAGAAAGAGCAAAGAAAGGAAGCAAGGAAAGGGAAGGCAGAGAAAGCAAAGGAAGGAAGAAGTGAAGGAAAGAGGGAAGGGAGAGGATGGAGGGAAGGAGGGACGGAAGGAGGGAGGGAGGGAGGGAGGTACGGACGGACGGAAGGAAGGAAGGAAGGAAGGAAGGAAGGAAGGAAGGAAGGAAGGAAGGAAGGAGCAAATTTTGGGGTGTAGCAGCTTGTGCTGTTCCTGCATGTCTGAAAATCTGAGACTGTATGACCTTTCTTTCCTCAGAAAATATGGACTAAACATGTTTTGTCAGGTTCCTTTAGTTTACCAATGAAAACAGTAGGCATGCATTTGCTATTAAAGGGTACAAGAAAGGAAAGAATTTTTTTTAACAGAAATAAAAGCACTTTCTAAGGTGACACGCTGTTAGGAGGTAAGAGGCTTTAGATGAGAGGTTTCTAATACTTGCATTCATCAGCGGTAAAAGCATTTGGTAGGATTTGGCTTTTTTTCTCCCATTATCTGTACAGCCAGAATTTCATTTAATTTAAATGCCTGTTTGCAGAACATAAAAAGTTTCCACCAAAGAAGAAACCAGCCTCAGAGGCACAAAGGGAGCTGCTGTTGGGTTTCTGAGATGATCTTGGAGCTACATCCAGCAGAAGAACCTGCCTTTGCTCAAGAGGCAAGACAGAGAGCAAATGGGCCTTGGATATGGAAAAACCTTGGCATACGTGTGCCTGCACCAAATCAGAACTGAAAACAGAACGTCATCCTCAGTATACACCTAATACACCTGCCATAAAAATAGTATTTGAAGGTAAATTGGAGTACACAGCTCCCTTCTGCCAGCCCAGAGGCACAGTCCTTCACCAGTCCTTGTTGCAAGGTCCATGGTTACAGGCATGCCTTAGTAATGTTGGGGAACTTTCCTGATGCCTGCAAGCATTGGGATTTATCTAGTTTGGGGTCTGAGCAGAAAACTGAGCATTTACAGCTATATAAACTACATGGAAATATCCAATGAACCCTGTTTCCTCCTTACGATGTCTTTGTTTAACACATATAATTGCTATCTAAGTGAAACAGGGTTACACCATCTAGTTGAGCAGCTGCACAGACCTGTACAGAAATACTGGCAGCACGTTACCCGGCGCTCCCTGTAACTACACCCTCACCAACAATGCATGGAAGTCTTTGGAACGGGCGCAGACAGGCAGAGAAGCGGTGTTTGCAATATTCCCCTGGAGCCACCACTTCGCTCGCATCACGGCTGCCCCAGATAGGGCTCACTGTCTAAGAAGGGAAATTTCTGAGCTGCACAGCAGGGTATGAACGTGGGAAAAGGTGACAAGCGTGAGCAAAATGTCACTAAAGCTCATCATCTTCTTCCTCTGCGCTCTGATTGCACCAAATCTCACAGGTAAATGGCTAAATATCTTCGGCTGACTTAAGTCAAAACTTAAGTCAAAAGATGAAGGGATTGTAAGAAACGAAGAGTCTTTTGTCATTTTTTAAAATATGCCTCTACAAAGCTTAAGCCAAATAGTCAGGTGATCTTGAATTTTAATTCTTTGTCTAAAATTAATACTGGAATAAGGAAATGAAAAAGAATGTGTAAATTCTATGTTCGGCAAGTCAGTTCTGAAATCTAAAGGGGAGTTTCAGTTTGAAGGAAATCAACTTGCTACTGCTGTATTTTTCTCTGCTCTTTTGCTGTTCTGTGAGAAGCTGAACTTTCAAGTCCTCTTTTAATACTGATGCCTTTGAGTCCAGGGCACGCCTTGCCCGTGGAGTGGATGTGGGGTCAGAGAGAAAGGGTATAAAGTGTTGATTAATAGCTCAAAATTGTTGACTGAGCGTCTCCTTTACCCTGGGAGGAGGTCGTGCAAGTTGTGCTTGGATTTTGCTCAGTTCTGTCCTTATAAATGTGCCATCTTGGCTCCCGAAATCAAGTTGTATCTTGCTCCATTTTCTTCTCTGCCTCAGAAAAATTTTATAGTTTCCTTGGCCAGCAAACACTTTGGATCATTATTTATAGTTCTTAGTTGCTAGGTACGGAAACCACCGACTCAGCGTCAAGTCGTATATGTTCTGGAAGTTTATTCTGTGGAATAGGGAAGATCACGACAAATGTTTTTTAAAAGATGGCAAAGCTGGACAACTATTCTTTAAAGAAATTTGGTTTTAATTTTACTCATTTTTTGTTGAAGGCCTGGCTAGCTGTGTGATGTTCCCACACAGGAGCCTGATACCTGTCTGTGTGGTGACTGCCAGCCTTGCTCAGCCACGTACTCATCCAATTTTGTCTTGAGAAAGGTGGGGTAACTTGCACTGTGTCCCTCATTCTCTTGGCCTTGACCTGAAAAATGAAAATTTGAATCCTACTCTTCTTTTTTTGAGCAAAGAACATTTTTTGCTTGAATGTTTATGTCTGAATCTGCCCCTGCGGCTGCGCAGAGCAGAAATACCAGGTTAGAAGACAGTGTGGTTCCCACCTAGCCCAGGAGCCTGGGCTTTGTACCCTGGGTGCTGGGGAGAAAAACAGGCAGGAGGGATACGTACTGGGGTCTTGCCTTTTGCAGTCAGCAATGAGGGTAGGGATGTTCCCACGGACTTTGGTTAGAGCTATAGCCAAAGAGATTTATTATTGTTGTCTAAAATGCTGTGTTTCTAGGACTTGAAGACATAGGTCTTTCATTTTCACCATTTAGCTTGCCAAGAAATTCCTTTAGCTTTTTAGTGTGTTGCAGAAATGACTCTATTTTCTTGTCACTAATATTCAGCGTTCAGAATTCGCTTGTCAGATTCCACTTCGCTGAAATTTCCTCACATGCAGAGAGACAAACCAAGATACAAGAAGCTGGTGACACTGTTGCCATCCGGATTAGAAAAAAGGAGATTGAGTTGAGTACAACGCTTGGACGTTAGCAGACAATGCTTATTAGCACAGCAGTATGGAAGGATTTCTCAGCCATGTATATAAAATTTTAAGGGACACGCTAGGAAAAGCACAGATGAGGGAAAGCAGTTCTGAACACTGTGCAACACTGATTCAGGAGTTACTGATTCTTCTTGTTTGTTAAGCCCCTGAAAGGAGAGGCTGTTATTAATAAAGAGGTAATTTTATTAATATTTTTGCAGTGTTCACTTACATTTAGCAGGAAGTAGTGGTGGTAGTAGTGATGGAGTAAGAGCAAGTAATGAAGAAGTCGTAGTGATGAACTATTAGTGTTCTATATTCACAGAGAAAGAAGGGTATCAAAATCTGTTCTAGAGAAATGAAATTTTGTCAGGGTTTATTTAAGGCATTTTAAACTGAAAAGTAAGACAGATAAATGTACTGAACTTGATAATGAAAATGTTTTTGCTTGGTTGTGTGTTTGTTTTTGTTTTTGTTTTTTTTTTTGAATTGCAGATTCTTTAAGTTTGACACAAAGAAGAGAAAAATGTTAAACAATTTCCACCATTCTAAATGGAAATCCATTCTCTGAGTAACAAATTAAATGGAATAGACTGCTGACAGAGCAGGAGGGGAAAATGCTCTTTACAGAGCTATATCTGGACATGTCTTTTCTTTGGCATGACTGGAGATGTTAGGGCAAGAGTCGGTACCCTGGCTGGAAGGACTGTAGTTTGGCTCTTCCTGTGAGGCTATTTACATATTGCTCGTGAATCCAAAAGGAAATGGAAGCGGTACACAGCCCTGGGCTAACAGCCTCCTGGGTCCTGCCTGCTCTCTGTCCAGTTGTCTCTTGCATTTTGCACGATTCTTGTTCCCTTTCCCTTCAAAATGCATAGGCCACAGTTAATGGAGTATTTTAGTGCTGAAACAACATACTTCACTGTTTATACTCGGTGCTTTCCCTGTTTATATCACGCAGAATTGCCTTTTCTCCCAGTGTTAAACACGTATTTGTTTACAATTGTTTTGTTGGCTGTTGCAACAGATGGATTGGAGAAACTATGAATATAATTTATTCGGATATGATACAGCATACCTTATGTCTAGATGAACAGTGAGCCTCTCTTCCAAACTCCACCGTTCCGCTGGGTCCCGGGCAGAAAGCAGGGACATTGCTTCTGCTGCTCAGGGACCCCACTTAATTTGTGTACTGGGTTACAAGATCCCAGGTTCTAGCTTTACACCTTTTTGATTCAGTCCTGAGGGCTGCCCACTGTGCTTGCAGTAGGGCATGGTTATGTGGTTACAAGCATCTCTGTACAAAAAAATCACACGAAACATACTAAAACTGAATCACGTTTCGCTTTAGTGTATTTGCTACTTAATTACTTAACCTTACAAAATCTTTTAATTTTTATATGCAACAGCTGCACAGACATGCACAAGTATATATGTATACTCATGCCCACACAGATACCCGTTGCTATATTCTTTGATTATGAAAGGTAAAGGATATCTTTCTCTAGGGATGCAGTTCCCTTCATCTGAAGGCGGATGTCCAAACTGGTGCACCATTCGTATGACCAATATGTCCATAACGCTGTACCCTACCACTGCTGTCTTATCTGCAGTGCTGGAGACTTCGTTTTCTGAGACCAAAGCACAAATACTCCACGGCACTGAATTACTAGCTGCTGTGTGCCATGGCTTTGCCACAGAAGGTATGTGGCCCTGTAACAATCAGGAAACATGCTCTGTAGACAACACACGAGTACTGGGGTTTTATGTATCTTCTTTTTCTTGGAGAAGAGTTCTTACAAGCAGCAGATTTTCTGCCCATCCTGACTCTATTAATACCAAGCAGAAACTCAAATCAGTGATCTTTCTTTATAGAGACACATAGACTGTCATTAGGTCCAGAGTTTTCCCTCAGAAAATATGGACTAAACACGTTTTGTCAGATTCCTTTAGTTTAGCAATGAAAACAGTAGGAAGAAGGTACAGAAAGGACAAAAGAAACCTTACTCTCTGTATATGAACTTTTGTGGTTCAGCTGAAGCGAGGTGACAGGTCTCACTGTGCCAATAGAAAAGTCACTGGTTTTGCCAGCAAACCAGAAAAAGTGTCCTACGTTAAGCATAGCCAGGAAATGAAGATTGGTCTCAACCAGATACAAAATAATCTTTGGGCCATTAAAAGGTAGATAGTCTGATTCAGAACTATCTTCTTTAAAAATTGGTTTCTAGACAGTTTAATAAGAGAGGGTTCAGTATTGTTGAATATAAAATAAATAAAAAAAAAAGTGTCAGAAAGTCCTAAAGTCAAGGACTTAAAAAATTAGGAAACACTCCAATGCAGTTCAGTCCTGTTCAGACCTGGAACATCATTGTGTGCATGAGTCATGGGGAAAAACTAGATCATGTAACTGAAGTTTGTTATGTAATTCACACACTTAGGTATGCCAACTCCCAAAATTAACATGGGAACCAAGAGTACAAGGAAAAGTGGTAGCAAACAATCTACATGTTGAGAAGCATGGAGAATGCAAGAGACCAAATGGGTGGTTGAGCTGCAGAGTGAAGGTCAATAAAGACTTTTTTAAGAGACAAGCAGTGCCTTGACACTAGTACAGACCCCCAACTGGACAGAAGTGATGGACCTCCTGATATGGCAGACAGTGACTCTTCCATTATTTAAATGACAAGGAAGAAAGCTTCTCCCAGAGATGAATGGCCAAGCATTCTGTCAACCGCTTCATATAACTTAGGCCAAGAAATCCTAAGAGTTGGCATCAAGGTTCTCCACACCATTAGTGATTTTATAAAGATATCAACACAGGGAATATTCTAGTGGCAGAAAAAAGACCGATGTTCCACTGCTTTAAAAGGATATCATCATGAAAACTTTGCTCATGGACTTGTCAACCTGGCTTTAATCCTGGGTAGAACAACTGACATTAACTGGTTATCTTCGTAAAAAGCTGAAAAGAAGACACCCTTTTTAAATGACAGTTAAAGACTAGTGGAAGATAGACCATGTTAAGTGAAATAGATGTAATTAAAAAAAATAATTAGTTACCTTGTTTCTGGGAAGGTGTTGAAATGACCACTGCAACACTGGGTTGGCTGAAACCGTTCCATCCATTCCTCCCTTCCAATGGTTCCTTGGGAACCGTTCCCTGCTGAGCAGAGAAAACATCATTTTCTTGGAACTGGAAAGCAGCAGAGCAGAGATAAGCCTGTCCCCACAGTGTAGTGCAGGATGTGCCCATGGGGAATCCTGCCTTCTGTGCTCTGATCCAAACACTGCTAAGGATTTTACATTAAGATACCACAAGATAAAATTAACTACACTGTAGGTACCATCCCATACTTCTACTCTGATGGTCTCAGAGTAATGTAATAATTTCATTACAGTCCATTGAATGTTTATTCTATTAAGAGGTACTTTATTGTAGCCTACAAGTGCTTACATTGCTAGAATTCTGCAACGTGAAAAAAGCTGTACCAGAACTAAGATCTTCTACAGTGTCCAGCTCAGTCAAGCCTGGAAAAAAATAGCACATGATATCCATTGGAACAGTTTATAGAGTGCAATAGAGTATCTGTTACTTGACTTCATTAAATCTAATTGGATGGCTTTAGAAAAGCTTGACCTTTTCTCACTGTTTTACCGATACAATGAAAACCCCTGAAATAATGAAAACGCATAATTTGCTTTTCTGTAAGCAGTACCAGCCTAACTGCTATGTCATTTGCTCTTTGGTTGTCATTTCTTCTCTGTAAAATACTTTCAAACACTGAAGTGACAGTAGTGAAATGCAGAGCGTGCATTTCTGATGCAAAACAGTTTTGCACTATTCTGAGATTTTTTTTCTAGTACATTCATATACCTTTTTTTATTTCTTTCTTTTTTTTCTTCTGCTGAGAATTTTAGGTGAAGATGCTTTGGTGCCAGCACCTCAGAATATCTCTACTCTTTCTACCAACATGAAACACTTCCTAACTTGGAGTCCAGTGATCGTCCAGAGAGAAACTGTGAGATACTCTGTTGAGTTTCAGGGGTAACTTTTTTTTTTTTCTCTTCTTTGCTCTTTGAACATTGTTCACTTAGACTTAAAATCCTGCACTGTTTTGATATCTTGAGAACTATTAAGAGAATTTTGATACTTCAGTACTGTTGATCACAAGTGGAGGGAAAAAATCCTTCTGCTCCAGTTTTGAGACTGTTTACAAGTTAATAGATACTTGAGCAATCCAAGGTGTGCATTAAGCACAAAAACCTGCCTCTGTCTGAAAAATTAAAAATTTAGGAAGATTATCAACAGTTTATGTAGAACAGAAAAGAGAAAAAAAATTGAGATTTATTCATTGCTGATCTTCTAAACATTTAACACACATTACAGGAGGTTGCTGATACGTCTTGAACTATGACTTGTATCACAGTGTGGCTTTGGAACTGAGGTTTACCAGGGATGATCCAGTCAAGTGAGTGGGCAGGATTCGATGCATCAACACTGCGTTGGCTGTCCCCACCTCCTACATACAATATCATGCTGTGTTTGGCTCATGGACAAGCTGGCTCTGGGAGATTTTTCACTAGATAAGATCTAAACCACACCCATACTGGTTTTATACACTCCTAGTATTCAAGCCTCAGTGTATCCCAGTACTGGTTTTACCTGGAAAGAACTAGCAGGCAGCCTTAGCCCAAGTCACAGGTATATCTCCTATCGCACTGTTTTCTGCTTTCTTTTCCTCTCCTCAGAGAGTACGAACGAGAGTATGTCAATGAGAGCTGGATTCCCATCTGTGAATGTTCGCTCATCACAGCCACAGTGTGTAACATCACAGAGGATATCTCAGCCACCGTGGCCTATAACCTGCGGGTGAGAGCGGAAGTTGGTGCTAGAAGATCAGAGTGGGGCACCCTGAAAGGTTTCTTCAATCGCATCACAAGTGAGTCCTGCTCGGCTTAAGCTAATTGGTCCTGTTAATTTCTCAGAGTTCAGTGTTGAGGGATTGCTCACATGCATATATGTGTGCTGTGCATGTCACATAAGGCCCATAAATGCACATCCTACTTCTCAGCTCCTCTCATACAGTGTTGGGATATTTCACCCTTGCTGTGTTCTTGGACATGAGTTCCTCCTGAGGCCAGGCCAGATTTACCAGGGCTTGAATTTCAAAGGCTTCAGAGGTAGGTAAGATGATTCCAGACATAACTTTTGGCAAGTTGCCGACTCTTTCCCCTGATTTTGAGGGGTTCTGATCAATCAGGGTTGCTGTCAATGTTCCATCTAATCTGTGTCATCTAGTCACTTCTGAGGGTCCAGAGTCTGATGCTATGGAAGCACTTACTCTAGAAAACAGCCATGTCACCCTCTAAGTGCCTCACGCTGTCCTGGAAATCCCGCTCCCTTCCAGACATGACTTCCTCCTCCCATGTTGTCAGATATACAAAATAACCTCAGAAGAGGAAAGAGAAATGGGAACTGTAGCCCTGCTGCAGTCCCAGCAATGCGGGGTATTTCCTCCATGTTCTGCCAACTCCTGCAAAGCTTGAGACCCAGCTCAACCCAACGATCGTGTGACACCCTGTAATTAGCACACCATTTCCAGTGTTTCTCTGGAATCATTACTTCTGTTCTCTGCCATGTAGTCAGCTGCTTTCAGCAGTAAAAAATGGTGGAAAACTTCTGTTGAGGTCAGTATGAGAGTGCAACTCTCAGTCTTGGATGGATAGCAGTCATCAGTTCTAGCCTGGGAAGAAACTGCCAGTCTGACACCTACATTGACCTGATCTTAAACCTTCATCACTTGTTGGAATTTATCTACTACTACACAAGTGAGCAGTCCTCACTCACACAGAGCAGTTAGTCAAAGCAGCACCATCAGAAGTGCCACCGAAGTTGGTGAGTGTGTTTCTTGGTGTGGAAGCATTTTCTAGATCGTGCTTTAGATGAAAAATCCTTCCCTTTTCCAGGAGCTATGGTGGCACAGAGTAGAGCCACAGACCACGCTGCCAGGCAGAGATAAGGGAAGCATATTCCTTAGCTTGACCCTCTTCAGGAAGAGAAGCAACAGCTTTCTCATGGTACAGTATTTGACAGCTTGGTCCTCTGTCTTAGAGGCCTCAGTACAATCCTCTAAGTTGTGACAGTTCAGAGGACACAGCTTGCAATGGGTTGCAATGTGAACATGCATATATAGATGAGTGTTTAAAGGAGAAAGAAGAGTCACTGTAACTTGGTGTCCTTATGCATTTTTTGTGCTCACTTTCCCTTGTTCCTGCTTTTGCATTGAAAAAATCTGGCATTGAATCTGAGAGGAGCTAAGGAATTCAAAGCACAGCCCACAGGTTCTGTATGTAGTTCACAGACAGTCAGGGTATCAGCAGAGCCCACAGTACTTCCAGACTAAAAAAGCTCCAGTATCACAGCCTTAGGTGTAGATACACATAAAATATGATAATACATGGAAAAGACTTTAAAAAAAGCTTCCTAAAACTAACAATTTAGTCAGTCTGCTTCATTTATCAAAATTCAGATAGTTGGTCTCCAGCATGCCAGCACAGAGATAAACATAAATGCTCCTGTTTGGTTATTAGATGCATCGTGCAATGTCCATTTGTTAATACATTAGCCCAATATTTGTTTTTAACCTCCACATGACGTTTGGTTCTTGGTTTGGTTTTATTTTTTTTTTTTGAGACATCATGTTAAGCAGATTGTCAGCTTTTAATTTAAAAGTATAAAGTGGTTTTCCAGGCCTCCCATTTGTGGCACACTCATCATGACCATACCTGGACTTTATGTTTTCATATTGCTTAGTATTATTGGGAATTCACTGGATGTGAGAGCAAACCCAATTAAGAACATCTCTTCTGCTTGCTCCTATACATTGCTCTCCTTCCAACAACAGCGTGGTAAAAAGTGGCACAGATAAGTAGTGCAAATACGATCTCTGTACTGCCGTCATTCCCAGTTCACAAGTGTACATAGTGTGGTTTCATCCGTGCTTGACTGATTTGGATTGTTTCACTAATATTCCTCACAGCAGAATCCCAGATCGAACCAAACTTTGGATATCAAAGTAAGCATGAAGCAAGTTACCTACAGATTTACTTGCATACATATTCAAAAAGTCACAGCAGGTCATCAGCCCAAGTCTATCCAAAACCATGTAGATACTAAGAGAAAAATCAGGATTCACGTGAACAGCCAGAGTTATCCCGAGGCTCATTTTGTTTTTTCCTTCACCTTTGAGTAACTGCCAAAAATCCCTTGAAGAAGCAGTGGTTTCACAGCTCCTGTTCCATATGTTAGTGTTAAGCTAATGCCCAGGAGCAGAAGAACTGACCTGATCTGGTGTCTCAACTTCTGGTCACCCAGCTGGTTTTGCTGCTGTTGATCACGTGGGACCCTCAGGCCAGACACTTCCTCCACTGGGGAAAATTCAAATCCTTTCAAGTTTTGTGCAACTCGGCTATTGCCAAAATTCTGTTTGCAATGGTAGTCATGGTCCTCCTCCGGCTCAAAGTCTGCTACAACATCTAGACATAGTGGGAGGTAGGGCAGAGAGAAGTTTCTGCCCCGCTGAACCAACTAGCTATTATTCCAGATTAATGTTACTGTGCTCATGGTGGCTGTTTCTCCCCCTCTCCTAGCTGGGAAAAGGAAGACAGTTTTTAAGGGTTGCCTCTGATGTGATAATGGTGCTCTCTCTGTGTTGGCAGCTTCCCTGACCCCACCTCTGATGAAGGTCATAGCAGATGGGTATCATTTACTAGTGGAGCTGGAAGACATGGGGCCTGCCTTTCAGTTCTGTGTTCTTTATTGGAAGAAGGGCCAGGAGAGTAGGGTGAGTTTTTTACCCTCGGGTTTTGGGCAAACCAGAGCCCACATATGTAGAGTGAAAGCATACAGACATTGCCCAGGACCTGATTGCCAGGCCAAGCTCCTGGTGGGAGGCTGGAGCACCTGCCTTGAGTCAATGTCCCGTGTTCCTATGCACATACCAGTGGGTTGCTTTTACCCCCATGGAGAAGTTTCTCTGTTCTTTCCACATTTCTTTCTCTGGCAAGAGGAGTCAGGGGAATCCCCTCAGGGACCTCAACTATTGAAAGAAACCAGAAGTCAGGAGCTGAAGCTGTTTATGCTGACCACCTTCTTTAAACATCATTTCATTTACTCAGACCAAGATGAAGGTGTCACATTGAGTTGCTGACAAAGTTCTCTCAGGAGTTTCTTGTAAAACAGCTGTAACTTACTTAACTGAGTGCGTTACTTACACCTGGGTAATACTGAAGCTGTGACAAGCTGTGTTCCATTCAGGTAGGTCTGTTTGCACCAGACATCAATTTTATTTTTTTCTCCTGGGAACTTGGTGCTTCCATACCACCTAAGAACAGAAATGTTATGTTCTTAGGAACATAAAAGAACATGGAACCATCTAACCCAGTATATTCTACCTCCCAGAGGGCAGTGGAGATGGCTGAGGAAGATAATAGGGAGAGGGCCTGTGTGTAATTACACTTAGGTTATTTTTTGAGATTTCAGAGACATGGCTGCAGGAAATTCCTGAGCCAGAACTGGTATCATTAATAGTCCTTGATGAATTTTTGTTCAAACCATGTAAACTTGAGCACGTACAACTTCCTGTAGTCAGGAGTCCTGCAGCTTAACTCCTGTGCAGTCTACATCATGGTTTCTTTTCCCAGCAATTGTTAACACGTGTGACTACCACAGATCTCGGCTGTTCTACGAAATATAAACCCCAAGTTTTTCTGGTGGGGGATGCTCAACTTGAGGTCAGGTCACTGACTGTATAAAAATGAAGGGGAAAAATTCTCATGAGCATCATTTCACAAGTATCTGTGTTGAATTTCATTTGTCATTTTATGTCCTCCTGCAGTTCCTCACAGTTGGCTGTCATCTATTTTAGTGTGTATCAGTTTTCATTTTTCTTTCAGATGATCTGTAGTAATACAGTGGTGAGCACGTCCATGAGTCTCCACCATGGCCTTCTTCCACTCTGAGAAAGGATTAGCAATTTAACCCTACAAAAGACTTTCTTCTGCCAGGAAGCAGCAGGGGCAGGGCTGCTCACTATGAGCAGGCAAGCCCGGTGCCAAGGGTGATCCCAGTGCAAGCAGTGCCCTCCCCAGTGAAGCGCAGACCCACAGAGTCTGACCACGGTAGGCAGAACCAGGTACTGGTAGCAGGGTCCATCACCAGCCCAGACAAGGCAAGTGATGAACCAGGTCCAGGGCCTGTACAGGGACCCCAGCCAGGAGTGAAAAGGAGACAGGACCAGAGACAGGGCTGGAGGACAAGGCTGCAATATGTTTAACAAGGGTCCATCCAGGAGACAAACTACGTAGGTCCAAGGTCCAGACCCTGGAGATGGGTCTGGAGACGGGTCTGGAGACAGGCACATCTACAGCATAGCTGGTACTGGGACTGAAGGTCCTAAGCTGAGCTTAAATGGGGCTCCTGGGCCATGGACAGGAGGGTGAAGACAATGGGTGGCAGACAGGACTGGTCAAGGTCATTGCAGCCTGATCAGTGCACTCAGGGCTCCGATGCCTTTTTATCCCATGGCTGTGAGCTTAACAGGCTTTTGAAATAGATCTTCTTGATGACCTTTTGGAAATCCAAGTAAACAAGATCAGCCTTGTCCATGAGCTTTCTGACATCGTATAAAGAATCATATGGGTTTGTATTTGTTTGCCTTTTATGAATGAAATCTTAACTCTTCTTCAGTATGTTATATTAATCACCTAAATATTAATTCCAAACTTCAGAATAGTTGTCGTGGTTTAACCCCAGCCGGCAGCTAAGCACCACCCAGCCACTCACTCATTCCCTCCCCCCACCCAGTGGGATGGCAAAGAGAATTGGAAAAGTGAAAGTGAGAAAACTGGTGGGTTGAAATAAAGACAGTGTAACAGGTAAAGCAAGAGCTGCACACACAAGCAAAGCAAAACAAGGAATTCTTTCACTACTTCCCCTCGGCAGGCAGGTGTTCAGCCATCTCCAAGAAAGCAGGGCTCCATCATGTGTAAACACTTACTTGGGAGGATGTCCCTTCCTTCCTTCTTCCCTTTCCCCATGCTGGCCATGATGTCACGTGGTAGGGAATATCCATTTGTTCAGCTGGGGTCAGCTGTCGCACCCGGGTTGTGCACAGGTCTGATTTTGGCATCCCAGCAAAAACTCAGCTCAGTCAAGACCTTACTCAGTCATTGCACGCTTTCACCAGGGGAGTAGGTCATGGTCTAGTGTCACGGCCCAACATCATCATTCTGTCTCTCTGGCCCATAGCTCTTTCTCCCCATCCCTTCCTACCCTTCTGGACATGTGTGGTCTCATTCTGCACTCCATTGTGCTTCCTTGTCTACCACTTTTCTCCCTCTTTTGTCTTGTTCACACCATCCTTGGAGACCTCCTGCTCCTGTTGTTTTCCTTCCTTTTCTCCCAGTAAGTGTGAGCTAGTATGACGTTAGGACTCCTGTTCTCAGTTAGGTCCTTGCCCTATGTTCTGATGCTCTTTCCTCTCTGGCAGGTGCAACAAAAGGTGGTGAAAGAGGTCAGTTCTGTGGTTCACCTGGACACTATGGAGCCAGGACCTGATTATTGTGTAAAAGCTCAGACATACGTTGAGGCGATCAACAGAAGCAGCAGCTTCAGCCAGACACAGTGCGTGAGCGTGCAAGGTAACAGCCAACCTTCCCTCCTGCGCCCTCATAGAGCCGTGCCCAAGAACGACAGCGTACAGCTCTTCTTTTTGTTCCCACCCAGTATCTCCTGCCTTGTTTGCAAATGTGCTGCCTGTTTGTTCCTTGGGGGAGGTAAAAAAAGAAAAAGAAAGAGTCGGGAGTTCAGCTGCCTACCCTGGCACTGATGTCCTTCCCTGCAGGGTGCCAACAAACCACCGCACCAGGGTGGGTGGGAAGAGCAGCCGCAGAGGGTGCAGGCTGTCTGCACAGTCTCTCTGAGAGGTTTTGCTGCTTCTGTTATTTCTAGGTGGCAGATCCATGTGGCTGGTTACTGCCCTCATCTCCTCTGCTGTCTTTGCTACGGCTGCTTTGACCCTGCCTTTGCTTACCTGGAAAACAAGTAAAATCTTTCAGTATTCCTGCTGCCCCGTTGCTGTCCTGCCAGAAACACTGGTAACATTTTTTTTACTGTGCTTTTTTGGTTTTTAGGGTGCTGGGTATTCACAGGAGCATGAGGCAGGCAGAAAAAGCAGACACATGGCATAGGAAGTCTTGTTCATTCCTGGGATGAGGAATGAATCATGATGGGGATGAGCTGAGCTGCAGGGGTCAAGCGACCCATATGAGTTGGCACCACAGCTGCCACAGCCTTCGGCTTAGAGCCTGGAACAGGGACGATGCTCCTGGTGCTCGTGGGGAAGCAGCTTGGGAGGCACAGACCGACCTTGTCTGACCAGCTGCTCCCCGGACAAAGCAGCTGTGACACTGGCAACACTGCTTCATGTCCCCTGGTACCAGCACTGAGCTTCTCAGCTCCATGGTGAGGAGAAACTGGTCACCAGAAGCAGCCTCTTTTCTCGCTCGCTCAGCAGGAGTATGTTAAATGTGCTGCCCAGTTCAAGTGAGAATGCAGGCAGCAGCTTTTGTGGCTGTGGGTTCCTGAGCACTGGGTCTCTGGGCAGGTGTGGCAGGAAGGATGAGAGGAATGGCTTGTGTGGAAAAGTACAAGACATTAGCTGATCAGCCTGAGGGTGTTTGAGTGAGTGCATTTGTTTTGCAGAAAGTATCAGAGCCCCCCATCCAGCTGATAACGTGTGGCAGCGAAGCAGCTGAGCAATGTGACCTGATGGTGCGTGTCATGCCCTCAGAAGAAGTTCTCCGACTGTGGATTCAAGAAACCCTTTAGAGCACCCTAGAAAGAAACAGCCTGTGGAAACAGATCTTCCAAGCAGAGCTGGCAGATTGTGCCCCAGCCGTTTGCCTCCCAGTGCCAATCAGCGACGTTGTTTTCTTGGTGTCTAGAAGCTGCTGCAAACCCAAGCTGGTGCGTAGGATGAGCGTGTGGCCTCCTTTGGTCCTTTTTGTAGCATCTTCATCCATCTGCATAGAAAGCAAGTAAAGGTCACAGGTGACAACTGCCAGTTTCTATGCTTTCCCTTCATATCCATACCCATGACCAGACACGCATTAACTCATGTTCCCTTTACCTCCGTCAGCCACGTTGATGGTCCCAAGGCAGAGCCCACCCTTCAGCCACCAGGATTTCACCAGAGCAATTAAATGTAGAGCCCAGACCCTTAGTTCCAAACCATTTCAGCCTCTGTATTTTTGCTTCAGTAATTTAAAAAGAAATTAAGCAGAAAGTAAGAGCTTCTTATGGGGCTAAACCAGCTGGAATGAGCAGGAAAAAAATTGCTCTTCAGGCTGCAGGCCCTGACCTGTGGTTACACTTGCTGAAAAGGAGGTTGGCAGTGACTGGAGGCAACATCATAATTTGCTGTGTATGACAAATAACAATGTGCTGTGCCAACAAAACTTACAGACATCCATGAGGTATGGAAAAAAATAAGTAGGGGTGAACGGTATAAGGGAGAGGTGATTGAAGTAGAGAAAGGTAAGGGAAGGACAGAGAACAGTAGGCTCAAGAAATGGGAAAAGGCACAAAAAGAGGTACAATTCATGTGGTCAGGATTGTCCGGGGTTCCTCCTGGGCATCCCTGTGGTTCAACACTACACCTGAAGCAGGACAGTGACTGTGTCACACGTGGCAAACCTGATTCTGTGCTCAGGAGGGCTGGGGTGAGGGGCAACTGGAGTGGTGGTCGTGGCTAGTGAGGGAATATCAGGATGGATCAAGCATATCAGAATTACCACGGTAGTGGCCATTCCAGGCCTGATGGCATCGTTATCTTCCAGATAGCTTGTCATCACCTTAAGGAAGGATACTGCAAAACACAAAGAGAAATTCCTGCTAAATACAAATAAAATATAGTTCTTCTGCGTATATTGCAATTATGGCTGTCACTTTGAAGAAAAGTAATTTGTTGTCTGCAGAGCAGACGCTTCTGTGAGCAGGGCATGAAAAGACTTTGAGCTGAAAAGCTTTCTTTTTCCCCCAAAGCTATGAGTGGATCTAATGGAACGTGTAGGCTAGCTCTTTCTTAAAGAATTTTTAAATTCTACTCTTGCAATCTTGCATGGGGCCTTCAGGTGGCAACAAAGCACCATCAAAAAGGTAGAAATGACTCAGGACTATTCGTATCGCTGTGTTCATGCCCCAGCCCCTGAGCAGCACCTCACTTTCGTGTTGCAGCTCAGTTGCTTGTTCTATTTCTGTCTCGCCAGCTTCTGTCAGGACAATATTAGGATACAGTGCTTTGGAGTTAAATAGTAGGATTGGTACTGCTGAGTCTGTAGCTAATTAAACAGTGAGAAATCTGTGCAAGCCTGAGCACTGAAGGCTGGGGTTGATTTTCATGGTTGTTGATAATTAATTAAGAAATGCCTAGTTGCAAACACCCATATGATCATGGGCCCAGACAAGGAGAAGACTTGGGAGCAAAGAGAAGGGTATGTATGTGGACTGGCGCTACAAGCGCCCAGGAGGTCTCGTGCATATCTCCCTATTACAGAGGTGGTAAAGCTGGTTTAGCAGGCTCTTGCCTTGCATTTATCCTTATTTTATCCCCCAGTGATTTGGAGTTCAGTGACTTGGTTCCTAGTGCGCCCCAGGGGTGCCCCATACCGGACTTGCTCCTTCCATGGCTACAGGTCCAAAAAGCCTTAGCAGTTCCTCCTATCCCTTCCCCCCGACGTTGCATTATGGCAGTCCCAGCAATTGTTTAGGGAAGCAGAGGAAACCGGGGGCGGGGGGGAAGGCTTGTTAATTTGAATGTGAAGCACTTAAAAATTATTATTTTCCAACTGCATATTAAACATTTGTTTCTTTCCCACTTGTGATGACAGATTTTACGCCCTTCCTCATTGCCAATAAAGTGGTTAACCAGTTGTACAAAACCGCCCAGGCATTGTTAAACAACAGAAACACCTGAAAAAAAATCTTTACAGTAGGGCCATCCTAGCAAGCCCATATTCCACTAGGATATTCCAGTCTGTATCTGTGGAAACTGGAAGCCAAATCTGAGATCTGACCTTCGCTCTGTCTCTTTCTGTTGACGTGGTAGTAAGCGGCTCCATTTCTTTCCAAATGTTTTTACTTTCCTCAAAAAACGTTGCATGAAAATAAAACACAAACCTGAATCACCTTCTCAGTGAGTTTTGTTTCTGTGCTGCACATAATCTGTGGGATGGCATTCCAAAAAAACACCAACTTTTTCCCAAAGACTTTGTAAGAACAGAAGAACCGCTGCTAAGACTGGTTTTCAAAGGAAAAAATATTCAGTCTGTTAAATGCAGACCAGCATAAAGACCGTTGGTTACAGGAACATTTAAGAAGAGTTACGTGATATTACTGGGTTGACAAGAAAACAAGGAATTCAGTTATCTGTTGGAATAACTGGAATTCTGTTGGAATAGCTGGCTGGAATATACCCTCATTTTCCCTGTGAAGTACGTTTCCTTAGATGTATATTGCTGTTTGCAATTTTTAAGGGGTGATATTAATACACAGTCCAGCATTTCACTGTCCAGCCAGAGATCTTTAACTTGATAAATTAACATTTTAAGTATTTTCTGCATTATTACAGTATGTTTTGTCTCTTTAAGAGTTACCTTTTTTTCTTGCAAAAGTCAAAAAGTAACCAAAATCACTACTTTGACACGAACGGATGAAATTTCTTGTGAAGGTGGTAGTGTATCCTGCAAATGAAGTGCTGCAGATAGACATCTAAACCACTGCAGAAAAAGATGCTTTTTGTTTAAAGGGTTTATGTGCAGATGAGTCTGTTGCTATTAAAGTACAAAACTGCAGAAACCAGAAAAATTACTTGGTTCAGGTCTCTTGTGGTCTTCTCAATAAATGGGACTGTAAAAAAAAATATAAATCAGAAATTACTAAATCAAGGTATAAAAGGAATTAAAAGATGGCAAGGTTAAGTGAAATTGCCCAAGTAAATGCTGTACATGGAGCTCTAATTTGCTTTCATTCAACGTATGGGCTATAATTTAGCTATTACTACAGAGATGGCTACTTCTGAGGAGTTTAGTGTCTGTGATTCACTCGGAATGAGAGACCGACCTTTGCTACCAGCCAAGGACAGGCTGTCACGGTGCAGACCAGCAGGCAGTGCTGCTACCCCAAAGACATCCCAGTCACCCCTACAGCCCCCGGTCCCAGAGCAAGGTTTGACAGGAGCTTGCACATGCTTTGCACATCTTCATAATAAATAAAGTAGAGAAAAGAGGAGACTGCCAGCCTGAACTTTCCTGATGTGGCTGCATTTAACGATGTGAAGGGCTAACTTTGCCCACACTGGGGTCTGCTGTGCCACCCCAGAGCCTGTCGTTCCTCCCCACGGACCCAGGAGGAGAGCCATTGCAATGCCCAGGTCTGGCCTGATCACTGTCAAGTCTGCAGTGATGAGGCTGGTGGGTCAGGACTGGGGCATCAAGACATATGGCAGGGCACAGATGGAGCTGCAGCGGGGCTCTGGCAACGACCAAGGACCAGGGCTTGAGCTCAGAGGCTCAAGCCCTGACAGAGCGGATGCCCTGGTAAGGCTTTTCACAGTCCTCTCACAAAGCAGTCTGATCCAAGGTGACATAGGTGCACCACATCAGATCTGGCCGTGGGCACAGCCCCTCCAGCCACCAACCCCAGGGAGGGAGTCTATCAACTTCTTCTACAAGCAAGCTGAAGGACCCATGTCTTCATCTTCCCGTGGGATATTAACAGCATATGATTTTTTTCATTTATGTGAATCAAGATCATGAGACATTTAAAGACACAGCAGAGGCTTAAAATAAATGCATTCCACCTGTCAAAAAAGGCTTTAGGAAGAGCAGAGAAATGTTGGCATGGTGAAATAGCAAGGTGACGGATGATAGTACAAGCAATAAGGCATCCTTCAAAAACTTGAAGTCGTGTCCAAACAAGAAAAAAAGGAGGGATCACAATTTCTGTCTGATTAAATGCAAATACACACTAAATCAGGACAAAATGAATTTGACATACAACTTCCTACAAACATCTAAACTAATAATAGATCCTAGAAATTCGATGGTTGCCAGGGAGTCCACAGGGCCAACAGATGATCATGTATCAAAGGAGGTCTCAGAGAAGTTAGAGCAATAGCAGAAAAACAAACTAAATTTGTAACAATTTGCTTATTGTGAAGAAGTTTATGAAGGTTCCCATGATGAATCTTTGTGCCTGAAAGCACAGGATTACCTTTCACAAGTGGATGTGCTTGGAGTGTTTGCTCATTAGGAACAAAATGGATAAATTTCTCCAATATTCAGCCTGGAGTTCCTGCATGTGTGTGGGACATTTGAATACTAGCTGTGGTGCATAGCTCCTCATATGATCCCAGAATAATCCAGCCTGGAAGAGACCTCAGGAGGTCTCTAGTCCAACCTCTTCCTCAGAGCAGGGTCAGCTCTCATGTCAGACCAGGCTGCTCAGGGCTTTATCCAGTCTGGGCCTGGAAATCTCCAAAACTGGACACTGCACAACCTCTCTCAGCAATCTCTTCATCTTCTTGACTGTCCTCATGATGAAAAAATGTGTCCTTAAATCTGGACAGAAGCACTCTGCATTATAGTGGGCATAATATTGAACTTGTCAAGGCCCTCAGTCATTTTAATCTAGGTTTGAGGTTGGCTTGGATCACAAGATCTCTGGACAGCGCTTCCGACCACAAATACTCTACAATCCACTTTTGGCAGAACTATTTTGACTGAGTGCTCTATATCTACATCAAATTATGCAGTGCATTTTGTGTTACGGTTGTTGTATTAACATATGCAGAATAATAGACCTCTGTGAACCTGAATGGTTTGGAGACTGCCAGTAGAGCACATGGTGGAGAAAATGGGGATCTCTTCAAAGATGCACACAGCCTTAGAGGCCAAATGAAAAGGTGAACTGTTCCCTACCTGAGACCTTGTAGAAAACAGAATAGAAAGGACTTTTCCCCATTCAAAACTCAGTTGAGGAAGGGGTTAGAAAGAATAAATATTCATGATCAGCTGTGAGCCTGGAAGTACAGCCCCAGGTTCCCAAGCTGAGCGGTCAGTCCTTCTGCTACAGCTGACCTTTTTCTCTCCTGCAACTTCATTCCCATTTAAGGTCACAGAAGACTTACTGCAATTTTCCTTCAAACAATTGCTCTTCCATTTTGCCCCCCCCCCCCGCCTAGGTCAAGAGAGTTCGCTTAGTCCAGTGAAAGTGACCTTTGATACAAACCAGCTGCATCTCTATACTTTTTAACATATTCTGGTCTTCAAACCAACCTCCCACTTTTTAGATGTATAATCCCTATCTGTTCACTGCTGTACTTTCATTTTGTTAAGTAGTGTCCTGCTCATCCTCCAGGTTGCTCATATATCCCATCCTTCCTGCTGCTATCCAGACAGGCTGATGGCTAACATTTTCCCCCTCTTTGCCAAGTCCTGGCCTTGACTCCCCCTTCTGCCATCTGGTACAACTTCATTGTTAATTTTGACATTGTTCCCATCAGTCTGCTGAGTTTGGTGCTACCTCAAATGTCCTGCAGTTTAGAGGATGTGTCTCACCATCACTGTGTGTCATTATGGGATAACCTTACCCAGGCCGCCTCAGCTTCTCATATTGTCCATACGGTTTGCCATTTTCTTAGTCACTTCTGCATAATCGTTCCTTTTTCTTCCAATGCACTGTGAAATATTATCCCCTGCTAGGCACAAGCTTTCCATGCACCAGCTTGTCATCCGCCTGTTGACTTTTTGTCTTCCACTTGGAACAGTTATGTGACTACCTAGTTTTGCCATGAAGAGATATCTTTTCCTCTCTGGTTTGCTTTCACTATCCGTCTCTTGATTTTTCCTTTTGTTGCTTTGTCTTCTACTGTTTTCATGGGGTGGGGGGAGGACTTCTGCTCAAATCGAGATTTAGTACCAAAATGTTTAAAAACTGCTTGCTGTATGTATAAATTTGCTGTGTTCTGTAGCTTCTGTCTCAGTGTAGACTGAATGTAGTATTTTGTAAAATCCAGCTTCAGCTTCTAGAGCCAACCTGACTGTCCTGCCTTCTTGTGGTTGCCAAACTTCGCACTCCCCTTCAGGATCACTACCCTGCTTCCATTTGTCTCTGAGCCAGCAACGCTAGGGATCACGAGCACAGCCTAGGGCCTCTTGATGCATTGGCTTGGAATACGCCTTCAGTGACAGAATGCATGCTCATTCTCTGCAAGTCATACTGGTACCATCAAAAAGCCATCCCTGTACATAATTAGCCTTTCCTGCTCTGCTCCAGTAAAGTCCATTTTCCCAAATGCATTTTGTACAGGGTACAATTTCTGCAGAGAATATACAGAAACATGAACCCCATGATACAGACCTCGCTCAAACAAATCTGCCTGGCCACCCCTTTTTGAACTAAAAATCTCATTGCCAAATCCTACCAC
Source organism: Psophia crepitans (assembly GCA_013399095.1). Classification (NCBI taxonomy): domain Eukaryota; kingdom Metazoa; phylum Chordata; class Aves; order Gruiformes; family Psophiidae; genus Psophia; species Psophia crepitans. The sequence goes on from VWZZ01004142.1 coordinate 49,470, forward strand.
TCAGAATGACTGGGCATATGGATGAATTCTAATTATGGGAATAAAATACATGGACATACAAATTAGAAACATTATTCTTCACATCTATGACACCAAATATACACAGTTTACTCCTTTGCCAGGCAGAAAGTAAAAACTACAGTCATTTAAACATTCGAGGTTCTGTCCCTAAAAATATATTGAAAAATGTCTTTAGAAAAAAAAAAAAGGAATGGCAAGGTGATACCTGAGAGGAGTTAAAATGCTATTTCTGAGTTAGAGTCCATTCTGAGGAAGAAGTCAAATTTTCATTAAATCCTTCTCAAATTTGGTTGCTTTGATTGCAATGTTTCTGAGATCTATATGATTTCAAGAGATTTTGATCAACTATTGCAGCATCAGTGAATCCCAGCAATGGTTTGGAAAATGGGAGTGATATAAACAAATTCATCTGCAGTTATTGGATTAGGCATCTCCGAAGGCACAGTGGGATATGACAATATAAAACGTCATATGAACGTGGAGACCAGATGCCTGGGTTATAAAAGAACACGTTTGTGTAATGGGGTCCTTGACACTTCTCAGCATTGCGACGTTTATTGTGGCCACCTTTGTTTCGGGGCTGCTTTCGCCAGGCCAATGAGTCCAAAAATATCGAAAGGCTCACAAGCTGCCATTAAGGCAAGAATGTGCAAGAGTCCTTCTTTAATTGCAGCAATAAACAACGTGAATTCTGCTTCTAGAATTCTTCTCAAGTCAGCCTGTGACTTCTTGTAATAACTTAAACATATCTGAGCAAAGTTAGCCTTACCAAAAGTTATGAATATTAATTAAACTTTCACCTTAATCCCATCCAATAGTACGCATCTTAAATGTGAGGAAATAATTCTTGTAACTCCAGGACAGAAAAATTTCCAATTCTGGGTCAAAAATAGGATACTGTTACATTTTATTCACTCCCAGAATAGGTGGACACATGTAAATGACCTACTGGGAATGATCCCAGGAGTATCTCACTTGCTCAGCCCCGACCTTTTGGACTGCCTTTTCCAACAGCTTAGCCAGTCAGCTCTCCTAGACAGATTTACAACATGGCTCAGGCCTGTCACTTTTTTTCATCTTCCTTCCTCTCTGTCAGCTGCTGAAAGAATTACATGCAGATACGTAGAAATTTTTTAGCATCCCAGTCCTGTTACAGATATATGGACCGCTCAGTTTTCACACAGAGAGCGGTGCTGGGTGATTAATCTAACTCTGTTTGGGCCAGACTGCAAATCAGAGAGCTGCAGAGACCCCATTTGTTATCAGGAGAAGGAGTGCCTATAGATCTAGGCTTCAAACAGCACGGTCCTGGCGTCCAGGAAAGGATGGGCAACGCTGACAACAGATTATCCAAACCAGCTACTCTGAAGAGGGTAGTTAGGAATGTCTTGTCTACTGATCACTGACACTGGGCTAAAGAAATTGTAGCTTTACTTACGGGGAAAGGAGAATCAACAGCTTGTTTTACGGCTTTCCTTTCTGTCAGGACTGCAAAAGGTCTTTGCTACAGTGGTCAGAAACCATTTTTTGCCTGGTCAGTTTAGGAACAGGAAAAATTTCCCAAGCAATCTTCTTGTGCTTGACTCAATGAACACAAGCAAAGTGCATGAAAGACAAACTTCAAGTCAAAAGTTAAACTGAAGTCCAAGATTTCCTATGGTATCAATATTCAGCCCACATTCAAGTATACCATAGTAGGACTGTCCATTTGCTGAAGGCTTAATTTCTGTAAAAAAAAAAGAAAAAAAGAAAATCAGTGATGTCTCTGAGCAACATCTCTTAGACGAACAGGCTTGTACAGCCCAGCCTGTGGGCTCGGACCACTAAGCATTGCTGCTGAACACAGACTACTTCAGGTCAGAGTTTTGAGAAAAAAAAAAGTAAGAATAAGGTGAAAACAGCAAAAGGTAGCCTAGATAGAATCATAGAAGGGTTTGGGTTGGAAGGGACCTCAAAGATCATCTAGTTTCAACCCCCCTGCCACGGGCAAGGACACCCCCCACCAGCCCAGGGTGCCCAAAGCCCCATCCAGCCTGGCCTTGGGCACTGCCAGGGATCCGGGGGCAGCCACAGCTTCTCTGGGCACCCTGTGCCAGGGCCTCAGCACCCTCCCAGGGAAGGATTTCTTCCTAATATCTAATGTAAATCTCCCCTCTTTCAGTTTAAACCCATTCCCCCTTGTCCTACACTACATGCCCTGTAAACAGCCCCTCTCCGATATGGAGATGTGGAATGGAAGGAAGACAAACTATACATAGTTGAGTAACATACATGGTCATGATCTGGGAGAAGTATGCAGAGCATTTCCATCCTAACCCTCTTCTCCAAATAGAAAAGTCAGTCCTGTTGAATGACTAAGGTAAGGAAAAAGTTTCCATTTTTCTGGACACCGTGGGGACAGGGGAAGCGTATTGGGGGCACACCAACAATTCATATTTGCCGTGGTAAGAGAACATAAAAAAGATGAACTATGCAGATCGCTATGTCCAAGGAGGAAAATTCTGATGAGAAAAGGAGATGTTGATCCATTCACGAGACACGTGAATTGAACAAGTGGATTTGGTGGCACTGTGGTGCTGAGGAAAAGCAAAGATGAGCCACCAGGAGAGGCCCAACCCAAGGTGGAAGGAGAAACTGGGAAACCCAGTGCAGTGGCAGCTGAAAAAGACAATGCAAACACATGAGGAAGCCCAGGAGGACAGACCTGTAGGAAATGAGAACTTAAAGAAAAGCTACAGGATTTTTAAAATTTTGATTTAAAACCAGTATGTAATTCCATGCAGTGAACACTGCTGGTATTAAATTATTAACTAGACTAAACCCAACGGCCCGTCCCCCCCATCATCTCCAGTGGACCCAAACATAGGGCTGCTTCTTGTTCTAGTGAATGTTGCATCTGGTTCCCACTAGTGAAAAACACAGCCTGATTGCAAGGGCTTCTTTGCAAATGCTATCATTATTTTAAATCCTCTGGGTCAAATTCTTTTTGTACTTGAGTAAATACCAAGTAATAACAATTTACTCTGATCCTATAAGAAATAGTAAAGGAAAAGGGATTTAGCTACAACTCATGAAGGTAGTTTTTCTCACAGCATCAGAGAATTGCTATTGCTGCAAAACGGATTTTAAAGGTTCTTATAGCCACAATGGGAAACCTACTTCTCTATAGCATTCAAACCCTTCTGCTTTAATATTAAAGATAATACCTCATAAATACAACTTAATCCAGGCATCTGAACTGTCTTCTGCAACATATGTACGATCTTTCCATTTTTATACACACCAAATCTGATAAACAGAGATTATGTAAAGAGAAATCGTTGGAGCTTTACAGCATGAGTATAGTGCAGACTAGTTTCCTTCTTTTCAAGTAATCCCAACATATACAGCCAAAGGAGTCCAAGAATTAGAAAAAAAACTTGACTTCTGTTAGGAAAATAAGAAAAAAATGTTTAAAAAAATTCCCTGATTCTGAGCATGCTTTACTTTGTGCTGAGTATTTTTAAATGCTTAAGATTCTGAAAGTTCTGTATCACTAAAGAAAGCAAATTTCTGCTTTATTTTTTTTTTAAATATACTGCCATCATCTCTGTTCTCAACATCCCTGTCAGCCTGAAAAACAAGAATAAAGAAGATAAAGAGGAACAGAAAAATAAATATCGTTAGGATTAGGAGTAAAAACAAAATCTCGAAGTATTTAAGAGAAAATTATCACAGATAACCCAACTCTCGGATGCTCATCACTTAGGGAGATGGATGTGGGGAGAAAGAGTGTACAGCATTGGTGCTGGGACCAGAAAACACAAACCACAGAGCAGTGGAGTGGATAGAAAAGATTTGTGAGAAAAGACTATAAAGACCTGTATTCACACTTGGAAAAGTGTGATGATTCAGATACTGACAGCCACTTGAAAGATAATCCTGAAGAGGAGCGCGAGCTTTCTTGTGAAGGCATTCTGTCATAGTTTAAATCGCATTGTTTGTTCCTATAAGCAGTAGATAAGCCTGAGAAACACAGGAATGTGCAAATGCATTTCCAAGTGAAACATCCTGCAACGTAAAAAATAATTGAAGTAATAATCCCGTGGTCCTCTAAAGAGCTATCATCCGTATTTCTTGCATGCAATTAAAACCAACAAAACAATTTGGCTGCAAGATGAAATGCTGAAAGGGCTGCAACATGGAGAGGTGGGTTGCAATTCCAACAGGACGAGGAAGACTGTGCACGGAGGCACTCTGCTACCACAGGCCACTGGAAAAAATCTGGCTCTAAGGAGGTAGTAGTCATCATGCGCAGGCTGGAGTGGGGAAAAGGAAGGCCACTTAGGTAGGGGAGTACGTGCAGTACAAAGCTGTATCTCCAAGTTTGCCAAGTTGCCTTCACAATTGTTATCACAGAGCAGCATTTTCTAGTAACTTCCTAGTTTATTTATAAAACAAAATGGCTAAAGCCAAGTGAAACTGTATAAATAGTGAAAAATCTCATAAACAGCTGGAACCAGACATGCAGGACAGGCACCAAGAGGCATAATGCAGAGTCCTATGGCTACCTGTGAGGAGGCCTCAGGGAGGCAGGAGGGGGTCTCTGAAGTCTTGTGTGGTGGCTTGCTAAGGAGAAACTCCACCTGGTCTTCCCTGGCTTTCTTCAAGGAGGTGGAGAAACTACCACCAATTTCATGCCTGCAGGCAGTAAGGCACAGGGTGAGCTCTGCATGTTGAGTCAATGTGCTGACTCAACAGAGCACAGGGTGTGAGATGAGAACATGTTCCACCTATTAGTATGAGCCTATGTGGTTGCATGGTTATTTCCAGAGATTGCTGGAAATCCACGGCTGGACTGCTCTGAGAGGCCACAAGCATCCCCACAGCTGTTGCACGGAGTCCAGACAAGGCTAGAAGGAAACCTCACTCACTCCAAAGCCCAGGAGATATGTGCAACTTCTTTCCTAGAGAAAATCGCATTCATCTACAGAATGCAATCTACAGGGACACAGATGGCCAACCTCAGTGCTTGGACACCAGGTCTTACAGGTTGTACCACCACTACCACCAGGTGCCCTGGTCTTCTCACAGCACTCAGTATTCACCAAGTAGCTCTGAGCCATGTGGAAAGAGGTCACAAACTCAGAGTCAGCCAACCCACCAGACAGGACAATACACTTCTCTTTGGAAATGGGATATTATGTGGTGGTCCCTGCACTCACAGCATTGCCTTCTGGTGAGCAAAAGCCAGGGTTTGCTCTAATTAATTCCTTCTGTCTGCACAAACCAGGACCTACAAATGTCAGCAAGTCCCTGAAGACAGAGAATTACACCAGTATGCCGACAGCAGAATCAACTCCCTGATATACTGCTCACTAGATCAGAGCAGACAAGCTCCATCCCTCCACCTCCTGGACAAATCTTTACCTCCTGGTATACGAAAAACATATTTCACAGCTCCAGGCAATGGTTCTTCTTGGGACTAAGGTGTGATGCCTCCCCCCAGCTCAAGTCAGCCATCGGCGCGCTGCAGTGGTCCCCGAGGTCTGCCGAGGACGGTGGTAGCAGGCAGCAGCTGTCCCTGCCGCCCGCCTCCCACCGAGTTTCTCCTGCCTCATCCTACGGGAGCAGAGGACAGTGAGTCCCGCAGCCTGCAGGTGTCTCCCGGCGGAGGAGGCTGCGGAGCCCCTTGGGATCATGTGTGGTACCCGAGCAGATGTTCACTTGCTCTTGGTGCTTTTTGTGAGGCAGACCCTCTCTGATCCCGTCAGCGCGCTGAAGCACACCAACTACAAGAGGACAGCCGCACTCCCGCGCCTGCAGCTGCTCCTTTAACGTACAAAGGCAGGATTTCAAGTGAAGAGAAGAATGGGAGTCTGGCTGCAGCGTTTCCTTCACTGCTACAACAATAGATGGGAAGAAGCTGAGAGTTTTGATGCCTGGAAAACTGGATTCTGAATCGTGAGAGGCTTTGAAACCCGCCCCCCCCCTCCCAAATAAAACAAACCCCTTTGACTTCTTCTCTCAGCAGGAGGGGGAGGGAGGGCGGATTTACCATGAAGACAAATCGAAGATGCAGAGCCCTGCTAGCAGTGAGTCTGAATCTGATGGCTCTCCTCTTCTCTACAACAGCTTTTATCACGACCCACTGGTGTGAGGGCACACAGAGGGTCCCCAAGCCGAGCTGTGGGAAAGAGAAGAAGACAAACTGCCTCAACTACAGCGGGAATGAGACTGCAAATGAGACAAACCAGAATGTGGTTCATTACAGCTGGGAGACGGGAGATGACCGCTTCCTTTTCAGGTATTTCCACACTGGGATCTGGTACTCCTGTGAGGAAAATATCAATGCTGCTGGTAAGTATAAACCAACTTCCTTCCAGCTTGTGTTGCTTTGTGTTTGGCTCAGTGTGATAAACACACAGGCAAGCTGTTCTGTGCTGTGTCTTAAAGCAGATTCGCCCTGCAGAGAGAGGCAGGATTTTAACAGTTCTTTGTTGAAAAGCAACCTGTTTCCAGCAAGAGCAAGGATTTGCTTGTTTACCTGCTAGCTGATGCAGGATCTGTGCTCTAAAGCCAGCTGAAGCTCTGAGAAGCAATACGTGCCACCCTCTCGGGCACTGCAGCCAGAGACCGGTCAGTGCTTCCCTTCTGCAAGCTGCTCCCTGGAGCGCACAAAGGACAGCGGGTGGGAGTTAAGGAGGTTCTGACATCTAATTGCAATTGCCCCCAAAATAACCCCTAGGCAGTGGTCTGAATGACAGGGAAAGCACAAAGGTCACAGTTTTTACCAGGCTGTAACCTAGACTTCATCTTTTCAGGCAGCCCTTAAGTAAATGGCCACCCACAAACCCTTCCTGGTGGCTAGATTGGATGTTTATGGAAGCAGAGGAGAGAAATGGCAGTTAAAGGGCACAACTGGGCACAAGAAAGCTCATTTCTGTTCCCTGCTCAGCCATTTACTTGCCGCGAACCACTCGAGAAGACATCTCTCCAGCTTATCAGTGCATTCATTTCCTCTGCTGTACCCTGGCACTTACCAAGTAATAAAACACTGGAAGGTAGATGGAAGGTAGCAGCCATGGGACTGATTTAAGTCTCGACAGATGCAAACCGACGGTCCCTTCTCCCAGAGCTGTCTGGTAGAGCTAACATCCAAACTGCTTTTGAAAGAGCTTTTTTCTTGATTATGTGACTGGAAAAACAAAGTTTACAAATGCAGCGCAGTATAAAAGGGAGAGTGATGGCTCGTGGATGCTGGTTGCTGCTTGCTGGGCTGTTTCCATGGGATCCTGCCATTGCCCTGGGAGGAGACTGGGGAGCTGGCACTTCACCACTGTTGGAGGAGAGAAGCAGTTAGTCATCTGACACGTTGTGTCTCTGAGGTCACAACCTCCTTGATAATGGGAAGTTTATGGGGTCTTGGTAAAACTGCTCTGTAAAAACGTACTATAGAGTGGGGCAAACTTGCAGAGCAGCTCCCAGCCCATTTCATCCCAAGGTGCTACTGGTGTTTTTGAGGACAGTGATTCCAGAAACAGTGGATCATTAAAACTCAGTTTAATGTACGGAAAGTTCATGAACTCCAACCTTGGGACTGTCAATAAACAGCTCCATGCTGAAATGAGTGCACCCAAGTAACCATCTTGATGTTAGAACAAACTGTAGAAAAGATGATGATTTTTCCTACTGATTTGGAAATAAACTTAGGCCACAGCAGCCTGAGAGCGCAGCTTAAGACTCTTCAACTTTTTGAGTGTCTTAGCTGGGATTAGTGTGATGAAGCATGCCCACATTTCTGGCAGCTATTGAAAGCTTTCCAAACCAAAATTTATGTGTGAGATAACTTGTAACTGTGTGACTCTAGCCCACTCAGAAAACTGAGTTATCTGTGGGAGAAGAGAAATACAGTGATCTATTCTGTATTGGGTAAACAAAGCTGTGCTGTAGTGGGTGATTTCAGGAGATAGCTGGGAGGCAGCTTTAGAAAGTTATGGTGACAGCAGGAGAGGGTTGTTTCTCCCCTTCCCACACCACCACATCAGCCACATGCGTGTTTCCTCTTATTTGAATGGCTACCTTGAGTAAAAGTACTCTTCACTTAGCACATCAGGAGTGACCAACCTTTAAAAAGAATCCAGCCAGGTACAGGGATATACTGGCTTAGCCAGACACCTGCCTTGTCCAGGATCTACCAAAGGTTTTTTTTTCTGGTAAGGACAGGAATGGTTTAATGGACACGGGTCTAAATTCGTCACTATAAAGTGTCAACATAAAACAACCATGAAAGGTCTTCATTCAGACTTACTGGTTTGCAATACCTGACTGTCAGTACGTTGTCATGGCCTTTCGCAGCCTGACTGGTGATCAGTTTGTCTGCGCTCCAGGGCAGCAAGGCAGCAGCCAGCCCCAGCCCAGCAGCACTGTGATCATGCTTATCCAAACACCCACAACACTCAATATATCTGTGAGTAATCAGTCCCTTCGGCTCCTCACACTGCCCACAGCACTCTTACTGACCACAGTCCTGTAGGCATCACAAGTCATGCAGTCACCATGTCGTTAATAAACACCCTAAGGTGGCAGGAGAATGTCAGAAAAATAACACCAAGCACACAAACAGTGGTGGTTTAAATTAGTCAAAAGCACTAGCTTGAATGCACTCCATACTTTCAATAACACCCTTCTTCAAGCTTTACCAATAGGATACTGAAAATGACTGCAACAGCAACCTTCCTCCAGGTAAAGTCCTTTCAGGAGCCTCTCCATAGCCTCAGATCGCTGTCAGCAGAACATATGGCCACAGCCTACGATCAGTACCATTGCTACAGCTCTTGCCCCATCCCTGATTCCTCACTGCTGATGTCTGAAGCTAAGCAGGATGAATCCCACCAGGAACACATGAATGCCAGTAACGCTCTCCATCCTCCAGAGACTCCTAACATTCCCAGCTGTGAGCCATGTTCTCCAGCTAGCCACCAGACTTTTGATTTCTCTCTCCCTACGGTCACAATACTGTCAAAACTTTCTGCTCTCCGCACTGGTTCAGGTGCAAGACAGGAGATCTTGTCATGCAGACACAACAGGACCGGTTCCCAGAAGGTTGATACTGCAAGGAACAGGATTGCAGGGCTTCCAGCTGGCTGGAAGGGCTGGCACTCAGTCACACCTTGAAATGACATTTAGGCTGCAATCAAACAAAATTTTTGAATGTCTTCTCGTCCCACTGTTTCTCCAAAATGTCCATGTAGATTCCAAAGGTAGAGGTGCAAAAAGCATGCCACGGACTCTCTGTAGAGAGATTAGTGAAGCGGGCCTTCATCTTGATGCAGGTTTCTAGTTTTCACTGACATCTCTAACAGAGATTGAATGCCGTGATTATTTCTGAAATAATTTGTGAATCTAGAGTTTATTTTTATCCAGTATTTCTAGGATGGCTAAAGAATCTGAAAGGCATTTTGCACCTGAGAAATATAATTGTGAATCCCCTCTGGGAATAGAGGGACTGGAGCATACATATTTCATTTGTGGGTGAGTCCTGTAATTATTTAGCACAATTTCTGAGTCAAAAGTATGCTGAATCCCAGTCTACTAAAAAGAGAAGGAAGGCTTTCTTTTTCAGGGTGGGTTCAAAGCTTTGGATCTCACACGGGTGGAGGTACCTCCTGTCAGAGGCACCTCATCTCCAGAAATGGATGAAGCTAAAGTGTACCCTGTGAGCTCCGTGCTCACGCTGATCACGAGTCCTGTTGTGCACTCACACGCTGCACAGGGCACTTGGTGCCTCCTCCTGGGCCATGAATTCCTTGGCTATGGCCAGGCCGAGCTCTCTATCATTTTATTTCTTTCTGAATATGACTTTGAGTGCATGTCTTATGTCACACCGGCAGTCTAGGTCTGTGCTTGTGTCCGTACTCACAAGTACCTCACAAGATACCAGACACGTGCTAATAGCAGCAGCAGTAAACAAGCTGGGAGATTCTGTGACTCAAGAACATACATACCATGAAAAAATTAACACATGACGTAAGCAAGGTGACGTACTTTATCCTAGCAGGTTGAGCGAAGCAATAACAAATTAGCCAATTTTGCTCAATATTCTGTTTGCTTTGATTTTAATAGAAAACAACATGATAACAGATGTTGTTTTAGTTGCTAATGAACAGAGTCTCAGTAATAACATCCACATTCAGAGGCAAAAGCGGCTGCCCAGGAGCCTTTTAATGTAGTGCCCCATTAAATAAACAAGCCTTTCCATGTTGCTCACCATGTTCCAGAGAAGTCGGGGAGATCAGGAAAGAGTATGCATAGGCTTGTTTTGTATGCTTGGGATGGTATTTTGAAGGGAAGGGGTCTACAGGTCTTTGTACGCTCTGTACCACGTATTCCTTAGCACTCTTTAAGGAGTAAATGGTGGAGTGGGACTTACACGGTATGTAAGGGTGCATCAAAACCAGCCATAAATGTAGACATTAAAGGCACATTTGAGAAGGAGCCAGAGAACAAGAGGGGTGCATCCTGTCGAAATTAATAAATCTTTAACATGTAAAGACAAGAACTTCCATACACTTTCACAGACCCAGAGCGGTACTGCATCACCCTTCTTCCCCACCACCGTGTGATAATAAGCAGATGTGATTCGCTGTAGGCGGCTGTCCAGAGAGAGCGGCCGAGGAGAAGCACCTTGTGACTATATCATTAAAAGCAGGAGGAATTAGGAATTCTTGCTGGATTATGAGAAACATAATATAATTGGCATGACTGAAACCTGGTGGGTTTGTTCGCATGACTGGAATGTAAAAATCGCTAGTTATAAATTGTTTAGGAAGGAAAGAGTGGTAAAAGAAATTGAGGAGGTAGAGCTCTATATTAAAGATAAATTTTCCAGCGATAGAAGAACTGAACCCAGGGGGCCTGGATAATCTCCATCTGAGGATGTTGAAATAATTGGCACATGAAAATGCAGAAATGCAAGAATGTCCATATTGCTGTATTCAAAGAAAACTGGAAAAAATTATACAGGCCACTTGAGCCAGCAACCATAGGACAGTTTTCAGGGAAAGCACTCAGTACAGGGCAACACATGGGTTTTATCAAAGCTCGGGGTTTGCTAAAGGTAAATCTTTTAACAAGATGAATCACTTATACAAGGGTAATGCATTAGACCCAATCTCTATGGATTTACAAAAAAAGCATTTGATGGAATGTCCCACTGAAAATTCTTTACGGAAGAACTACAGAAAGCAGAGAGAACGGTCGTAACGCAGTGATAGATGTAGACATGCTTCCACGCTGGGGAATGCTAAACAGCCTGAGCCTCTTCAGACTGGAATGAAGGCAGATTGTACAGAGCGCTATGATATTGGTGGGGATCAAGAGGGAATGACAGAGATCAGACAAGAAATATCATCAGCTGCTTTGGTGGTTTAAGAACAATAAAACATATCAGATTAAAAAAAAAAAAACCAAACAAAAACCAAAAACCTCCTTCCTACAGAATTTCCTGCCAGGGAACATTGTGAAGGCCAAAACTGGAGTTTGCATGGACCCAGGTACGAAAGATCCATTTGTGTTACTAACATGATGATTTGAAAACAACCTCTGACAGCCTTATAAGAACAGCCTTACAAGAAGGCTGTGGCAAGCAACATAACAAGGGAAATTATCACAATAGAGATGAGATATTTCTAGTTGTCCTCAAATTTGGTTTTGGGACTGATTCCGTTATTGCTGAGATTAGCAATCTAGGAAAAAAAAACCCTGTGGACATCAGCAAATGATGTAGATATCTGTGCCTAAACCAATCAACGTCATCATTACAGGCAGAAGTAGTGAGTACTTCTTGGGGAGATTAAATTCCTCCCTCTATGGGGTGACTCGAGCCCTGGGATTATGTGTTTTCCTCAGTGGCCAAAAAAGGAATCTGTCTAAGAAGTTGCCATTTCTAACAGAGAAGTCTTAATTTGAAGAGAATAATCCTACTTTAAATACACTCCTTACATATGCTGTAACACAAAGTCTGGGAATATTGGCATTACAGAGGAGAGATTTTTCTGCATAACTAAAAATGTGAGCTGGTCTGATTGAGTTGTAAGAATAGTAATAAAATAATTAAAAGAAAACAATCTAGGGAAGTGATTGTCCCACTGTGCCCTGCGCTGGGGCGGCCTCACCTCGAGTGCTGGGGGCAGGTTTGGGCGCCACAGCACAAAAAGGACATAAAACTGTTGGGGAGTGTCCAGAGGAGGGCAACAAAGGTGGGGAAGGGTCTGGAGGGGAAGGTGTGTGATGAGAGGCTGAAGGCCCTGGTCTTGTTCAGCCTGGAGAAGAGGAGGCTGAGGGCAGAGCTCATGGTGGCCTCCAGCTTCCTCCCGAGGGGGAGCCAAGGGGCAGGTGCTGATCTCCTCCCTCTGGGGACCAGCGACAGAACCCCAGGGAACGGCCTGAAGCTGCCCCAGGGGACGGTTAGGGTGAAGATCAGGAGAAGGTGCTTCCCCCGGAGGGTGGTGGGGCCCTGGCACAGGCTCCCCAGGGCAGTGGTCACCGCCCCGAGCTGGGCTGAGTTCAAGCAGCGTCTGGCCAACGCTCTCAGTCATCTGCTGTGATGGGGCTGGGCCTGTGTGGGGCCAGGGGTTGGGCTGGTGGGCCTTAGGGGACCTTTTCCAGCTCGGGAGATTCTAAGATTTTATGAAAACAAAACAAATTAAAAGCACCAAACACGAAGGGATGAGATTCTTTGAGGTCACAGGTAGTTATCAATTGTGAGCAAAAGAGAAAAAGCAAGTTGTAGGTCCATCAGTATTTGACTGTGGGGTGACTGTGAGCTGCAAAATGCTGCTATATAATGGAAAAGTGTTATTCTAGGGAAGAATCGGTACCCCTGTGCAAGGCAGAGGTAACACCAGTGCGTTTTGTTAATGCCATCGTGCATAGCTATGGTAAGAAAAAGCGGGAGGTGAAATAGATGCTGAGTGGGATTTCCAAGGTAGTTAAAGGAAAGAGAATCTCATTCAAGAAAAGAGAAAAAAAGAAAAAATGGTCCTCTTCAGTATAACAAATTGAAGATCTAGAGGGGATGTGATGGTACCTTATATATGTATGGATAAATATAAAGAAAAAAATATGACTTAATTTGTCATTGAGAAAAAATGTGAAAATCCAAGGAGGGGTTCCCAGAAAGTGCATCTCTGGACTTCACCTCCACAGAGGCCAGTGTGAGCCAAGGAAATCCATGGCTGTAATAGATGCTTCTTAAGTTCCCAGAAAGAACTGTATGAGGGAAGAGGAATGTTTCTGGCTTGAAGAAGGTTGGAGTGAGTCCTGCATAGCTGATCTGTTGGTATCTTAAGAAGGTCTTGAAGAAGCCATCACAGTTTGACTGCCTTGCTCACACCATGTCTATATTCTTTTACATGACACCCATGCTCCAAGGGTTGCCACTGGCGACCAGTGGGAGCCAAGAACAACAACAGTTGCTGACTTGATGTGTATCACGTTTTCTGGAGGGTTTTATGCCTTCTCTAAAGCATCAGCTACAGGTGGAGACATTATGTGAGGAGGCTGCTTTGCTTCCGTTGACATTATTACAGCTTCTCAGTATCTAATTGGTATGTCTGCTCATGCACTGAACATTAAACTGATGATCTAATTTGGGATCAGAAGAGAAATCTCCCTCAGGCTAGATAACAGGGATAGTATCAATTTTTTGCCTTCCTTTACAACATAGGGAAGGGTCCGTTTCAGAAAAGCACTTCTCAATTCCTCCTAACAAATCCTTGGATTTTTGATTACAAGATAAGTTAGGCCTGGCCATAGGAATTTAAGCTATGTGACAAGAGTCTTCAGATCCATTCATGTTCCTCACGATGACTCTTGCTCTCTTCCTGTGCTACACAATAGCTGTGGTTTCTGTGGCGGAGATTGCTTTATTACAGACCTTCAGATTTTTATAGGATGGTGGGGATATTTTGTGTTTGCAGTGCACTGGTCATTTTGGAGTTGAGGCCCTCCTCAACCTGCTAGGCCGACTAGCTGTATAAGTATCTATCATACAGAAAATGTGGAAATAAAATCCCTAGAGGCTGAGACTCATAACAGAGTAAAGTAAGGGACTAGGCAACGAACGGCTCCGTATTTGATAAGTTACTCTCTTCCTCATGAGCAAAAACTGTGTTGCTTTCTCTTTGGATGTGTCTAACCTCAACCATTCAACCCTGTAGTCTTAAAGAAGGTATCTGATAGTTTCTTGTAAATGGAATAAACATCAAAGTGCTGGAAGAATAACACCTAGGTCCCATATTTCAAAGAGAACTGAGGCGCTTGAGGCACTTACCCTGCTGCCAGCTAGAGCAAAATATGAACAGATACATTCAGGGCTACAGAAATAAATACTGGATGGAATATCAATCATCATGGTATCTCCATGGTTTTTAAATCACACCAGACTCAATCCTGATTTTAAAACTTTCCTTGCATGGAATTAACAGACCTGGCTTACTGAAAGATCTCTAAATGGGGACTTACCAGGGAATAGAGCTGCTCCTAGCAGGACCTGCTGTTAATCATGGATCGGTGTAACGTTATTCACTGTTCCTGTTGGTAAACAAAACGGTAATAAAATCTTCACTGATCTAGCTTACAAAAGATAGAAGGACTATGCAAAGCAGTAAATAACAAGAAAGAGCTATTATTTCTATAGAATGTCATGGCTTGTAGAACGGTCGTCACAGGCAAACAAAATTCACTTTAAGGTGTTCCACCTTGCATTTTGCTGGGTTTGGGCAGGGAAAAGGACATAAACTATGCTCACAATCTGGGAAACCTTGTCTAGACTCACTAGATTTGGAGACACCAAAAAACACATCATACTGTCATTTAGCCTGATTTCACTCCGCATCACCTGGCCAGACAAAAAAAAACCAAAACCAACCACTAAATGAGACTTTGTGGAAAAGTTATTAGGTACAAGTTTGGAAATAAGGTTCACAAAAGAAATGCAAGCACAACTTTTTTCACTTGATTTCAAAAGCTGGATATTCATTTGCCAGTGTACTGTGTGTGAGTGTCTTACTGCCTATCTTGTTAACTGCCTTGAAAAGTCTGTGGCTAAAAGGTTGAGGTTACCTCCATTTCCACACTCCAAGTCAAGTGTGTCTGCCTGGAAAAACAGGACACCTCAACCCAAAAAAGCAATCGAGCATCTTTTGGTAGGGAAGGTGGGAGAAGTTTCTGGAGTTCACTTTGAAGCAGGCAGCCTAAATTGCAATGGCCAAGAGGAACAGAGAGCGGGCAGATGGACAAGTCAGGGAAGAAATACTGCTAACTGTGGAGAAGTAGTACAGGGTGATGTGGTACAGCCTCTGACATCCAAGGTCTCCTCCCCTTCTGCAGTCCCGTTGCTTCTTACCTACTTGCACGTGTTTCAAGCGACAACCTCAGGACTCGTGTTCACAGCGATGTGCAATGCCATCAGAGGAATGCTCGGTCCCAAATCTGTCTTTCCCTCCATTTTGGCACGTGCCAGCTTTTGGTGTTTTGATTTTCTGGAGTAATCCCATCCATGAAAAGGAGTTTCCCTCTTTGCTGTCAGGGACTTTCATCTCTGCCTGCCCTGCTTGTGTAACTCCGGAGCCAGGGCACAGACCCAATGTAGATATTCCAGTTGGGCATTATCTGGAGAGAAGCACTGGCATGGTTAAAAGATAATCCACATGCATCCACAGCTAATAATTGGAAAGAGTGGGAGCTACTGAACCACATTTCTTCTACAACCAGGGCTTTAGGGTCTTATTGGTTAGTTACTCCTTTGATCTTTATCACCAGCCTGAACGGAACTGCTAATGCAGTCAAATGGGAGACTGCAGAAGGCACGACAGACTTCGTACAAGGAGGTACATCTTCTGTGAAGACCATTGTTTCTAGTCTTTCACAGTTTCCTGGGGAGACTGTATAGTCCCACAGATACTGCCCCCCCAATAACTAGTTTATTTGGGCATATTTACATTAGCACAGCATAAACACAGTGTGGCAGATGGTCACCTGTGGGATGACCAGCTGAAAACCCTCCTCTCCCCACTCCATGGTCTGAAATGCTTAACGCAACTCAGAACTCTGCCTGATTTAATGTTTTCCAGATTACAAAGTTAGGTCTAAATTGACAACAGACTCATCGAAAGCCTCTCTCAGCACCATTGTTTCCTTGATTCTCCCAATCATTTAAAAATCTGAGCTATTTTCCAGCTCTCCAAATGATAGATGTGTGTACACATCTGTCAGGTCTTACCAAGATAATCAGATGAGTCTTGTGACTTGGATGCGTTTCAATTAGGCATGATTTGAGAGCAGCCTGTGGAGATGTTTGCTTTCAGATACCGTGCAAGATTTTTCACATCAGAGAGTTTCAGCGCAGAAAATGCAGTTGCCATGGCACATAGTCCCAGTTAGCACAAAAACGCCGGGGTATCCCTGCTCTGCCCGCACCCTCTGCTCCCTGCACAGCTAGCTACTGCTCCAACGAACCAAAGGGGAAACTCCAGAGTCTGGATGATACCCCTCTCATAAAATGATTACCATTTCTTTGTGAATATGTGAATTGAGGAAAAAGTGCATGCCTGAAACGAAAAAGTGGAAAGCTTTAAGCTTTTCCACTTTAAAAGGTAGAAAGTTTTAAGAATTTTGAGTTTGCTGAAAGAGAACAGTAGTATAGAATTCAGATTTAAAAACAACGCCCAAAAGGGAAAAGATTGTGAGTTATATCAGCAGAGGTAGAGAAACTGAGCAAATTCTCATGCTACTTGGAAGTAAGAGAAATGTTGATGGGCAGCAGCGATGAATGACAGCAGTCAGAATGAGGGAAAACAACTGTTTACGTAGTCCAAGACACATCTCAGTGTAATTCTGCATGAACTTGTTTATTTTCTAGGAAAAAATATCGGTCAAGCAAAATCAACATGGTCAACTGGGAAAAGTTGATTTTGCAGATTAATACTCAATTTTTTGTTAGAAAAAAAAATCAATTAAATACTCTGTCTGAGATCAGTTTAATCAAAAGTGGACTATTTCACTTGTTAATTAACCTGATACAACTCAGTTCGAGTGAGCTCATTAACTTGTGTTTTCCTGAATGTAGTACTTTATTTCACTGAAGTTGTGTTGCAGTCCTCAGCCTTGTCTAGGCTGGGATCCCTTGAGGGTTATATCTTTTTTTAGACACAGACAATGATTTTACTCTCAGTAGATGATGTGGAATCTCATCAGAATCACATGACTCCAGATATAATTGGAGAGATAAAGATTTCTTAGGGCCTGTTGGGAAAAAAGGGGACCTTGTCTTTCGTAGGCTGGGAGCCAGAGTGCTACTAAAAGGGAATGCTGTTTAAATGAAATTTAATGATTTAAATTTCCATCACAACTGTATTTTTGAACTCATAAAATTTTATGCAGAGTAAGTGAATACAGACAGCCTTTTTTTTTTCCTTTGCAACATGAAAAGCAGGGTTGTAACACAGATCATTCTTTCAGTCAGAACTACCGGATTTCTTTTACATCAAATTAACTAGAAGATTTTGAAACCATGTGGTTGGAAGACATACAAACTAGGATTTTTTTCAGAGTTGTTTTTATTTTGCTGCCCTGGTTATTAATGAGGCATTTATCACTATCTCAGAGACAAAAGAACTCAGGAACATAGGACCAAAAAGTATGACCCAGGACATCAACTTTGGGTCTTGGCTATTGTAACAGCCATGGCATAAACTTAGAACAGGATCAGAGCAACATTTAGGTTGGAAAAGGCCTCTAAGATTATCAAGTCTGTTAACCCAGCACTGCCAAGCCCACCACTAAACCACGTCCCCAGGCACCACATCCACAGGTCTTTTAAATCCCTCCAGGGATGGTGCCTCCACCACTTCCCTTGGCAGCCTGTTCCAGGGCTTTATGACCCTTTCAGTGAAAGATTTTTTCTTAACACCCAAACTAAACCTCCCCTGGAGC
>VWZZ01004143.1:0-35106 GCA_013399095.1 Psophia crepitans
ACAAATGTTTGGGACATTCATTTCCTATCGGAGCCTCACATTAGATATATATGTTTCAGAGGTAAAAACTATAACACATGATGAGCACTAGAACTGAATGGATAGCGAATTGTAGTAAGTGTAATTAAGACAAAGATGGGAAACATTGTGGCTGGATTGCTTTTCTCTTAAAAGAAATAGAAGTTTTATCACAGACTTGAAGAGCAAGAATTAACCCTTTTTTGTTGTTTTTTTATTGATATTTAGTTCTTCATCTTGTGAAGATAAATTAAACAGTATAAATAAAGAATATCTAGATGCAGTTTAAAATGCCATTGTGAATTTGTTGGTCTTCTTCCCAGAAAACAGAAAGCAGTTAATGTAATTTTTAAAAATTGAGGCAATACAAGGTGATAGGACTGAAGAGATATGGCTGTGCAGTCCTGATCGCAGTCCAAACCAAGTTAAAATTGTTTAGCCAAATTTATCTTTTAAAAATGCAAATATGAACATATCAGAAAATAAAATTTATTGTTTTCAATTAAGGTCTTTACTGAAATATAATTATCTCTCATCTTGACGCTCAGTGAGCACTGCCCATCCAAACTTAATGTTACTACCTTGTTTAATTCTTTAATGGAATATATTTAGATGTATCGTGTTATTTTTTTACCTTATTTACTTAAGATGTAAAGACTTTAAAACTTGGTCACACAAAGCTAAAGACCCTATATCTGCTCCTACTTTGAATGAATAAGACCTTTCTTGTGACCTACGGCAATGCTATGAGGTTAAATTTCCAGCTCATTCAGGTTTCTACTGATTTGTTTTACTTGTGCAATGTTCTACTTGTTCTGCACAGCTTGATGAGGAAAATTGGGAATACCTCATGCAGGGTATCCTAAATCTCACAAGACCAAGTATTGCTGTGATCTACATTACCATGTTTCGTTGCTCTCCATTTCTGAATTTCTACATGTGGTATGCAATTTTAAAAATTACAAAGCATATATTTCCCACTGTACTTTGGTCCTACCATAGCTGTACCCTCAATGTTGATCCAAGAAGTAAGTGAAATGCAGGGAGGACCCTGTGCCTTCCACTAGTAACCATAAAGTATGAATGGGAATGTTTTTTCTGAAGTTGATTCGCAACCATCACATCAAGCTAGCAGTTGATTGAAGGACGCAAAGGCCAAAGGAGGTGACTGATGATAGGATGTAAAAGTCAAAGGAGACCTATCATCAGCCAGGCACAACAACCGCCATTCATGAGTGAAAGACATGTTCACCTTAGTTATCAGGAGTCCCAGAGGTTTTTTTTGGAAAGCATATCTGTGTTGTGTGTGACACTGTCCCCAGGGAAGGGAAATGCAAAACTGGCCATGGCTGAGAAAACAAAACAGGAGATGCTGGTCTGGAACATCTACCCCACTTCTCTCTAGGAACATTTGAGTTTGCTGATCAGTTTTAACCACATGAAACAGGAAGGTGGTGGTCCTAAATACACTGAGGTCCTCCAAGTTCTGTGAAAATTAAAGGTGGCTCCTGTAATTGCTCTCTGACTGACAGAAAAGGGGGAACAAGTCCAGATCATTTTGTCTGGGCTGCTCAAGGTAGTGGCTAGTTAATGAGTCTGCACATAGGTCCTGACTTGCCAGTCATCCCACGTGCTGGTCTGAACCAGTCACATGATGCTCTTTGTGATGCCCACATGCTGGTTCAGAGAGAGGCAGCTAGGAGATGTAAGAAGGAATTAGAATCATTTAGAGTAAGCCCAAGTAGCATAACAGGTAGGTAAACAGATTGAACACAGTATTTTGGATGCAGGAGGGAAACTCAGGAATAGGACAGAATCTGTAGGAAGTTGAGTTTGGTTAGTTCTACTGCTTACAGTGCAGCATTTTAATAATAGAATTGGATTGCTTAATTTACACGGCATAATAGAAAAATATTGCTTTTCTGATAGTACTTCTGATAGGAAGTTAGGCTTAAGTTCAAATATATTTCATGTCTATAGAAAACCTATACAATCTTTCAGACCGTACACCATGCATTATTGTACACTTTCTATAAGAAGTGGTTGATATTTAGTAGCACAGGGGGTTTTTTAAGTGAGACACTGGAACAGGTTGCCCAGGGAAGCTGTGGATGCCTCGTCCCTGGAAGTGTTCAAGGCCAAGTTGGATGAGGCTTTGGGAAACCTGGTCTAGTGTAGGGTGTCCCTGCCCATGGCAGGGGGGTTGGAACTAGATGATCTTTGATGTCCCTTCCAACCCTAACCATTTTATGGTCATTCTATGATTCTATGATGCTGAAAAGTGGTTCTGAGAAATCTTACAGCATCGCTAAGGAGCATAATACACAGTACTCTGCAAATAATCTACTCAAGGACCTATAAAATTTAGTCTCTTCTACCCACCATACAGTGCTACTAAATCATTGATCCTTGTATGGATCAAAAATGGATGGGTTTTAGCCTTTACTGTTATTGTTTGTGCTTCCTGCTGAAGGCAATAAGATATAAAGAGCAAATCTGTACTGGGAGATACAAGGTCAGATATGGATTTGGGATAATTTTTCTGCTGTTGATCTGGCAGTTGAAAACGCTGGTAATGTTTTCAAAAACTTCCTTAAAATGTTCAAATTTCATTGCTTAACCTTCTAACTATCTCTTTTACACTACATTTAACTTAAGTCTTTTTCACACTTAAAAAAGTGGTGGCTTTCGCTTATTTAAAAGAAATTGACAACTGGAGCTTTGTCCTTCCTCTATGTAGTAGCTATGGAGGACATTTAAAATCCATGTGACAGTAGATAGCTGTCTAAATTTTGCAGCAAGACCAACTTGGAAGAAGTTAATCCTCAATTTAGGTAAAAACAAAATTGAACATCTCCCACCCCCCACTTCAGTTTCCAAGAATAAACAACAAGGCATGCGGCAGGAAGGGAAGCAGTTATGTTTTGAATCTTTTGTCTCAGCTTGTACTTTGAAATGCAGTATGTGGGAGTAGAAACATTATCAAATGTTTTTTCTATCTCCTACGGCCAAGGAAAACACCAAAAATAGCTCATCGCTGCATAGTAGCAGTGAGGACACTCTTGTGTATTGGGTTGCTCTTTGAGCCACATTTTGGTTATAGAAGCCAAGTAAAAAGAGTTAAAGGTGAAGATGCCTAATTCAAATGGAAGATGTAACTTCAGCTGAATTTCTTCCTCATGCTCTGCGCTTGTAACTTTCAAGGTTGTCCCCTGACAGGCAATTCTGAGCTCTATGGCCACTCATTGCAACTCATCTCTTCTAAGTTAGGAACACTGACTAAACTTATATCATCTCTACCTAATTTTCTGAAAGAGCAGGTCCAACTGCTCTTCTGGCCCCAAAAAGTGGTGGTATAAATGCAACGCTCGATTTTCAGTTGTCTAGTTGAGAATTCAGTCTTTCGTTTTGTCAGCACAGAACTAGTATTGTATTTCCACTGAGGTAGTAAGTGCAGGTAAAGCAGTTTGCAAACAAGTACTTGGAATGGTTGTAGCCCAGGATGGGCCTGACAGTCTGAGTTTCTTTTCCCACAAACTCAAAAGGTTTCATTTGGGGATGGTATCATCAGGTGCTGGACAGTGGCAAAATTCTGTTAATCGTTGTCAGGTAACCTGTGGGACTCCTACGTAATCCATACCCTATGCAACCGGTGTCATTAAATCTAAAATATTAATGTGCGGAAATGTTTTCAGATCTGAGTGATAATATGAGCTTTCCTTTAAAGAGAGCATGTCTCCTCTGTTCATCAAACAGCAATTCAATGATCCATGGGTTAGCTGGGATTCATTTTAGCAGCCTGCTGAATAACACTCTTCAGACTAAGCACAGACAGAGAGGGAATTATAGAATGATATGAGGCTATATATTAAATTATGTGAGTGATCGAATTTCCTCTGCCTCTGAAATGTAAGGTGGTTGTAAATCTTTATTTTAAAACTCCCTACTAAATCTATCAACCTAACTAGAAATTTTGTAGTCAATTGCAGTACAAAAATAGGCACTGCCAAAAAGGAAATGTAAAAGTGTCCGCAATGTAACTGTCAAAGAAACATATTTTAATCTGTTTATGTGTTTGAGAACAGTGGCATTGCACAACCTCAATCAATTGTCAGCAGTTTACTAAAACCCATACGCTGTCCTTGTTCTACGTAGGCGATTCACTTCAATAGTTTTGTATGAAGATTAGAATCAGTATATGGTTCAAAGAGCCAATATTAATGCTGTGATTTTTTTAAAATATAAATCCGATTCCGTTCATTGTCATTCAGTAACCACATTTGTAAACACTTTACATTTTGCCTGAAGTCAGATAATCCTATCATTATTTAATCTCTTTAGGCACAGACAAATATCTTGATCTTTAGTTGTGGGGCTGAATGTGTGTTTGAGAAAACAGTGTGTAAACAGCAAGACAACAAAAACAGCAGAAAATTACAAGCAAAAATGTACAACAGTTGCAAATACTTATAGTTCTGGAGAATACACTTTTTTAGTGTCCTGTTTTCAGCTGAGAGTTAATTTTCTTCACAGCAGCCAGTGTGGGGCTGTGTTTGGGTCTGTGCTGGAAGCAGCGCTGATAGTGCAGAGATGGTTTTGCTGTTGCTGAGCGGTGCTGGCACAGAGCCAAGGCCTTTGCTGCTTCTCGCACCGCCCCGCCGGCGGGATGGCTGGGGGTGTGCGGGGAGTTGGGAGGGGACAGACAGGGCAGCTGACCCCAACTGACCAAAGGGACATTCCACACCATATGGCGTCATGCTCGGTTTATAAGGGGCTGGGGGAAGAGGAAGGGGGGGCAGCGGCGTTCGGAGTGATGGCGTTTGTCTTCCCCAGTAACCATTACGCGTGACGGAGCCCTGCTGTCCTGGGGATGGCTGAACCCCTGCCTGCCGCGGGCAGTGGGGAATGAATTCCTTGTCTTGCTTTGCTTGTGCACGCGGCTTTTGCTTCACTTATTAAACTCTTGTACCTGAACCCACGAGTTCTCTTATCTTCACTCTGCCAGTTCTGCCCCCATCTCAGTGTGACGATGTGAGCGAGCATCTGTGTGGTGCTCAGCTGCTGGCTGGGGTAAAACCACGACATTTAGTTACCTCAAAATTTGTGGAAGTTTGCTGGTTTATTCACCCTTACAAAAGTAAGGTCAAGCAGATAAGATAAATAATCACGTACAGAAGGAAGACTGTTTATTAAAAGATAGGTTGGGATTCCTCAGTTTCTTCAGCACTTTATTTTCTGGACCATTTTTCCCTCATTCTTCATAACATAAAATTCTACACACTGAAATGTGACTTTGTAAAGCTATCACATTCTTACTCCATAGATCATTTTCTTCTGTCTGATTAGGATCATAACTATTCATTTATTGAGATCTTTATCCTTCTCACGCCACTTAGGCTTAGATAGCAAACATTTCCTCTTTTGTGTGAATCCAAGTATTTGCAAAGCGGTCCATCATCACAGCATTTTTCTTGGCTTTGGAGGCTGTAAAGGAGAAGTAAGCCTGCTCTCTTCACTACTCAGCATTGTTGAGTCCCAACTCTAACACTAGCCAATAGAGCAGGAAATAATCTTAACTTGCTGTTACAAGCAATTGTCCAGGTTATATCAGAGAGGAGACATGAATCACTCCTTACTCCAACTATCCAAAAGCTGTCTAGGAAGCAACTGTTCCATGAAAAGAAGTGATACATCCATAAGTATTTGCGAGAATGGACATTCATTTGTTCTTTGGCTTCCTGCTGTGTCAGTGTAGCTGTGTGCTACCTTTTATAGCTGTGTAACTTTATGATATAAGCTGTTGGTCGTGTCTTGATTGACTTGTATAAAGTCGTAGAGATGTCCCTGAGAGCAAAATTTGGCATACTTTTTCTATATTGTTGAGGATTATATAGAAGATACAAAGAACGCATTTTGGTTCTGAAAGATAGAATTAGAGCTAAACTGCATGTTTTCATTTGTGGATTTGCTCATGTGCTATGTGTTCTTTCAACTGTAGAATTTCTGAGACCCCATAGGCCTACATCTACTGAATGATTTTCAGAGATGAATCATACTTTAATGTTTTTCCATATTAACATGGTTTTTTCATGTTTCTAAAAAAAATAAAAATACTAGTTTTCTTTATATTTCAACTTGATTAGTGTGCAAGCTCTTACCTCGTACTACTCAGAACTGGTCAACAATTTAACAATCAATTTAATAATTTAACAATAGGGACTTGATCAAACTGCCATCAAGCTAATGTCAAACAATTTTCTTAATTCAAATGCTGTGATAAAATGGTTTTGGGGATTTATCTGAGAATTCATCATGCACCTCGAATCCAGCAAGCGTACAAGTAACTACTTCAAAAACTTTCTCTGCTGTTAGAAATTATTTCCTGTCCTTCACTGAATAGGAACTGACTGACGATATAAAAGGTTTACAATGCAAATCTCCCTTTACTGAGAGGAATACACTCAATTCCTTGGTTTCCATGCAGTTCAGGAATTGAATTTTGTCATTTTTATCAAGCGTGTGTGATATAATCAATGGCAGGAGGTCTGTGTCCTTGAAGACTTCCGTTGGCTGGTTTGCACATAGAAATTCCGTGAGATAGTCTGTCTACAGCCTGCTGTCAAAAATGTGACCTTCATCTTCTTCTGTTCTAATCACGTGTTCCCACTTCCTCTGAGGTACTGGATGGTTTGGACAAGCTTGCCAATACAGTCAGAAAATTAATCTTATTTTGGAGTGTAGCTGTCCATCAGGTTAAGAAGCTGATCATGTGACTGCACGATGGCTGCATGATTTTGTGTATCGTGCATGTGCATCATGCTATCTGGATTTCTTTAAGCAGTATCCATCTGTGGAAAACATACAGTAAGCTGTTTGGAACAAAATAGGCCATCCTATGCTTTTGCTATTCCAGTTTCCTGGAAATGAGTAGAACATTGCAGTTACAAGGAAATTTGAGAAAGTCCTTTCAAAACATCTTGGGGAGGCAAGTCGTATGTTTTGCACAGATAATCTGTTTTGCAATGTTCTTGTTATCAAACATATCTTCTTGTATATCAGTCAGAAAGAATTTGAGAAGGACTTGAAAATATTTATTCTGCTATTCTGGCTTTTTGTTTAGGTGTGGTGAAGACCAGCTGAAGACCAAGAGCCAGGCATATCACTTTCGCTGTTTCCTTTTGGACTGACAAAATCAGATTTCCTTTTTGGAAAAAAGTGAGCATAAATCACCTAGTGTTAGATGTGACAGTTGGTGTTCTGGTAAGGAGAATGTATATGTGCTTAAGTTTTGTTGGGAAAGTTGAAATTTGGTAAAATTCTAAGTTTCTGTTATGAAAGATCAGAAAGAAACAGACCTGGAGACATTTCCATATGGGCGGAACAGGGAGCTGTGAACTGCAGCCTGAAGGAGCAAGGGTAGGCTGTTAAAAATATTTTCTAGCAAATCCTTAATTTTTCCTGACAAGTTCGTCTCAGTATTAATACACCATCATATCAATAACTGAATAATTCTAGTTTTTCAAATTTCATTGTAGTCTATAATAACTAAAATATAAATGGCACCCTGATCACAGTGGGTATGAGGGCTGGGAATTTTTAAATTATTATTATTATTAATTTATTTTTATTTCATTTAGATGCTGAAGGAACGGAACTGCATTTTAAAATATTACAGAAATCTGTCAGATTTTACAAAATGGTGCACAAAATCATCCACAGCACAAAAAGAAAGGGGAAAAAGGGCCCAGTAATCACTTTGCTATTTAACATTTCAAGATGGGAAAGATTTCTAATCTATCACGCTGCTAAAATGAAATGGTAACATATTTCTTCATGTACACAAATAATGAACTATTATTTTCAGTGAAAGCAAAAGTAATATGGTGTGTTACTTGAACTGCTTATTATTTAAGGTGCTGAATACTACATGTATTCTATAATAGAAGACATATAATTTTAGGACAGCTAATAACTTAAAAATGTTTCTGAGAGTCCAGAAATGGTGATTCATTTTATGAAGTACCAAATAACAGAAAATGTTAACTTTTAGTAGAACAGCATATTTTAGCAAAGTGGATTTATTTATCCATTTAAATAAATTATCAGATAATAGTTAGATGGTGGGAAAATTCACAGGAAATAATTTTGAAAGTTGCAAAATTGATATTTAACACTGATATTGAACTTTGACATTTTCACAAATCCATCACATAAACACTACTGGCAAATGATTTTGAGAAGAAAATAAAACCAAACAAATTGTAAATCTTAAAAATAATTTTGATACATTGGCACAATGAATTATTAAAATTTTGACTGAAAAGAAGCTGAAAGCACACAAACTGGTAAATTCACACTACCATGCTGGAGACACCAATAAGCTACTAATAATAATGGCAAAAACTGAACACTTGCTAAAGTAGTAGAATGAGATTCCCATATACAACTAAGTTTTCATAAATTTTTATGGTGCCATGAAACAATATTATCGCTATAGGTTCATGGTCTTTGCTAGAGATTTTGCTAGGTTTTATTCCAGTAGAAAATGGAGATGACCTTGAAATTTTCCACAAAAGTATGAAATGGTTGAAACACTTTTTTCTGTCTAGATACATACCCTTATGTAAAGTGCCAAAGAAAGGAAATGTGGGAGGAGAAGGACAAAGAGGTTTATTCAAAGGGCATCGGCATAGATGCATCATAGTTTTGAGGTGGATGTAGGTCCCCTACAGATTCCCTTGAAGAGTTTTTCTGAATACAAAGAAACAGACTTTTTTCATTACAACTCAACTATATCGTTGGACGCTGACTGCCTCAGAATCTGATTTCCCAAATGCCTTTGTATTTGTTTTAAAAACCTGTGCTGTAATTTGGAAAAAAATATAAAAATATTGGCAAACGATTTTATAAAGACACAGATGATCACACAGGAGGGAAGAGAGAGGATATATGTATATATTGGCATAAATATATGCCAATACTTCTGAATTTTTCTCAAAGTTTGAACGCCGTGTTGATACAGCACAGAGTTTCCCTGCACTCCCCAGATCTGAGTATTTGCTTTTGGAAGGGACAGCTCGTTTCCATCCATGACAAAACGCCCTTACTCCTGACCGCGTGGCGTTACTCAGCAATCCCCATTGCGTCATAACTCTGTGTGCTGTTTAGATACATACTCATTTCAAATGTCAGTGAGCCCTAATGCTTCATCACCTGGATGCTCTCTTCCACAGGCTCACTGTTCTCCAGCTGCCACTGTGGGGCCAGGCAGATGAGTCCTGCCACCTCTAAGACCACGAGTCCATGACCATGAGTACCAGACCTGTGCACTGCCAGACTGCAGCAGGACCTGTATGATCCCCTTCATCATGTATCTGCTGAGTGAACCAGAACACGTGTCTTGGCGTTTATTCCAGCTTTATGCTTTTATACCTGCTGGGAGGATAAACAATAACTGATCCGGCGTAAAGTGGCCACTCCCAGTCTGGCATGAAGTCTGCTGGTATAAAATTAACCTGTCATCACCCTTTTTGAACAGTGTAGAGTGAGCAGAGCTTATATCAGATTGACACTTTAGATCGTGTGATTGCAGCACTTACAAACTGGGAGCAGGAGCCTTCAAAAGGGATTTCCCACGTCGCTGAAACGGTCTGAGCTAGCTGCTGCTTTTCAAATTGGGTCCTCTGAAGCAAAAGCGTTAGAAGAAGTGGGGACATTACAGACACATTTTCTCAGCACTGCTGCAATGGAAGCTCCTTATCTGATAACTCCATTAACTTCAGTGACTTTCTGCTATTATTCCCATGCTCAGCTTTATACAAGAATAATCCTATAAAGGGACTGCCTTTGAAGGGAGGCGCAGGTGCTACCGACTGCCTATGTCCTTTACCTTTCCCCCTCTCTGGCACAGTCTCCTTTTCTCTCTCGTATAAATGTGACATCCCTTGTGGACACTTTTACTGTGAACATAAAAATGCACTTTTTAATTCTTACATGTGAATAAATGCAGGCTGCTATTTAGATGTGGTTTTATATGTTTGGAAAGAAACTGTCCAGCTAAATTTTTTCTTCTTTTTCTAAGTAATTTCAGAAATTTTGTTGGGTAAGTCAGTCAAAAAGAGATGAAACAAGCTATTTAGTGTAGAAACACACATACAAGTCTGTACCACACCAAAGAGCTGTGCACCACCTCGCTGGTTCATGTCAGGATCTACCTTGGTTCTGCGGTTCTGTGATACGATGCACACAAATTGGCATGTGTTTTTGCTATCAGACAATTACCTGAATACTGATATGGATGTGTATTACTGTAGTGGAGCACAGACTTGAGAACTTTCACACAAGTGAGACCCCCAGGTGACTGTTTCATCAGTCCCAGGTACTAATTTGCCCGTTCTTTTGTAAACTCTAGGAAGAAAATTGAAAAAAAAGCCCAGCTCACCAAACAACAAAACAACAAGCAAATAAATGGCAGTACACTTACAGCCTTAAAAGCATAACATTTATGAAACTCAAACCAGTGTTTTCTAGGACAACTGCTGTGATCTTTATTTTTTTTTTTAGAAAGAAGCTACAGTTTTACAGGTGCCACAAGGTAAGTGAGCTGACCCACAGCACACAACCAGGTCTTCTGAGGGGTCCAGTTTCTAAGCTCAGTGCAGCTTGAAGGCTGCAATGTGTTGCCTGATGCAGATGTTCAGTCTCATCTGAGAGCACTGGGCAGGGAGAAAACAGGAGAAACAGTAGCTGTGCACGGGCATACAACATCTTCTCAAACTCCTTAGTGACTGTTCAGCCCCAGCTTTTTTTCTCATCAGTTGATATTCAGACTGAAAGTGTACAATTGCATTTTTAGCCCAGAACCACAACAGTACTCACAGTATACTATCGACTGTAAGCTTAGAATGGAGTCTGCAAAATGCAGTGATTCCCCTCACTAGTTTCAGAGGCTGGAGGCAGTGCACACCTTGGACTGAAGATCTGTAACCGTAGCTGTGTCTGCTGAGCTAACCCCAAACTTGGCTAAAATGAAAGACCTACTAAAGTACTGGAATTTCAGGTGCTGCTTTTAGAAGCTTCTTTGAGGTTACAGTTAAGAATCATTTGTAAAGTCAGTTTCTTTGCTTTCACCATGGATGTATTTGGGTGAAAGTCTGGTGGGAAAGGTCTTTATGTGTTGCTAATTTGGATGTGGTTTGGCAAAGTAACGCTGGTGACTACTGTTGTCTGTTTGATTCTTCCAGTGTGTAATGCAAATTGATTATTTCAGTACTTTGATGTTAATGATTTCCTTTGTAGTAGCAGAAACATTTAACAGTGACATCAAAGCTGTCAGAAATACCAGGCCTGGTATAGTAATCACTACATTGCTTTAATGAAAGCAATACACAGTTAAACTATAAGATGTTTTTATTCTGACTGTGCCTGGAAGCTAGCAATAGGAACCTCTGATAAATGAAATATAAGTCAGGAAGAAGTTACCTACAAACCAAAATGATCCAGCAGAAAAACAATAGTGACCATTAAGCATCCATTAACATTTGGAAATCAAACCATACCAAATCTTTCAATGAAATAAATGCCTATTTAGTTGCTGTATCCAGACATACACACTGAAATTATTGAGGTTATGTAAGGACCTATAAAGCCAATTGAAACATGCTGTTCTATAAACATATTATTGTTGCATGTATAGTGATACAACTGATTGCATATGTTGTGATATAAGTGGAGAAAATTTTTCATCAAAAAGTGACTGAGGGAGGACAGCCTGTTTGTTTGTGGGATTCTAATTTGTTTTTTTATAAGCAGGATAACTTAGTTTTCTGAAAACGCGGTTGCAGAACAGTGAAAAGTATTTGTCAAATTGGTCCTAGGCCTAGCCCAAAAAGATTGTGAAAATTCAGAATAGTTTATAAAATCTCACTTTTCAAACTTGAAAACAGTAGTGGGCCTTTTTCTCTTCCCATCCCACTCCATTCCAAATAAAAAAAAAAGGTCCTTTTTTTTTAAAAAAAAAAAGGCTTGTTTGGCAAGGCAAGAAAACTACCAGTTTAGAGCTGTAGACCAAATCTGTCATTCTTTAACTAAATCATCCTGAGATTGTTAAAGTGGAATTGCAACTGAGAATATTGACATTCATATCATAGAGCTTCCAGTGCAAGTAGGCTGTAACGGGAGAGGTACCTATAAACTAAAAGTCTACACCTAAGGTTGCTGCCCTAGGTTTTCGCTGGAGTAACTGTCATTGTGTGTGAATCTCACTGTAAATTAAATTTTTAATTTGATTAAATGGGTAGCTTCTTTGAATGGCCTTATCTCTCACTGATTAAGAAGAGAAGGAAGACTGTTAGAAACAGGTGAGCTGAATCCTACCTGAACTGCTCACAGTAGCAGCAACACTCACTTAACAGATTATTCACAGCATAAATGTGTCACAGACATCTGAGCTGACAATGAAAAGCTTACCTGACATTTTTATGTTGGTTTTTTTAAAATTAATTCTTATCAGGCTGACCCTTGCTTGGTACTTGCATCCCTAAAACTGGATTGACCATGTTGTCAAACCAGAATCTGAGGCACTGACTACCTTTCAGGATGCATCCTCTGAACTGGAAATGCAAGAACTACAGCGAAATAATGTGTCTTTGCAAGATACAATGGCAGTCCCCTAGCTGGTAACCCTGTCCTGTTGCTCTTTTGTTCTTTTATAGCTTTAGGCAGGTGAATCAAACCTGATCTGTGTTTTGCATCACATGGCCATAACAAATCTGATTTGCATTAGCAACCTGAAAATAAGTTTATAGCTTCACAATACCTTTTATTTGGTGGAAAAGCCTGCCTTGGATCTCATTCTCATCAATATTCTGCAGTTCACTCACTGTGGTTTGGCAAAGGGTATCCTTTAGTATGGTAGAGGGTAAGAATCAGTTCTGGATCTCTCCTTGTGGTGAGAGAGGGATTTATTGAGCCGGCTCTTCCACTCAGGAAAACAAAATCTGTAACCACATCCTTCAAGACTGATTCAGATTGCATAGTGTGTAATACTGCCTTTTCCCCAAAGGCACTGGAAATCTATTGCTGCCTCCATATTTGTACAAATATTTTTCGAGGAGCCTAAAGTCTTGGTTTTCTGCCAATTTTAGCAAGAATTGGCAGTCCTGCCAATTACACTTGCGATGGTTGTCTAACCTCTGTGGCAAATCAGAGCTGGATGGGGAGGAGCATTAACCTTCTTGATCTTTAACATAATTTGTAAATGATACAGAGAAACAGCAGTCATTTCAACACACAGCACGGAGGTGGTTTTGCAAAATAGAGAGGGAGGAAGAGAAAAGTCTCAAGGAGAAAGAAAATATTGGAAGAAAGTATTCTGCACAATAACTTACCCTGTGACCAGTGCGCTCATGTAGGAACCAGGAGCCTGGAATTCCAGCTCCACTGGCTTATCCTTCAGCTACCTGGAAGTATTTGAATGCCCATCCCCCAGGGGAATGATCCTGGCATTAGATGAGTGGTAAAGGCCAATTTCCATACATGGAGCAAAGAGCGCCCTTTTGCTTTGCTCAGATCTAGGCTATGGCTAGTTGGTTAAGAAGCAGAACATGATAATTCAAATCCATTCCAGACAAGCAGGAAGACACAGAAACCCTACCTCCTGCTTTTCAAGTGCCTTTAAACAATTGTGCAAGAAGAATTGTGCTGTTTCTTTCCCTGGGTGCCCTACCACAAAAGAGTGATCTGACTAAACAGGGAACTGATATTAAGATTTGAGTCAGACAGATAGACATAGCCCTGACCCTGACATTTCCTTTTAGACACAGTGCACACGTACCAAGTTGTAAATGGCCCTTTGAAGCTGCCTGGAGTCCCCAAGCAGCCAGTGAATGAGATAGGCTCCCTATACAGGCATTCCCCAATTGCTTCCCATTAAAGTATACTCTCCATAGGCAACTGAGGCTCCTACTTTAATTGTTCTGAATCACCCTGTTGATTTTTCACCCAGTTTACTGCCTAAACCTATGCAAGTCTAGCTGATCAGTTTGAAATATTTACATTTTAACATGTAGGGTGCAGCATTCTGTAAATGAGAATTGGTATTTTTAATTTAGCTGATTAGAAATGGGAATCAAAGTGATAAACTGCCATCAACTCTTGTTGCTTAACTGGAAAATCACCAGTGAAAGAGCTGAGGTCCCTGCATAGCATCCGTATTTAAACTAGGCTTGCAGTAGCTTAACCTAACAGTTATCCCTGACCTGAGTAGTGCTAAAAGGTGTTGAAACCCACACTGCTGTGCAAAGGAAG
The DNA here is from genome assembly GCA_013399095.1 of Psophia crepitans. NCBI lineage: Eukaryota > Metazoa > Chordata > Aves > Gruiformes > Psophiidae > Psophia > Psophia crepitans. The sequence continues at coordinate 14,326 of VWZZ01004143.1, forward strand.
CTACGTAATTCTCAGTCATTTATTTGGATGACAGCTTTTGTAATAAAGACATTACCTCTGTGATGATATGCTCAGAACAGAGGCCGATTTTTCCTCTTCAGACTGTTATTATACAAAATTGATTCCAAGCAAACACGATTTTTAGAGACAAACTAGAGGAAGGAATTCTCATTCTTCACTTAGCAAAAAATTTTACTGCAACAGAAATTTTAATGGGGGAGAAATCTAATATGGAAGGTAATACCCACTGTTTTCAACACAGCATTAACTGCATCATGATGAATATAACACCTGAAATGAAAGAGGGAATCAACCTCTATCGTCATGTTTGATGAGAGCTGCTTCCTTTGATAAGCTGTCATAGCTTGATTTTTCAAAGGCTAGAAGTCAAAGCATTAACACTGGTTTTCTGAATCTTTGCAAGACAAGCAGATGAACCAAAACAAAGGAAGAGGTTTGTTCTGTAGGTTTTCAAAATGTAAAGATCTAACAGAAACTTTGGTCATCAGAACTATGAAACAGGAAAGAAATAGAAATCAATGGTAAGTACTACAAAGAAAATGTGAGAAAGATATAAATCCTGAAATATTTCCAGTTAATTAAATACTCTAATTATTAAGGGATCTGTATTTAAAGTGGCTTTATACTTCGTTTATTTACCATAAACTCTATTCATGGTTTAACAAATATTATCAAAATCAAAATAAATTTCTAATGCTGGCAGGAATTTCAAAGACAAAAAATCACATAACTGGAACTTGACTTTCATTGTATCTTCTTCCAAATTCACTCCTCATACTTCACTTTGCTTTCTCAGAAAGCGAACTGAAACAAAATGCAGACTGCAGAAACCATGTCTTAAATGCCTCTATTCAAGCAGTAACAAATGCCTGTTCTGAATAAGTTTGTTCCTGTGCAATTTTTTTGTTCAAAGGTAATTTGCTTATGGTGAAATGCCATACACATTAAGAAATTAAGGTGTGTTAGGATGTAGATTTGAATGCTCTCAGATCAGCTCTCCAAGAGGAGATCCCACTAGCACAGGAAAAAATCATTGGTATCAGCACAAAGTAACATCACCTAGACTTTGGGGTTTTTTTTAAAGGAAGAAAGAGGTTCAACACCTCCTGATACACATACCTATGATTAAAGATGTTTGAAAAAGAGACATTAGGTACAGAAACTGGGAAGGAGGCTTGTGCTAAGGAATACAAAGTGATCTATCAGTGCCAAACTAATAGGGGGACATTTACTCTGTTTGACTCAGAATAGTAGAGTAATTCAAGCATTTTAAATAACAGATCTTTCCCACACAGCCCATTCTGACCAAAGTGACTGACGGCTTAGAAGAGACAACTCTGACTAGGAAGCAGAAATGAGTGGGTGGGAAGAGATTACCTCACTTGGGCTATTTCAGCCAGAAGACATATAATATTATCCTCATTTGGACTGACTTTTTGAATCAGAATGCATTTACTTTTCATAACAAGTTTCAAAAGAAAGTTTATCTCTCCTTGCGAGTTCCCTACTTTTCAGTAAAGTTACTTTGTTAGTGTGAAAGAGAGGTGGAGAGGCTTGCCCTTTTCTGGAGTGTTTCTCAGATATTTTTTTTCTTTCATATATTTTTCAGAAGCACATCTTCTTTTCAAACTGAATGTTGGCCAATGGCGGAAGGGAGTAACTTCCAGAGGGACCTTAACAGGCTTGAGAGGTGGGCCCATACAAACCTCATGAAGTTCAACAAGGCCAAGTGCAAGGTCCTGCACATGGGTCAGGGCAATCCCAAGCACAATTACAAACTGTCTGGAGAATTAATTTGGAGCAGCCCTGACGAGAAGGACTTGGGGGTGCTGGTTGATGAAAAGCTCAACATGAGCCAGCAGTGTGTGCTGGCAGCCCAGAAAGCCAACTGTGTCCTGGGCTGCATCAAAAACAGTGTGGCCAGGAGGTCAAGGGTGGTGATTCGGCCCTCTCTACTCTGCTCTTGTGATACCCCACCTGGAGTACTGCGTCCAGCTCTGGGATCCCCAGTACAGGAAAGATGCGGAGCTGCTGGAGCAAGTCCAGAGGAGGGCCACAAAGTTAATCAGAGTTGGAGCACCTCCCCTATTAGGACAGACTGAGAGAATTGGGTTGTTCAGCCTGGAGAAGACTCCAGGGAGACCTTATTGCAGCCTGACAGTACCTGAAGGGGGCATATAGGAAAGCTGGAGAGGGACTTTTTACAAGGGTATGTAGTGACAGGACAAGGGGTAACGGCCTTGAGCTGAAGGAGGGTAGATTTAGATTAGATATTAGAAAGAAATTCTTTCCTGTGAGGGTGGTGAGGCACTGGAACAGGTTGCCCAGAGAAGCTGTGGAGGCTCCATCACTGGAAGAGTTTAAGGCAAGGTCAAATGGGGTTTTGGGCAATCTCGTCTAGTAGAGGGTGTCCCTGCCCATGGTGAGGGGGTTGCAACTAGATGATCTTTGAGGTCCCTTCCAACCCAAACCATTCTGTGATCATTCTATGATTCTATGATCATGTTCTCCAGGGCATAGCTATACGGGACACTGCAACACGTGAGCCTGCACCCAGCAAGGACCTTCTTTGCTTATGCAGTGTGCATGTCTCTATCATTCTTGTCCATCCTCCTAATAATCACCCCTCTACTCCTGCGGCACATGGTTGTTGCAGAAAGAACATGTGGCTCTGCCTGACTCTGTGTGAAAACAAAGTAGGCAACAACCACATGTCCCTGCGAAGATCTCAATTCAGCCTGTTTCACAGCTGCCTCTTCTGACCAAGTTTTGCTGCAGACATGTAGTTTTGTGAATGGTCCTTCCAAAATTGTCTGTTGAGCTGAGGAGGAGTGTTCTATACTTCTTCTATCTTCACATGTCCTTGCAGCCTATGAGCACAGGGCTGGGGCATGCCTCTGTCAGAATAGTGACTTCCTGCTACAGGTGAAAGCAATACCCTCCCCATCCATGGTGACTGGGAAGGCTTCTACCCTAGGTGTAGGTGTCAGGTTATGGGTGGAGGGCATCTTGTGGAGGCCAGTCCTTTTGGTCTTGTGGGTGACATGTTGGAGCAGGGAGTGGGGAGATCTGGGTGCAAGTCACCCAAACAGCACACTTCCTGCGCACTGCCATGTCCCTCTGGTTTCCACCTCAGTGCTACAGGATGACCACACTCTGGGGGACTCATAAGGGTCTTCTGGGATCCTCAGGTGAGTTGTCATGCAGGGTCCATAGCAAGGTCGTATAAACATTGTAGGAGCACTGGTTATAAAGACTCACTCTCTGTGGGTGTTATTGACCTAAAAGCACGACATATGTACTTATGTCAGCAGCATCCTTCTTATTCAGCGCTGTAGTACCTAGAATAAAAATTTTCAGCAACATTTACTTCTTTTTCCTCATTCAGAGAACTGTATGGATTGGTAAAAAGTCAAAGGATTTATATTTCTTTAGCTGGTGTGTCTTTAACTTGTGCAAATGTACGTAGGTTTATGTAGAAAAGTGTTCCCTAGCTAACACAGCACTAGAGCAGCACAGGATCTCTGCACAAACGCTAGCAAAAAGCTCCATTAAATATAACACAGGAATAAACTTTCCTTCAAGTGTTACTTCAGCCGTATAGCTAATTATACAAATGTAGGACTCTTTCATACGATCAAATATCAAGCGCTGTGACTTCAGAGCATGACTGGTTATACAACTTTAATAAACATTATTTTGAACATGCAATTGAGCTTGAATGTTTTCTCTGTCTCTAACATCTATAGACATTAAAAACAGCAATGAATGAATGTGAAAATAAAACTCCTACTGATTTTATATACAGGGCAATGTCAAACAAAAACAACTAGTGCATTCAGGCTTCCTGAGGAACACCGCACTGAATCAAAAACAGGCCAATGCAGTAAAAAGCACAAATGGCAGTTCATCTCTGTGTCCCACAGACTGGTCACGCAGAGCAGGACACCGACTTTTCCGGTTGCTGATCGAGTTGAGCTGTAGTCCGGTACCCATAAACAAAAGAGGAATGTATTAATTCTTCATGTGAGATCACCTCATTCATATAGCCTGGTATTGAAGAGCACCAAGTAGTATAGTTTTTAACTTTTTGTAATGTATTTAAATTTGTGTTGGATTATAAAAAGGGAAATATAAAGGAGAATGAGAAAGTACTACAATGTGCTTGACAGGCAGTATTCTTCTCCAGCAGCCCTCTCAGACCACAGTGATGCACACACCCTCCCTTCCACGCTGATGAAAGAGATGAAGTGCACAGAAGCAGTGACAACAAGCCAGCTTTTCGAGAGTGACAGCACAGCAGCTCTAAATCTACTTGACCGCAGCAGCACATGTGTATTCATGCAAACATGGGAGTAAATACTAGCATAATTAATCCTTTAGTTACTAGAGATAGCCCAGCTTAGAGTTGTAGAATCATAGAATTGTTTTAGTTAGAAAAGACCTTTAAGACCATCAAGTCCAACCATTAACCTAGCACTGCCAAGTCCACCACTAAACCATGTCCCTAAGCACCACATCTACACATCCAGGGATGGTGACTCAACAATTTTCCTGGGCAGCATGTTCCAGTGATTGATAACCCTTTTGGTGAAGATGTTTTTTTCTAATATCACATCTAAACCTCCCCTGGCACAACTTAAGGCTGTTTCCTCTTGTCCTGTCACTTGTTACTTGGGAGAAGAGACCAATACCCGCCTGACTACAACCTCCTTTCAGGTAGTTGTAGAGAGCGATAAGGTCTCCCTTCAGCCTCCTCTTCTCCAGACTAAAGAAGCTTGAAGTTCTCTTGAGCTTCGGTTTTTATCTTTTTGACTTTGCAGGTACTGATTCTTTTTTTTTTTTCCTCCCAGACTATCATTTCTTCATCCTTAATGAGAGAAGACACATCTTTAGAAAATAAAAATGAATATGTTTTTGTTTGTTATTTTTCCCTAGATTCTTAGCTATATAGAGAGTCTGCTTTATTGATTGTTACAAAATGTTCACTCTTTCTAAACCTAAATTTTTATTTTGACATGTACTATGCATAAATTATCGGTAAGTTGATTTCAAAAAGAACTATGTCTTAATCAATGGCTGTAAATCTATGCTAAGATCTTTATAGCACTTTAAAATTATTCACAAAATTTCTTTTCTTCGAATTATAGAATAGCCTCCAAGCACTTTCTAAACACTGTCAGTGAATTTTTTGTGCTTTGCAAGTCACTGCTCTATTGCCATTGATTCTTGCTACTGTGTTGATGCCATCAAGTTACACCACTGTTATATACCATTCTATTGCTAATATATTTTTTTTGTACATTGAGTCCTTGAAATTTTATTATGGTTTTGTCCAGAGTTACTGAAAGGCAGAAAATCGACTCGGGAGGAATTTCATTATTCTGAAGGTTCTATAGCTAAGGCAGCGTTTTACTCCTAGTGTTAAAATGTTTCCTCAATCTGTCAAAAGAATGATAAAAGATAGACTGTCAGATGTTACTTGATTTCTACCTAATCATGTACTACAGCAATAAGAGGCTGCAGGGCTTGCACTGCTGTTCTCTGTGCACGCTCATAGGTAGACTGAGAGGTCAGAGACTGAAGGCCAGGTGCTTTCATCCATGCAGGAGGTGCAAATTACACAGCAATACTGCACAGACAAACTGGAATTCAGTTTTTGTAGTGCCCGAATTTGTAACTAACTTCCTCGTCCAACACTATATAGATCATATACTGGCCAAAGCTTTTAAAAATTCCAGCGTTGGTGTTCTCTCAGCAAGGGTTACGGTGGGGTCATAACTGCGGAAAGCAGTACTGTAACCATATGACAATAACTCACTAAAAGCTGGGCAAATTGCCGTACTGACTTCCTTGTTCCATTCACTAATGAGCTGTAATGGCATGGTTTTCAAATGCATGTCTTGGGTATACTGTAAGCAATTCTGTGCATTCAAACAGAAGACGTGTTGCCTCAGTGGGCAAATAAAATGTTCCTGATCTCCTTATCTCTCCATATTTTATAGAATCTTAACAAGCAACTTTCTATATAGTGATTTAGGACTATGGATTTGGAGGTTTTTTGCCCTTCAAATGCCATTAAGAGTGCAGCAGTGTGCCAAGTATAGTTCTCGTTTATTTTGAAATAATAAAACACTACTAAGGGAATTAATAAACTCTGCAAAGTGCTCGCTCCTTCTCTAGTTTTGTGATGGTAGTTCATATAGTGGTCCACGGGGGTGCCTGCCGGCCATCAGCTCTATTTTTCACAACCACAGTCCCACGAATTTGTGTGACATAAAAAAGGAAAAGTTTCTTCTGGTCTGATTGCATTATTAGTTTCCAAAAAAAACTAGTTCACATAATTTGAGCTGACAGGGTGCGAGCAAGCACTGCTGCAGACACTGTTTACGTGTATTAATAGAGAATGGTGATTCAGCTAAGGAAGCCTAGTTTCTCAGCAGACAATTTTAGTTCAGCACGATGTCACGCCAAAATAGATAAAAGGCTTTGGTTTCAGAGCTGCTATGCACCAACCCACGTGGCAGCACAAAGTCACCTCTTTTGGCCTGTCATTGTGTATGTACAAATATTGTTGGCTTTGAAAATCCTTCGAACTCTGTTTGAATAGCCTTGCCTGCCTCCAAGAGTTTGCATTTAAATGCAATCATACTTCTACATGCATATCTTTACCTAATGATTTCAAGAGAGGCCTGATCCAACCAGTGTCAGACAGAATGGATATTCCCCTGATGTCATAGCTATGGCATTAACTGAACAACATAATAAAAAACATTCTTTACGCAGTGACTGCATTAATGTTCTGGGATTTCTGTTCTGGAAGGCACTTAGAAACACTCACAGAGAATTTGCTGTAAATATTTAAAGAATTGTAACTTTCTAAAATCATCTGAATCCCTGACTTTCCCTCAGAAATCATGGCTGTGATAAAATGGGGGAGGAAGAAATGTACAAGTTTTTAAAACCATTTGTTGTGGTTTGCTTTTCATTGAGTTGCAATGGTTTTGCTCTAGCTTTATAACAGGTAATTAAAAAAACACTATGAGAAGATGAAATAATTTCCCAGCACCATGAATAACAAGTTTAATTTCCTATTTCTCATTATTAACTGAGTCATTTGGAGGTTCAGATTGCAGAAAACTAATTAGCAGTTGTCACAGCGGTTTCCAGGCTTGAACATCAAGGGACATCTGGAAGCTTTATCTTCCCGTGGGAACTTCTGGTGGGCTGGTGCTGGTGTGAGGGATAGCTTCTGGAGGTTGAAAATCTTCATCTGACAGCTCAGAATTTTTTTTTTTAATTTTATTTTTTTTACTATGAGGTTAGATAAACCCTGGAACAGGTTGTCCAGACAGGTAGGGAAGTCTTGATCTTTGGAAACTTTCAAAGTTTTACAAGACAAGTCCCTGGGCAACCTGATTTAACTGGGCCTGCTTTCAGTGGGGAGTTGATTAAATGACCTCCAAAAGCCTCTTCCAACTTTTTTCTGTGAGCTAACATCCCTTTATTTAAGACATGTTATACCTTTGGAGAGAGACAATTGTTTTGTGTGAAGGTAGAGGTCTTGTCTAAAATCCCAGCACTCCTGAATTCAATGGAAAGTGCCCACTGAATGTTCAGCGCCTAAAATGTCATCGTCATAGCTGCAATGTTGGTGCTCTGTGGCTGAATGCAATCCACTGCAACTTTAACTCAAGATTGTTTAATGCTGCTCTTTCCTGGTTGCATTTCTGTCGTTTCAGAGCATGATTGAAGTTCCTTACCGCCAGAATCAGCAGCGAAAAAGTAAACAGCAGTTTGTTAACATAATCACTCCCTGTTATAAATTTTCTTGATTCAGCACAGAAAATTGTTGGAGATCTAAATCTCTGCCATCTACTGTTGGCCTGTATTAGGAAAAAATATTATGTTTTGCATTTGTGCAACTGCTAAGGATGGCATCCTCCAGCAGATGTAAGGGTTATGGCTCTGCACTTTTGGCAGAACAGCTGCAACCCAGATCTTTCTCTGTTTCTCTCATTCCTCAAGGGTATTAAAAGACAAAATATCCTCTTCCCTCCCCTTTGTCCCCTTTTCTAAGATGAGAAATTACCTTGAGTAACAGAAGTACGTGAACGGAGGAATGCTATGTTGCTTTCAAAGGATGCCTTGGTTTCTGGAAGCTATCGTTTGCACCACAGAGCACGCAAAGAGCATAACATTTTTTCTACTAGAGTTCGCTTCATATATTAACAAGAGTATAGGCACTAGACCCAGAGGTTTCACTGAATCAATATTCATTATTGCTTTTCTTTGCATATGAGCTGCACAGACAGATATGAAATTATCTAAGACTCACTGTAGGGTGGAAACTATTTCTGTAACTGGCATGATTGCATTCTGATATGGTTCCACACCCATCACGGGTTTCCACTCCAAAATGAGGCCACTCTTAGTTCCATCCAAACACCCTCTCACTTTAGCTATTTTCTCACAGAGATCTTTAGTATGTTTAGTAGATCTTTTAAATGTTTATCTCCCCCTCTGAGATCTGACTGGAAGAAAAGAGATGCATGGAGGTAAGCTATAAGGCAGTAGAGGAATAACCTGTTCTTACACCTCTATTTAATATTTTTGAAAGAACTTGTTAACTTCTCTGAAACCTCTGTCTGTGTCAATCTTGAAGACATTGTAGAATACATTGTCTTCATCTAGCAGACTAAGATACACAGTGCTGTCAAAACATGGTGGTAGCAGAGCTGATTTTCCTTTTTATTGTTTTCAGGTTTAATTAAAAAATGCAAATACTACTGATACTAGTTTGCTAATTGGCATGCTGTTTTCATTTAAGGTGTGAAATGCTTTTATGGAAGAAAAGATATGGTATGTGTAAAAGATTTGCCTGTCATTCACAGGTAGATTCACAGCTGTGTGAGGGACATGAGAACCTAACTCGGACTAAAGGAATTCTTCAGGTACGAGAGACTTAAATTTCAAGAAGTCTTTGTGCATCCAGCCCTCAGTGCCTTCAAAAATCAGGAAATGTTTTCCACTCTTTAAGCCCACAGGGTAAGAAAAAGTTTAAAGTCCAGTCCAGTATTTATTTATTTATTTATTTTAATGAGGAATTAGCAACAAATAATCACTGGCATATTCTTGGGGCAAACTCCATTATCCAAAACTCAGCAAAGAGGAGACAAACGTATACTAAACAATGATTTCTTGTGTGAAACTAAGTTATGACCAAGTTCTGTGGAATTTGTATCCTAAGAATATTTGCTCAAGTATACTCCAGCTATGAATACAGGTAAAGAAATATCTGTGAATTCGTGATTCACAGAGCTGAAGCGTAAAATAGTAGCAACACAACTGAGTTACTTCTGGAGGAAACTTGAAGCAGGTCCGTATTAGTTGATGGCTAAATGGGACTTAGGCATTTAAGTTTCAGACAAAAAAAATCTGTGTTGAAATTGCTTCTCCTGAGTCATGTAGAGGCCAGGGATTCTTCCAACGATACCTGAAAGGTACTATGTATCTTGACAAGACATCAGTCAAAGTCCTGTCCTGCTAAAGATATCCACATCTGTGCTGCAGACCCCACCTCTGAACTTTGTATAGTAGCACAAAGCTCTGGCATTCGGTTATCATTTTGCAGTTTAAATGTGGTTATACATAGCTTTCACTGTGATGAAGCAGACCAATATTTCACCATGGTTAGGCTTCATTTGCCTTGAGTTGTTTTGACAAGTTAAGCAGCAATCCATAACTAACTGTGTTTTTTCAAGACCATAACTTACTCTAAAGTCATGGTTTTGTAAAGGACACAAAAGGGGCAAAATAAATCTCTCACTACAAGGTGGTGAATGGATGAGAGGACATAGTGCTTAACTCCCTGGCATGCTAATGATGTTCCAAACCACTGTTCTGCTAAGTTCTGCATTTGTAGTGGATCAGCTGTATTCAAGTTACAGATTACATTAATTTAACAATAATTAGCTTATTACAGCAGAAGAAAAAAAATAATCTAAAATACCATTCCTGCCCTCATGAGAATTTTGTCCTGGTAAAAATTAAGCATAGACTGCTACTTTACCCTTTTTCTTTTTCACTAATACTTTCCAAAAAAAACCCCAAAAATTATTTTTGCTCTTATGAAATAATGATTTTTCACTATTTTCCCTGTGAAAAACTGGCAAGCTAGTTTCTCTTTTCATACCAACTCATCTTCCAATTTCTACCTTGCATATATTAGAGATGTAACTTAAATGAGGCAAGTCTAGAGAGATCAGAAAACAAGCAAATCTATCAAGGTCAACAGAGTTAGTTCAGCAGAGTATTTGTCAAAAAGAGATAAATTAAGAGTGACTTTAAAAAACAAAATCTCTGGAAATGTAAGTGCAAGTTTGGAAGGAAAGAGAGGATAAACTTGGAATAGCATTGGTAGTAAGTGAATGTCTAATTGACTCTTCTTAGAACAAAGAAATTATGAAGGTAACAATAATTTGAAGCTATATATGCAAAAGCAAAGTTAAATTGAGTATTATAATCTGGAACATTTTAAGCAATACCATATTTAATGTATTGTGCTCAAGAAATTGTTTACACAAGCTTCTGGGCCATTGTCATTCAACCTATTGCGTGATGAGTAAAACACTAAATAAAAGTGTTGAGTAAAACACTACATAAAATAAACGATAAGCAACCTTACAGTGAAATAATCTGGCAGTATGAATTTCAATGTGATTGCACAAAAGATAGCAAAAAAATCTTGGAGCTTGTATTAGGAAAAGATATTAGGGAAACTGCATTTTACAACCGAAATGAGACTAATTTTAGAAATATGCTACTTATTACAATGAAAAAAGCCCCTTAAACAATGATAAACCATGTAATGAACGACTCAGAATATAAAACATGACAAAGGTAAGACTATAGCAATATAATATAGCCAAAAAGCCAAAAAAAGGAAAAAGTTAAAAGAAAAAAGGAACTCAGTGACATTTCAGCCTTTATATTAAAAGGAGTAGTCAGTTCAAGGATTCTTTTTTTTCAAATTCTATAGTTAAATCTCTCTAAGTTTTCCCTAGGCAAATTAAAGTTACCTGTCAGTATAGAGGTAAAACACCTTTTCATTCAGTTCTGCTAAAATCAAAGTTGGGCATCTTCTTCCAGTTCAAACTGAAATTCAGTCTCTTCAAGGTTATAATCTGAGAGTAGCTTAGAGAAAAGTAATAAGAAAAGCCAGAGAACAGAATAAATTAAAGCATTTCTTAGTGTCTTACCTACCAGCAATTACCTAACTTTGTAAGAAATACTAAATTTTTAATTTATCAAATACTTCACTATAGACTTGTTTTTAAACCTTGTGTATGTTGAAACTGCTGATGTCCCAGAACACAAAGGTTGAAACCACATGCAAGTCTTTGCTAGGTCAGGGCACAAAACCCCATTTATTTAAAAATATATTTGGCTGAAGGTGGTGAAAGAATATACAATGGGGCCAGTGTCATTTCAGTGATATTGATATCTACATGAGAAGAAACAATTTAGGACAGTGTAAAGGTCAACAGGTAGTAATATTGTAAAAGAAGCTTTAAAATGAGGTCTTGTCTTGCATTACCAGTTATTCTGCTATTGGATAATCTTCCCAATACCGTGATTTATTTAGCCATGCAAGTTTCCCAAAGGAAGCATAGAAACCCCACAATTTAGGAAAGAAATCTAGACTGGACCAAGATTAATGGGTGCATATCTTGGGGAGAATGATACTGCCCTATCAGGGAAATCATCAGGCCTTGTTGGCTCTGCACTTCTCACTTCTCCATCACTATAGAGGTGTCTCAGTATTAGGAGTATTGTCAACAACTTCTTTTCTTACTTAAAAGCACAAATCTATTACTTATTGTTGTTGCTGTTAACATTCTTGTCTAATCATTTAAATTAAAATTAGATCAATATGTAAATATAGAAGTATATATTAACTTCTCTGCTTTTTTCTTCACTAGTGATTGAGTTTTCAACTCCATAGGTAGAAAATGATAAAGTAGTATCTAAGGATGCATTTAAGATAATTACCTAATTTTTAATAAATTGCCTAAATGCAGATTTATCTCCATGCTAACTACCTAGAGACTTCTATGTAATGAACAAACTCATCTGGCTGATGATCTGCAGGGACTTTTTTGACCATTCAGGAGATGCTGACTGTTTCTTAATTTTTATTTTTAACATCATCATTGTGCAATATTTAGAATTTACTTGAAATAAGGTGGAAAGTAAATCAGCTCACACAAAGAAACCAGGCTGTTTTCATTGATCTGTTCTGTTAGACAGGATTTTTATAGGGCTGCTGAGAAAGTTCTTAGATCTTCTTTAGCAAACATATCAGGTTAATTGCACTAAACAGAAGTTCCAGATTTCAAGGTAGGTTCAGTAGTCAAACTAGAAGAAGAATTTAGACTAAGGTTGGTTGTGGAATGACTTGCTCTCTTATAGCTGTAAAGGTCATAACATAGCTCTGGGTCATGGACACAGCCTATGTGCCTTAACATGGCCCCGTGCATAGGCACAGCCATCATCTGGAGTACCTTTTTTAAGGCACATTCATATAGCTTAGCTTGCCAGCCATAAGCCTGAATGCACATACTCCTTCTTAAATACCGAATACCATGAACAGTGTTTCCAGAAGAGACAATTCTTACTGATTTAGAGGTCACACTCCAGCTAAACATAACCTTAAATTGCCAGCCTGGCTAGCTGAATACATGAGGGAAATATATTTTAAATCCTTTCTTTTCTTTTTCTAGGGTTTCAAAGTTTTACAAAATGCTATGAGCAGGTAATTTTCTCCACTCAGGATTTAAAGGTCTTAATCTCCTCTTCAAGGCCTTTCTTTCAAAATATGTGGGTGGCTGGAAGGCTAAAATACTGCCTGTGTGACTTGGACGGGGTTTACATTTTTGCGCTTTGAACAAGCGCAGGATACACGGTGTATGGTTCTGGAATAGACCGTGTATCAAGGACCAAAACAGTCCCTACCTGCAAGGCTGTCATTCTTTCTCTTTGGTCTCCTATTCAAATTGTATTAGGAGGTGGAAAGGACTCCACAAAAATCTTGCAGTTGTAGGACCATCTGGGAAAGTCTGGTGTGCAATTTATGCCCCTTGATCACATGAAGTCCCTACAACAGGGACTCCAGACTCCAGATCCTTTCTCATTAGATGACCAAATAAAAGAGGTGTAGATCAGCACCACCTCCTTTGCCAAGAGTTTTAAGGTAAAGTTGCAGCCAATGTTTTGTTGACTAAAGATGCATTGTTAAGTCCCTCATTCATTATGCATTGAGAAACTCAAGTTTCCTGGTTCTGATGGAGTTTGGGCTTGAGACAGGCCCTGAGCTATCCAGTCTGGCCAAGCTGACACACACACACCCCCATCAATCATGCCACAAACAGGCAGTTTTAAGTGGCTGGGTAATATTACCATCTTGATGGCTAATCTACAGTAACATGATCTCTAATTAGGAAGCTGCAAAGGAAATCCTTTTTGAAAGCTTGTTCTTCCTTTGAGGTTGCAAAAAGAGTCCAGACTGTGACAGTTCAAAGCTTGTAACAACTCTTGCTGTTCACTCCAATTGATTTGAAAGACCTTGCTGTCTCTTATTATTTAAAGGTCCTATGCAACACTGACAGTCTTTGCTTCTGCAAATATTATCTGTGTTTGCAGGACAAAACAAGTATTTGCCAACCAGTGGAACAGATAGTTGGCCAAAAGTTTTCAGATGACTGTTCCTGGCTTAAACTCTTGGCCTGGTTACCACTGGCTAGTAGCTCTCTCAGCCTTTATTCATAGGAGAGGTGCCCCAGCCCTCTGATCGTCTTCGTGGTCTTCCTCTGGACTCGCTCTAACAGGTCCACATCTTTCTTGTGCTGGGGGCCGCAGAGCTGGATGCAGCACTCCACGTGGGGTCTCACGAGGGCAGAGTAGAGGGGGACAATCACCTCCCTCGACCTGCTGGTCACGATTCTTTTGCTGTAGCCGAGGACACAGCTGGCCTTCTGGGCTGCAATTGCACACTACTGGCTCATGCTGAGCCTTTCGTCCACCAGAACCCCCAAGTCCTTCTCCGCAGGGCTGCTCTCAATGTGTTCTTCTCTCAGTCTGTGCTCATGTCTGGGATTGCCCCAATCCAGGTGCAGCACCCTGCACTTGGACTTGTTGAGCCTTATTCAGTTCACATAGGCCCACTCCTCAAGCCTGTCCAGGTTCCTCTGAATGGCATCCCATTCTTCGTTTGTACCAACAGCACCACTCAGCTTGGTGTCATCTGCAAACTTGCTGAGGTGCACTCAATGCCATCGTCTATATCATTGATAATGATATGGAAAAACACTGGTCCCAAGACAGGCCCCTGAGGGACACTGCTCATCACCGACCTCCACCTGGACAGAACCACTGACCACTACTCTCTGGGTGATAGCATTGAGCCAATTCCTTATCCACCAAATAGTCCAGGAGAAGCAGCAAATTTCAACAAGAAAAAGAAAAAAAATATTTTTTTTTCTTCAGGTCATTTCCAAACTGGATGATTTTAAAAATTGTTTCAGATTCCTAGACAAAGGAATTCTTGGGGAAAAGAATGGCTTCAGTACACAGTAACACCCCTTCATTAATTAACATCTGAACTTTATGGAAGTGTGAGTTCAATTTTCCCTTTAAAATACAGATCAAGCAATTTTGCCAAAATCTATTCTGTCGAACATTTAACTTACTCTTGTCATCGCAGACAGCTTGATAATTGTGTCTATTGCCCATGCTTCTGCAGCTGTACGTGCCTTTGATCATCAGTGGGAGCTTGGATTTGCTCCAACACAACACCTAAAACTGTATGCTTTCCCCTACGTGCAGTAGTGTCTACAGCAAAGACACATCCAACGGGGCACATGGACAAGACCAAGACCAGTGAGGACAGCAGGAATCTGACATTTTGATTGATTTAAAGACCTTCTCATCTCATATTTATAATAGGATCTGCCCTGGTATCAGGAGCAGTTAGGCTTTAAAAAGAGATAAAATTGAGTCAAAACAATTAAATGAAAATAAAAGTGTAACCAGAGTTGCAAGGAGATGAAAGTGCAAAGAGAGAACTGACTGCTCTCTGGAACTTTTCTTTTTTATGAATGCTGCCAACAGTGAAAATGGCCAGCCTTCCATTCCTGTAACAAGTGAGAATAGCTTACTGTGCTAGGGAACTGAAAAAAGAGTTCAAACAGAGGTTGTTGCATGACTGACAATATTTGGAATATTACTTTGGTAAAAGAAAAGGATTTCAAAGACCTTGAGGACTGGCGTGAAGGGGAGAAAGAGAGAAAGGCAGGGCAATTTGTCCTGTTGACAAGCATCTGGGAAATGGCACAAGCAGAATCTAAGGCGGGGATATTTTTTCTCTGTGAACAGGACAGAGGGAAAGCAATTTGTTCCTTGAGAGTGAATAGCTGTTAAAGAGAGTATACAAAAGAACATCTGCTCTTAGAAGGCACTTGAGAAAATAACCCTGCACTTGTGTGAAGAGATACCTGTGTAGCCAACAGGCTGCAGGTAGCTCAGCATGGGAAAGACACTGGAATTTCATAGAATGTTGGAAGGTGCCTCTGGCACCTTCTGGCCTGTCTCATGCTCTTGCCTCAACCAAGGCCACCTAAAGCTAGTTGCCCAGTACCATCTGGGAATATTCAATTACCGAAAATAATAACGTGATACGCTGGGTCCCATGATCAGGTCTCCTTTTCTAATAACAGCAGTTTAATGACAGGCAGGCAAAATTCCAAAACAAAAATTATCCTGTGCATGCGCACATGGTCTGTGTGCAACCAGCCATCGAAAAAGCATCTGAAAGAAAGAAATTGAATGAGCAGAAATATTCCTGCATCTCTTGATCATTCTGAGATTTCTTTTTATAATTTATTTATTCACTTATAGCAGAGGATGTTTCTGACTGAAGGAAATGTGATTTTCATACCTGTGGCCACAGATGGTAAGAAGTGAATTTAGAGATGCATCTGGCAATGATGTTTGAGCTGATGTACGCATACGCTGCAGAGTGACGTATCTCATTTTCATCTGCGTCATTGTAGGTTCCATGCCTATTGACTATCATGTTGTACGTCTAATTCCCAGGTGAACCGTGCCAAGGAAAAGTGAACTAGCAATACAACACTGTAAAATATGTTAATGGTCATACATAGTGTATGTTGTAGAATTCTCATGTGCCTGTTCCTAAATGGCTTGATTTTGTTTTCAAGATTCTGATCTTTTGGGGTTTGGGAATGGTGAGAGAGAGGAGACAAAGAAGGAAAGGACCACAGCACTTGTTTCCACATTTGCTCTCAGAGGAATAACCAGGTTTGTACTAACCTAGCTTCTGGCTTTTGTGGACTTTGCAGTGTGGCAGCTCACCTCACTGGCCAGATACGTGCTTGGTCATTTGGCTGGCTGCATTACAGCCTTACTTATATGGTTGCTTATATGGTTACAGACACACATGAACGAAACCATAAGTACATGACTGGACTTTGCCTTAAAAGGCCTGTGATGGGCAGCATCCTCAACAGGCTTGTGGATGCACCTGTGAATACTAGGTAAACGTAATGGCTTATTACTGGAAACATCTTTTCCTGAGTGTTCACCAAAAGGACTTTGATTTACTTCAGGAGCAGAGCACAGGCAGCCTGTCCCCTTTCCTGTGTTACCATTCACCACACAAGGCTTTCTTCAATAAGGTAATTTCCTTCAAATCTCCATGTTCTCATGGGCCATTGGTCCCAGTTGCACCACCTACCAGTCACTGAGTCTTTGTTGACAATTGAAGTTTTTGTGCACACTGAGAGGAAGGAATTTAAACCATTTTGTTTCTTACAACAAACCAAGTCATGATTAGCCTATTTGTTGCACTTCAGTTGCTTATTTTTTAGTTCTTCTTTCATGGGAAAAAAAACAAGTTTAAAAAATTTGCAGGTCATAAAACATGATGTCAAAAGTAGTGGAAGATAGTCATTAGGTTAAACTGAAAAATATTATTTTTATAAAGTTATATACACAAACAAATCTTGTATCAGTGTTTTTGCTGATTGTTTGTTGTGGTTTAATCCCAGCTGGCACCTAAACACCACATGGCCTCTCACTTGCTCACCCCAGTAGGATGGGGGAGAGAATTGGGAGGGTAAAAGTGAGAAAACTTGTGGGTTGGGATAAAGACAGTTTAACAAGTAGAGCAAAAGCTGCACACACAAGCAAAGCAAAACAAGCAATTCATTAACCACTTCCCATGGCAGTCAGGAGTTCAGCCATACCCAGGACAGCAGGGTTCCGTCATGCATAATGGTTATTTGGGAAGACAAATGTCATCACTCCGAACATGTTCCCCCCTTCCTTTCTCTTCCCTCAGCCCCTTATACGCTGAGCATCATGTCGTACGGTATTGGATATTCCTTTGGTCAGTTGGTGTCAGCTGTCTTGGTCATGTCCCCTCCCAGCTCCTCGTGTACCCCCAGCCTACTCGCTGCTGAGGTGGTGTGAGAAGCAGAAAAGACCTTGGCTCTGTGTAAGTACTGCTCAGCAGTAACTAAAACATCCCTGTGTTATCAACACTGTTTCCAGCATAAATCCAAACCATAGCTTCATACCAGTTACTATGAAGAAAATTAATTCTATCCCAGCCAAAACCAGCACATCATTTCATTTCTTAAACTTTTTGGATCTCAACCAAGATGTTTTGTGGATTTTTGCTTCTTTTTACAACTTAGAAAATTACATCTCTTGTCTGCATAATAAAATCAGTATTTTCTTCAACAAAGCCATGTTCTTCTGCTATAAAACAACAAAATACCTGCTGAGACATGCTCTAAACTTGAAGAGAAAAGATCTTACTAATAAATAACCTTTGCTAGTGTGTAGGGGTGGGTGAGAAGAAAATTAAAAGTCAGAAAGCAGAATTGATTGAAAAATCATCCATGCACACAACAGCATAAGTTAAAGAAACCCTTCCCCTTTTCTGAACTCCTGTTGTCCCATGGCCTACCTGCAGCTAAGACAAGCTGCAGAATAGCAACTGTTCATATCTCATTGAAGCAGTTCTTCTCGAGAAACTGCAAACAGAGTATTAAATTTTTGTCCCTGTTGTTTTCTTGTTGATTGCTCAGTTGTACCATATCTGAGACGTGTTTGGATGAGTCTTACGAGGCCTTTTGAACAGTGTGCAGAACATGAGAACACTGACATTAGCTTGTTCTTCTCATTTTCGGGCTTTGTGGAAAGGTCAGTTCAGTAACTCAGGTAACTTGTCGGAACTAGGTCATCGCAGAGACTTGTTAGATTTTAAATAAAAAACATTTCCTGAGTTGTACTGCAAAGTGAAATGCTAGGCTAGAGACGAAAAGATAGTGCTTGAAAGAGCGTTTTGATGTGACTTATAACGCTACTGAAGAGCACTTTGCTGTAGGTGATACGTGTCAGCCAGTGTCCATATGGAGTACTCACCCTTTGCAATGTTTTAAATGATAGGAAGTTCATATCCAGTGTGTACTTTTACAAATACATACTGTAGCAGTTATTTATCCATGAAAAGAGCTTAATGTCTGTAATTGAATGAAGGGTCATACGGACTTTAAATCAGAGGCTGGGTTATTACATACCCAGATATATGAGAGAATAACTTAACAGACATTTGTAAAGAATCATAGCCATTACTTATCCTTGTTTTTAAATTCTAGATTCAGAGTCACCGAAGACTATGTTTAGACTGCAGCCTAATGCTTTCAGAAAATTTGATATCAGAGATTATTTGCAAGGTGGATGATGACACTTCATCTAGCTACAGTTGCTACTGTTGTTTATTGTTTCCCCAGCCTTGTTCATGTGCTCATAAACAGAAAAATGAAGTAGGTTTATTTTGGGACAAAGATCTATAAAAGACTGAAATACAGAAAAATTAGAAACTACTGTGCTCTTCAATTTATGTTAGACTGAGTTTATCATTCAATTTGATTTGAGTAATTAATCCACTGAAATGAAGATACATTCAGAAATTATGAGTTAATGAGGACACCCAGAATAATTTCTTATAATAATTGCTCTCTTCTTTTACTATTTTTGCCTCCCTGGCCTTCTTCCATGATGAGAGATAAAAATAAATCTATAATAAATGTTAAATGATAAAGATCTGGATTTCATCCTGAATGTTCCCCAGTCATCCTAAATTTGGCAGGAAAAGGAGTGTGAAATGCCGGAGGTTTAAGTTATCTGATAAGAGAATACAGAATGTGTCCGTGATTGTTTTCATGTGTAAATTTCTTGTTGAGAGGAAAATCTCCTTGTTATTCTCTGTGTGACTTATCTGATGAATAGTATTAATCACCAGGAAGTGTATTAGTAACTGCTGCAAATAGGGTTGCATATAATTTTTCATTCTAATCTCTATTCTACTCACAGTTGTTCACACTTCTTCAGCTTTACTTTCAGTACTTGAAGAAGACTTTTAATTAACACTTGTACATTTTAGTCATTTTTCATTTAAGTATATTAGAAACACTTAACCATATTGTGCAGGAAGAGTGGAAACAACCTAAACTTCTGAATCTTTCTACCACTGACATTTCGGGATAGAGGACTCTCACCAAATCATCGGGGGTGTCAATCCTATATGGTTTAGTCAGCTTGACATATAACTAAACTTGATATATTTTGTATTATTTGGTGAATATATCTTTAATACATGCAGGAGGCTCCATCTGAACATCAGGAAATGTTTTTTTATGCTGTGAGGGTGACTGAGCACTGGCAGGGGTTTCCCAGAGAGAGTGTGCAGTCTCCATCCCTGGAGATACTCAAAAGCTGTCTGGACATAGTCCTGGAGAATATGTTTAGGGTGAAACTGCTTGAGCAGAGTGGTTGGACCAGATGACTTCCAGGGATCCCTTCCAACTTCAGCCACTCTGTGATTCTGTTATTCTGCGTATGTCTACTGCTCTGTAGTGAATTCTGTATACCCTATGGGCAATGTGCCACCCTCTAGAAACAGTTTACGGCTGGACTTTGTCACAAAACTGCTCTTTATCTAGGGACTGGTGAACATTTGTGCACACACACTCTAGTCCCCTAGCAGGGACTAGAACACTGGGTTGCCACCTGGACCCTGAACACCCTTCTCACTGGACAGCAGGCAGCTTTTCTTCACTGTTGTCCTTTGGCTCTTGTTTGGTTGGATTAATAAGGCTCCCCTTGCTCTTTGCTTGTAGTCCACTGAAAGAGCCAAAGATTAAATCACTGCCACAGTATGTGAATTCTGAGCAGACTAGGACAGGAATTTAATACAGGTCCTCCATTTTGGGGATAGTTCTCTAGGCAAAATGGCTACTTGATGTGGCTTCTGGGCTTTGGAAAGCTGCTTCTCTGCTCAGTTGAGTAATTATCCTTGTAGAAAGGCCCAGATGCCTGGATCCAGACTGCAAGGAATGCAGCATGGCTCACAAGAGTTGCAATTAAATACATCCTGTGCTTAGCACTTTCTTCTCATTCACACTAATTTGCTCTCCTTTCATCATGAAAACTTTCCTTGGAAGCATCTAATTCAGTCCACTGTCTCCATAAGGAACCTTGGAGCAGGGAGGTGATCGTCCCCCTGTACTCAGCCCTGCTGAGGCCGCACCTCGAGTACTGTGTCCAGTTTTGGGCCCCTCACCACAAGAAAAACATCGAGGCCCTGGAGCGTGTCCAGAGAAGGGCAAC
>VWZZ01004143.1:35464-86119 GCA_013399095.1 Psophia crepitans
CTATTCTATTCTATTCTATTCTATTCTATTCTATTCTATTCTATTTAATATAAAATAAGTTTCCTGAGTAGTTTTCTAACCTTACACAGTAAATATGCTCCATTTATCTTCCATTCTGGAAAGCTACATTAGTAGAGTGTCAGTATTTGGGCCACTTGGTCACTGCCACTACATATATCTTATTGTTGTGGTGGCAACAAGACTGCTTTAAGGAACAGCTGTTACATTCTATAGGATGGCAAACCTCCAACTGACTGTCTATTACAATGCCAGACATGCAGAAGTGGTATCTTTTCCCTATGTCTGATCCAGGGGAAAATATTTCAGTGTTCATGCTCTGGTACATGCAATAAAGAATTGATCAGGCCATTGGGTGACTCTCATTGGGAGAACCTGATGATGTCCTCTATGGTCTGTCAAAAATTCCTTATGTAACAGGTTGTTCCCAACACTGTTTCGGCT
Organism: Psophia crepitans; assembly: GCA_013399095.1. Taxonomy (NCBI): domain Eukaryota; kingdom Metazoa; phylum Chordata; class Aves; order Gruiformes; family Psophiidae; genus Psophia; species Psophia crepitans. The sequence continues at coordinate 35,927 of VWZZ01004143.1, forward strand.
TTTGCAGCAAGTGGAAAGGCAGAAGTTATGTGAGCTAACAGTTCTGCTTTGTGGGCCATGTATTACTCTCAAAGACTCAACAGATATCTGGGTTTTCAGTTTTGGCTTATAGCAAATGGAGGTAGAATGGTGAAGGTGTTAAATAGGTACATCACCCATATATCTTAAGCTTTCATTAAGATCCCTCCTTTAGGAAAAAAACCCCAACACATAGAAGCAAAGAAAATACAATTGCTTTTTATTATTCTCTACCTGGGATCTATTCCTTTCAAGAAATTTTCGTATGTTTTCCATTCCTTTCCTGTTTATGACTTACAAAATCTTGCTTGATAGGTACTACCTAGCCCGTTCTCTCTATACAGATAACAAATAAATAAGTATGAATTAATTTCTTGTCAAAGAGGCAAGTAATTCTGACTGCAGAGTTTAAGTTACACTCCCCAAAAGATGAGTGATACTTTTCTGTTCTGTTGTCTCTCCATGGACAAGAAGATCTCTTGGCCATTTTTCCTCATCCAGTTCTCTTTATGCACTTTGCTGCTTGCACTGAGTTAGCACAATATCGTAAATGACAAGAGGCCATGATGGGGGAAGGGAAAGCTGTGGATTTCTAAAACTGGAAGACTGCATTTCTCGAACTTAAAAGAGCTAAATCCTATGCATTGCAGCTATGAAAGGAAGTCCTCTAAGCCAATGAAAATCCAATCCCTTTTCAATACACTTGTCAAGATCACTAAGCCTACACTTCACAGATCTAGAAATGGATTATGTTGATATTAACACCTTGCCTACCATTTGATGTTTCTTATACTTCCTGTGCACTGGTGTTCTGTAGGTTGAATGAAAGCCCAATCCCTGCGAAAATAATGGGTGTATCGATAGCTTGGTCTCTGGAACAGGGGCATACCTAAAATCTATTCGCTTGCTTTTGAAACAAACATACCTTAAATTAAAGAAAAGCCTATTATGCTGACAAAAAAAAACAAACAAACCACCAAAAAAAGCAGCTCTCTTTACTTAGAGAAGGTTTTTGTGAAGACATTTCAGAAATTAAAACAGTGAAGAAATAAACCAATAAAACACTACTGTAAGTATATACATTCTTATTTCAAGGAAGATTTATTTATCAATTTATTAGCTAATCCTATCAGCAAAGCAGCGTAGCCCATAAGCAGCAAACTATTGGCTATAGAATGTGATTCATTTGACCAACACCAACAAGGACTTTTGCCATACAATTTTATAGTCTGTGTTCACCCACTTTTAATGCTAAACTTTGAAAGTAATCTTGTGATATCTAATTTGGGAATAACAGGACATAAGTTACAGTAACTCGGCAAAATACGTGCCAGTGGGATTCTAAGTTAGTCCAGCAAAACTGTTTATTTGTATGAAACAGCATAAAAGAGGTTCATATAATCTTACAGTAAACAACTAAATGGAATATAAGAAGAAAGAAATCCTAAGTTACTTGTCAGGTCTCACAATGCATAACTGAGCAACTGTATTTCTAAAGCTGTAAATCTCCTTGATTAGTATATGACAGTTTTGTGAACGTTAGTTAAAGACTAAGTCCATCTGTAAGCAAGGAGTTACATCAAAGCCATCGGCTTCTCACACTTCAGTCTTCTTTCAGCCAATGCAGCTCAGACAACCACGACAGGCAGTAAACAGAAATTTTCTGACATCGAGTTACTGATGTAATCATAATCCAAGAGGAATAAGAAATCATTTTTAAGTTGTACCTACAGTTATTTAGAAGATCTAGCAAATGCATCATAAATCCTAGATTTACGAACACCAGTTTTAACCATATTCTAAGGTAGAACCTACTGAAATATGGAACTGAGAAAAGCTAAAGTTCTTAAATTAGCTATGGATAATTGTAGAGACACCTAGATATTATTGGAGCAAGGAAGAAGAATGTGGACCTTGCAAAATTATTTTGATTTTACAGATCCATATCTCAGCCTGGTCCTCTGTAAGGACAGTGATATTAGAGTTTAAGATCAGCTGCCTTGTGCATGCTTTGTATTATCTGTTACAAGTGAAGCTTGCAAACGTCATCTCTGACTTGTATTGAAATGACCTTAAAAGAATGCCATAAATAGTTGCACACTTGCAACTGATTAAATGTGAAATACCAATTTCTGTTGCTGTTTCTCTTTTTGAAGGATAATAGTTTTCCCTCATTAATCTTTCATTAAGATAATAAGCTTTCATTAAAAGGGCAACACTCCTTAATTCAGTTGAAGAACAATGGCTTTTGACAAGGAAAATGTTTCTTACCTGGGTAATCAGAATGCTCTAAGTAGATACACTCCACAGCTTAACTGTCATGGATTTTCTAATTTCGTTGATGTTGGTTTGTTTTAAGCAGCAGAGAAAATGAGCAGTTCAGTGAAATTTAAAAAATTCTGACTAGTTTCATGGCTGCACAGAAAAAATCTGAGTAACTCTTTCCGGGATAAAACTAACTCATACTCTTTGGTTTCATCCAACTATAGCTTCTAATTATGCACAAAAAAAATCTTCCTTATTTCATAAACACAGCTTTTCAAGTGTACCTTGTACATTTTATATATCTTTTAATTTCGGTGCATGCCTGTGAACTTTGCCTTCTGATCTGAAATCAGTTCCTCTGACAGATACATCAAAACTCTGGTGAATATTACAGGTTTCTTCTCAGGAACAACTGTAGGGTGGAAGGATGCTACAGGGCACAAACGTTCTGTATATTTCTGGTTTCTACCAACCTGTATTTCATTATTTTTTATTTTTTTTCAGTTTTCCGTTTCCAGACTTTCTGTCCTCATTATGCAAAGTCTGTTTTTCCCTACAACCAGAATGACTCTCTGACTCTGCAGCCTGCCTGGAGGTTTGTGACTGCATGTTCCTGTCTCTTCCCACTTACTCAGCCGCAAGTTTCTAGCTTCTTTGAGTAAGGGATGAACAATCTATTCTCTTGTGCATATCTCTCATAAGTGCACTTTTCTTTCTTAGTCTTCTCTCATGGAGCCCTAAGAGATAGTACAAGAAACTTCAATCACACATTGAATAAACACAGTAGTAGATGTTCTTTGCAAAAAAAAATAGAAGATTTTCATTTTCCTTCCCTTCTCCTTATAAGCTAGCCCTTTTTGATTCTATTTTATCTCCTGTTTTTCACTGCAAGTGTATGCCCAGAAAGGATGTCAGTGAATAGTTTCAGTGAGACCAGAGATGGAATAACTTCTGAAAAGCCTACTTCTGAATTTCACAGGTGTAGTGGTTTCACCTTGACTAAACACCAGGCGTCCACCAAGCCGCTCTATCACACCCCTCCTCAGCAGGGCAGAGAGGGGAGAGGGGAAAAATAAGATGGAAAAGACAACTCCAAAATCATGGGTTTAGATAAAGGCAGTTTTAATATAGCGAAAAGCAAGGCCACGCGTGGAAGCAAAGCAAGGAAAAACAAAAGATTATTCTCTACTTCCCATCAGCAGGCGATGTCCGGCCACTTCCTGGGAAGCAGGGCTTCCAAAAACGTAGTGGTTGCCCCAGAAGACAAAACATTGAAAAAAAAAACCGAATGCTTTCCGTTCCTCCCCCTCTCCCTCAGCTTCCCATTGCTGAGCAGATGTCATATGGTATGAAATATCCCTTTGGCCAGACTGGGTCAGCTGCCCTGGCTGTGTCCCCTCCCAGGATCTTGCCCACCCCCGCCTACTGCTGAGGGGGTGGAAGAAGGGTTGGAGACACAGCCTTGATGTGTGCCGGCACTGCTCGGCAGTAGCCAAAACCTGGTGTGTTATCAGCACCTTGCTGCTACCAATGCACAGCACTGCAAGGGCTGCTACGGGGAAATTAACTCCAGCTCAGCCTGACCCAGTACAACAGGTGACAGTTCATCCTTAACACTTTAAAAGGAACAAGGTAAAGACATGGAAAACTCACTTGTCTCCAGCATTTCTTTACATGAGAAAAGAACATGCTGGCGTTCTGCTTTCATCTGTATCCTGTATCTATGTGTATATGAATGAATACTTAATAAATTAGTACTTTTTTTTTCTTTTTAAACCAGGAAGTTCCATAGCATTTAAAAGCTATTGATTACCAACAAAAGTTTTCTGAATGTCAACTCACTTTTGCTATGTTAAATATTCACTATTCCTTCTAGATGCTTTCTTGGTGTAGGCAACTAGACACTGGTGAAGAAGATTAAAAAGATATTGAATTGAATGAGCTTATTACAGCTTCCTGAAATTGCATTCTCCTACTTCGGTTTATATATCTCATGAGTGCAGTGTTAAATCTTTAAATATTCCCCCCTAACTCATTACTAAGGTGGCTGCCTGTGCAAAATTTTTCACAACTGACAAGAAATTCTTATTTCTATCAATTCCCCTTTGACTTCAGTAAAAGTGTGCCTGAGCAGAGCTTTAGGATGTGACTCAGAAGCACTTCTGTAAATCAGATCCTTTTCTCTGAGTTGCTACTGCAGACTTTTTGCTTTAAGATACAATAAAGTACCCCAAATGCTTATTAGCCTACTAGCTTAATAGTTGTGATATGAAGTATGAAAAAAAAAGAGAAAAAAAGCACCATGTAATTGACATAAAAACTGAACGGTAACAATAAACCCACAAAGATTGGGGTAGCTTGTAACCTTCGTCCTGGAGCACATAATTTTGGTGTAATTGTTATCGTTGGCGAGGGCAAGAGAGAAGTCATTATCAAAAAGCAGTGACAGCATTGGCAGCATTGCACTGCCTGAGAATTGTGGCTCACAGTGGAGACATAGCAGCGTATCACACCAAATACGCTGGCCTGGCACCGCTTTGACAGGTAAGATGTAGGAATATAGCCAGTGCTGAAAGTGCCTGCTTGCAGCTAGTGGCAAATCACCATAGCAACGACTGCATTAAAGGAAAAATAAAAATCAGTAAACCTCTAGCAGTACAAACTAACTTGGGAGGATTTTTCCTTTTCTTAAGGGAAGTGTGTCTTATAAACATCAATCTTTTGTGAGAACAGGTAGTGGTAGGTCTCAATATATATTTTCGTACCCTGGTGTTTAAAAAAAACTGATCACAAACTGGGAAATGGGATTTCCTAGTGCTGCTCTGTATTCCGTGCATTAGACGTACGCTGTGTTCATCGATAGCCGTCTATACTTCTGTTCGACTTGGCTCTCAGCATCAGCAGTTGCTGTGCTTCGGACTTTTTCCTGCAATGGAATAATTCAGATGAATTGTTTCAGCTGGAACCCATGGTCTGTCATTCCATGGGTATTCGGTTTCTGGTAAATGCTAACAGCCAAAATCGAACGAAGGCATTAACTGAACTTTAAGAAATTATACAACACTAGAGGCATGAAGAGTATCATTTATTTCTAATGGCTTTAAAAATTCAGAAGTGTGATAACATTGGCATCAGAACTGAGGGGTTTTGCCATGACAAGGACTTCTCTAACTCCCCTTTTCTCTTTTCTGAACACATAGCTGCCCAAGGTGAATGCATTAGCAATGTGTAGCACTAAAATGAATGATAATATTGCAATCAACTGTCTGAGTATTCAACTGAGGAAATATTTGTGGTTGAAAATGAAGGAAAAGAATGTTGAACTTTGACAGCTTGTATTTCATAGAAGCTTCGTACCTAGCCGAAAGCAGCCACTAGGATGAAGAAATTGTTATCAGCTTTGATATTCTGACACACTGAAATTCTCTGTAATAAAACTCTTCAGGGCAAGAGAGAAGATCTTTCTAAGGGCTCACCCAAGGGTGTGGAATGAACTCACATAGGAACCAACGATGATGGAAAATAGACTGGAAAATATATGACTGTGTCTTTCATCCTGTTGTCTTTAATGTCTACAGTGAGTTAAAATAAATTAAAAATGCTGGTAATTATTGAATAATCTTTATAGCCTATTCAGTGTTTAATATTTTTCCCCAGCCCTTATTAAATTTGTGATATAATTTATGACCTAATCTTGTGAAGAATGATTTACGATATAAGCTCACATGGGATTTGAAAATTACTTGTATTGATACAAGATTTTCTATATTTTTTCTAATATATATCATATGCTTTTTCTGATGCACTCATTTGGGAATTATCTTTTGCAGGTGAATCTCAATTCTAAACTAACATCTCTGGCAAGATTTTTTTCACATAAATCGCCTATGTGGAAAACATGGTGCTCTGCCTCTCGAGTGTGCACACAGTTAAGAGTGGGACAAAATGTTGCTGCTGTTCCTCCGGCCTTCCCATCCTCCTTGTGATACTTCTGTGCCTCACTTTAGTAGCACAAGAAAGAAGAGGCATTTTGGAAGGGTCAAGGACAGCACCACAGAAAGGAGTTTTACAGGCCATTTTGTTCTTTTGGCCAAAGTCTGCTTTTAAATATAGCAAACTCATCAAAACCACTAACATTCTGTATGGTTAAGGTGATTTCTGTGTGTTATTCTTTGCTCATAAAGTTTATAGGGAAAAAAAAAGCAAAGTACAATACAGATCAACCTGGTATATGAAACACTGACATATTTTAAGGGTGTTAAAGGATCAAGTCAGCCTGGTATAGTTCCATATTTTCTCACAGAAGTAGTAAATTATGTTTAAGGTTTATTATTTGGTTTGTTTTTTCCTTTAAAATAAAACTCTTTTTTTAAAACACACAAAGATATGCTTTCTGTGCGTGACTGGTTGGATAAATGAGCTCTTTTTAGCACCAGAACAATTTATGGTTTGGTATTTAAAATGCAGTGGTTACTTTAAAAAAAATGGAAGCTGAAAGTAAGAGAGAAATGGGGACATTTTAAAAAGACTTACAGTAATTAGTTTAGTGAACAGTATCTCAATGGAATTACAGTGAATTACATACTTCTGGTAATTATTATTTATTGATTCAGGCAACTTCTGCACAACCAAAAGGAAATATAAGGATGCCAGTCTTAGGTTTTGGTGTCTTAGCTATTTATTGCTAAAGGAAATAAATCACATTTTTAATTTTCACCAAAAGGAAAGGTTTTGCAAGAAACCTGACCTGTGGTATTGCTATGTTATGTTTTGATTTTGGTTTTCATTCCTGTAAAAACACTTTAAAGTGCCTATTGGACTAAAATGTGTTTCGTGTTGTTCCATTTGTCAGCTACAATTTAATTGGTATGCATGAGATCGTTACAATGGATATTGTGTGTGTCCCCTAAGATTTCCAGCAAGATTCCCTGAATTAAAATTGGCAGATTTCCAAAGAAATTTTCAAATGTATGTCTTGTTTAAAAGGTACGGGTTTCTATTCAGTCATTGTTTTGATATGGAAATGAGTACAGAATTCACACAATGTTCTTCCAGTAGAAACAGAAAAGTATAGTATTGGAAAGGTCCGCTTTTTCTCCATAGATGATAAGACTCCCTGAACCTTTTCCCTTTTGCACTGCGCTAAGAATGTAAGTACAGGTAGAGAAGGGGAAATGTACTTTGTAAGTGACATATCATTTTTTTCCGCCCATCTAAAATCATGCTAGCATTATTTGTCAGGCAACAAATAACTCTGAAACTTTTGCCATACTTCAGGCTAAATTGATACTGAGCTTTCAGATGTATCCTGGTAGTTTCCATTAGTTCTGTTGACACCACAGGATTGAAAAGTGAGCCACACGCGTCTTCTGAGACGCGATGTTTTATTAAAACAGCTGTGTTAACTGGTGGATGTGAAAGCCACAGCTATCTCTGACAGCATGTTATGTTTTGGAGCTCTGATGTGATTGAGGTAGCTATTCTGGAAAACACTGGGAGTGTTTAGTGACAACAATGACACTGGGGCTGGTAGGTGATCGCAGCACATGCACCATCTCTTTCTATGGCTGACTGTGCCTGCATTAAATAACAGTATCATTACTTTACACTTCAGCTGCTAAGTGAAAAATATTTTTCTAATTGGCACTTAAGCACTAAACTCATGATACTCTCCTGTCAAGGAACTAGGAGAAGGTGGTGATACTGATTTTTTTTCTGCTTTCACAGAAATGACGTTGAAAGGCAAAGTGTATTTGTATAACATCACTCATGCATTAACTATGAGATTGTGACCGTGACAAATGATGAGCTGCGTATACCATCTACCCTGGGTAAGTGTGAGAGTTCCTAGCTCTTTATACAGCGATTTTTCCATTTTTGAGCGCTAGGTTTGTAGCAGAGTGCGGGAGAGCCTTGTTCCTTTGTCAGGCAAAGTGCTCTACACCAGTACTAGGGTCATCAGTTCAGCAGAAGTTTTGTAATACTTCTGCCGCGTCTTAAACACAATGCTGTGAATTCCTCTGTCTTCTAAAGATCACGCCACTGTAATAGTCAAATATAAACAATAAGAAGTTCAGCCAAACTGGTGCAAGATTTAAAACCTCCAAATCAAACTGTATACCACACTGTGCTTGCACACCAGTGTGACCTAGTTGTGGCTTAATAATTCAGAAAAATGCTGTGGCATAGCTTGCACACATTTATACTAGTTTATATGTGGAATATATTTTGTGAAAAACAAATTATTTAGGGATTTATATTTGACAATACTTTCCAGTGTTGCGTCTTCCTTCTGGGTTATTTTTGTTTCTATATTTTCAGCAAAGCAGGAAACCAAAGCCAAAACATAACAGACCTGGGAGCAGAGACTGGAACCAGCTTCTCTGACCTTCCAGGTGAATATCCTGACTTGTAAACCACCGAGGTGTCTATACGCCAATTCATCTTTGTTTCTTATAGGCAGGGTGAAATAACTTCCACACAAGGGATTAGGACTTTGTGTCCTTTTCCTAACAGAGAAGAAAAATAAGTGTGAGGATGAAAAAAATGTTCTTTTTTTAAAACGCCTTTACTAGTGAGTAGCATTATTATCGTTGTTTTTATTTCTGAGTGTACTCAGTCTTACAGATGAGTACCTTAAATCCTATTACTACTGCTTGTGACCTGCTGAATCTTTAGCATAAAGTAGCAACGTAAAGAACATTTAGGAAGGAGTCAAGTCATAAGGAAATTTTTGTTTCTTGTTTACAGCTGCCAGAATTTTTCACCTTAAAAGGGAGCATCTCCTTCCTCTCTCCTACCCTGGAATTTTCACACAAAGAGGCTGCTATCCTGCTGAGTCCCCCTGATTAAAAGCCTTTTCTCACCATCCTTTTTCACTAAATTAATGGCATGAAATGTTAATAATTTATTGAGCAGGGAATATATAAAATCTCCAAAGACAAAATCAGCTCTACAAAGTACATGGGCTCTATATTTGCCACAGAAAATATTTTAAAGAGAAAAAAATGTGATTTTTTTTAACCCCTTTTAAACTTTAAGCAGCTTTAAAGTTTCCAGTGAACTTGTTTCCACCCTAGTTCCAGAGGAAACTTTGAGACATGTCTCATTACATCTGGGGATAATCTGAAGCTAATAGCAAGACTTTCTCAAGGGTTAATGGTTATTATCTCATGTATTTTAGGAAGGGGACAAAGAAGAAGGCAGAGTCACTAAGTTTATGTTGTTGGGAGCTGAAGTATCTGGGACAATGGCCCTGATCATGCTGATTTTCCTGGTCATACTGTCTATAAGCACAGCAGCTTCCAAGGCTGATGCTGATGGGACACCAAGAAGGAATCCAAACTAAAACCCATCGAAGCCTACTAGAGACATGCATGGGCTTAGATTCCGCACCGAAGTCAATAACAACAAAAGCAATCACCTGCTTTGTAAAGGTTTTTTTTAAAAACATTTAAGATGGTTTTCTTGCAAATACATGGTGATAATGTGAACTTTGGTTTTCTGCTTTTATTATTATAAATGTTGACTCAATTTACAACACGCCCTCAGACTGGAGAATGCCTGTATGTGTATTTCCTAAGATATGGCAGGAAAAACTACTTAACATGCAAAACACTACAAAGTAGGATGGCATGATGCAAAGGCCTGAAGCAATTAAGGGGAAATGTCTGCTTTGTTCTGATCTCTTAAGCCCCCGGCACTTTCTAGCAGGTGGCAATATGAGAATAAATTTCGCATTGCTCTTTGTTCCTGCATTAATGTTGCCACTACTGTATTTTGTTCCATAATAACGCCCTGGAACATTTTGCACATGAATGACAATGAGGAGAAAATGCAGTATATTATTTGACTGTTGTAATGGTAGGAATATACATTAATCGGACAATGTTGTGCTGTAACGGAGGATCTTGAGGTGGCTGGTACAAGTGAGTAGTACCTGCAAGAGTACGGTGAAGTGTATACCCAGTGCCTCCTCACTCATGGAGCAGAATAACCACGGATATTAGAGTAATATCTTCTTTGCAAATATATTAGGATATAAGTTTATAGTTGTTGAGAATCGCATATACCTACAGCTGCACTGGAAGTTGTATTCTAAAAATCTGTAAAGTCAGAGTATGCAGGTCTTAGAATGGTAAATTGATAAAAAACATTAACTTTTGTCTACAGTTAGTCTAAACTTGCAACATACCAATGTACACATTCATCCCAAAGTTTTTCTTGTCTTGTACACTCCCCTGTGCAAATTAGTCTAAATTGAATACTTTGCCCTTGTTGAGGCTTTCTTCTGCAATATATAAAAATGTTTACAAAATCTCATAGAGCCAAATATTTTGGAGGGATCAGTAGGCTTGTAGAATAATGTTGTAAAATTATCTTGTTAATGGCATCCTGTAATTAATTGTCTGAAATAATCTTGAAAGAACTGAATGAAATTCAGGGAAAGTAAATTCAGGGTATGAGACATAAACAGGAATACTTAATTATGCACATTCATGATGGGACCCAACAGGTTCTTAAGCAGTTCTTAAGAAAAAGGCGAGAGCTGTATATTGTCATGCTGCAAAGGAGGCAAACCTCATCGGCATTTACATATAACTCATAGGATGTGTGAAACAAACCCTTTGTATTGCTGATAAGGCCCCAGCTATGTTGCAAATAAGCATATATAAAAATGCATTTATGTATCAGGGAATGCGAGATTGCTTTGACTGGGTTTTTCAGAAGCCTGACAAATTTAAACCAATTTTAAACCAAAACTTTACCAGACTGACATTAATTAATAATATATTGTTATATATTTTGTGCTAGCAGTTAGTTCTTTTACGTTATCAGTACTTATCTGTACCTATGTAAACCTTGTAGTTCTTTACGCTTGCATCCTGCATTAGCTGTGAGTATTCTGCAGCAGGCCGCCGATGCTGCACGGCCGATTCGCAGCGATAACTACGGATCTGGGCGGCTCTCAGTCTCCAGGCTTATTTGCAGAGCCTGCTCCTCTTATTGTTCATTGTTATCTTGCAAAATCCATCGCTTGGGTCACTGCCTACACATTTTCTAATGCATGCTATGTGCAGCTGCACAGATGTCTGTCTGAGAGGTTAGTGGTCAGATTGCTCACAGTCTTCAGTAAAACGCCCATGCGTTGTGTTTAGCTATGCCAGCACAACGCTGCAAAATATTTAGAAACTGCTCTTGTTTAGGGTATTTCAGTACACATACATTTCAATTTGAGACAAGCAAATATTAATAATATCCTAATGAATATCCTTTTAATTTATAGGTGTCACAAGCCTCTGCTTTGATCACAGCCAGAAATCCCTGTCTGGTTTTGGGCATGACGTTTAAAGAGTTCTGGGTTTAGCATGGAAAATCAAGAAAAGAGCAATGGAAATGAACAGAGATTTAAGACTTACAAGGAAATTTTGGCAGAACTGGGATTGTTTAGCCTAAGATTTTATCTTTTTATCTTTGTACAACCTCTGTGAGCGTTAATAAGCATGGAAAGGGCACTTGCTAGCACCAGGCCTGGCACCACACCACCTGGGAGCTGTAGGAGGTGCTGCAGAAAACACCGCGCCTGGGCAGCTGCCCTCAGAGGGGATTTCACAGGGTTCGCAGCAGACATAAAGGTTATACGCTAAAGTCTGCTCATCACACACACACACACAGATGTCTATGTGACAACCCAGCTGTCGGATGAAGTTGTGGGAAGTAGGAGAATGCTGGGAGATCCAGAAATCCCGGCGGGTTTGTGATTTGACCGGCATTGCTATAATGGTGTGTTTCAACTCCTTTCTATGGTGAACTTGAACAAAACAGACTTTTTGTGAAGAAAACTATTTTCAGTAAATGAGTAAGTTATAAAACTCTTATGCACCTGCACAGGAGCCCTCAGTGTGTATTTTGCAGATTGTCCTCTTGCCTGGAAGGGTGGGTATGTGTCCAAAGAAGCTCAGCAGAAAGAAGCGCACACAGGAGATACTAACAAGGCCTTTGCAAGGTTATGACTTTTATTTTCTATTTTCACATGTATAACAAGTATTCTCATCTTGTTAATATTATCTCGACAATAAATAACCTACTCTGTTCTTGTTTGGTATAATACTTCCAAACCTCTACTGCGTTCTGTGCATGCACCCATGCACACGTACATCCACTACGACATTTTTCTTGTTTAAATAGCCATGAGCTAAGAAAGCATTACAGTTTGCTATTTTTCTAGCAATTAGGAACATGAGTTAAATGTCTAGGCTGAGGAACCACCATCCGTGTGGTATATGAACCTGGACTTTCATGCTGTAAGAGTATAGATAGATTCCATGATTCTATCAAGTTTTGGGCAGAGTGGCTGGAAAGCTGCCTGGAGGAAAAGGACCTGGGGTGTTGGTTGACAGCCAGCTGAACATGAGCTTGCAGTGTGACCAGGTGACTGAGAAGGCCTACAGCATCCTGGCTTGTATCAGGAATAGTATACCCAGCAGGAGCAGGGAGATGATTGTCCCCCTGTACTCAGCCCTGGTGAGGCCGCACCTCGAGTACTGTGTCCAGTTTTGGGCCCCTCACCACAAGAAAAACATCGAGGCCCTGGAGCGTGTCCAGAGAAGGGCAACAAAACTGGTAAAGAGACTTGAAAACAAACCTTATGAAGAGTGGCTGAGAGAACTGGGACTGTTTAGTCTGGAGAAGAGGAGGCTCAGGGGAGACCTTATTGCCCTCTACAACTACCTGAAAGGAAGTTGTAGTGAGGTGGAGGTTGGTCTTTTCTCCCAAGTAACAAGCAACAGGACAAGAGGGAATGGCTTCAAATTGCTCCAGGTGAGGTTTAAGTTGGATATTAGGAAAAATTTCTTCACTGAAGGAAATGGAACAGGCTCCCCAGGGAGGTGATGGAGTCACCATCCCTGGAGGTGTTCAAAAAGCGTGTAGATGTGGCACTTCATGACATGGTTTAGTAAGCATGTTGGTGTTGGGTTGACGAGTTGATGGTCTTACAGGTCTTTTCCAACCTTAAAGATTCTATGATTCTATGATTATATATGAGGACAGGGGGGGAAAAAACTCTCCAGCATAAAAATCAGTATTGTTGTTCATGATAAGCGTTTCCAAGTGTGTCTGCTTAAAATTCAATGTTTATAATCTACAGCCTTCAGTAAGACTTCCATGCACTGAGGGTAAAAATCTTTACGTTATGATACAAACTGAATAGTTTTGAGGACAGCTATACCATTCTTTCTTCTGTAGGAAATTGCTGAGTTGGTTTTGAAGGAAGAAAATTGAGCATATTGTCTTTCTGCACGTCATCTGAACATCTATTTCTTTTTTTGGAAAATTTAAAAATGTCTTTTACATGCCAATAAATCATGCAAACCTGCTCTTTTCAGTAATCTGTCCTACCCAAAAGATACCCTGGAGTTAGCAGATTATATTCTTGTATACCTCTAATACTATTTTTCAAGACATTGAAACAAAAAATTGGTTTTTTGTAGTCTATCCTCATATAGGATAGGCACATCAGGTGGGAAAAGCTGGACTTTAGCCTGTTACCTTTATGTCTGCTATAAACCACATACAGATCTTTGGTGGATGCATATGAATGTATCATTGCCAGCAATTGTTGGACTGATCTGTATTCTGCTTCTACCAAAGCTATATGAAGTAGTGAGAGTTTGTTTAGTTTAAATCATATAAACCTTTTCATCTGCAGTGAATCATATAGACCTTTTCATTCATGCAATATTAATCTGAAGTTTTTGTCTTGGAAATCATTGCATGTTTCCTTCTCTGTTATCTGTCACTGGTTTTCCCCTTTTTTTCCCTCAGTAGATTTAATCTCAGTGATATTACAACTCTTTCTCTACTTCCTTCTCAGCTGAGCAAGGTTTTTTGTTTGCTTGTTTGTTTGTTTCCATTGTGGCTATTCAATATTCTGTGTTTCTTTAATTATTTTTAAGAAAGACTCATGTTTGAAAGCAAAGTCTAAACCAAATGCAGTAAGTACATTTTTATATACTATCTTATGCCCTCTCTTGGCAGTAAGAGTCAATTCTAGATTGCTTTAGCAAGAACTATAAAAATGTAAATTACTAAGATCTGATTTGGTCTTACTGCCTTAGCTGAGTTCTAACAGTTAAATCTAGAATATATAGCTGCTGAAGCTTATTAATACAGGCTAATTTACATATTCAGAAGGATCCCGCTGTACTCTCTTTCGCTCACTTAATGTAAGATGAATGAGAAAAAGCTCTGGAGGACATTTAAATAAGGTTCTGAATTCAAAATTTTTGCCTTCATTTAAATTTTTAGAATTCCTTTAGAATGGTATCAGCTCATGGTGTCTCATTCCCCCTTTTTAATTTTTTTGTAGAGTTTGACCAAGAACAAAGCATTTTATTTTACTTGATCTGAGTTGTAATTTTTGAAAAAAATCATTATATAAAGGAATTTGGAGCTATTGTTTTTTTCTTTTGATCTTTAGAAGTCTGATTAAAATGTAATAAAATTTGTAGATCATATTTCTATGATGTCACAAGGGAAAGGTATATGCATACGAAGATTAACTTTCTGTATTTTTGCAGGACTTTTGCAAAATGATTACATCTGATGCTGCAATATAGCAAAGCAGAGAAAAATATGGGTTTTTTTCTATACTAATTCTTTGATATTTGATCCTAATCCAGCCAGTCACTAAGTGTGTACTCTCTGCACTTGAGTAGCCATCAGCAAAATGAATTTGCAAGTATACATAAAGAAGATAAAATTATGTATGTATTTTGTATGTAGTATATAGTAGTTGCATTAGCAGTGATATTTTCTTCATAAGCACATGTTTTTTTAATTTAAGTAAACTCCTTAAAGTCTGTCTGTTTCTTAGTAGAAATGGCTTATCTTGTCAGTAGTAATTTGGAGAAGATAGTCTCTGCAAAAAGCTCAAGATGTTAGACAAATTTTATGGTCCAATAAACATAAATTTGACAGATGGAACTTGCTGGCATGGGATCTTTTCAATCTTATGATTCAAACCAGATCAGACATTTGTGTAGATGGTATCTTCACACCAGCTACCTAGAATGGAATTGACAAATGCAGTGAAATCCCATAAGCTGTTTACCAGCTGTAGTCGATATAGTTTTGATATTCTTGGATATTTGTAGATAGTACAGCCAGAAGGCAGAATTGCATGCAGCTAATCTAATACTACCTAGGTCACAGATCACATCAAATGATTCCAGTATCTGGCTCGCAGCTTCAGCAGAGATACCCCATATTTTTCAGAGATACTAGTTCTAAAGACTTTGGTGATAAAGAACCCATCAGACCTCTAGGCGTCCTCAAAAGAAAAGAAAGAGATTGGTAGTAGTTGGAAGGTACTTTCATTTAAACCATATGATGGTCTTTCCAGTATCTTCTTTAGATAAACTTAACTTTTACTGTAATAATTGTTCAGTGAGCTTCAAATTAAGCAAATGACTGCAGATCTAACAAGTATGATCAAGCTGCAGATTACAATCCAAATTCTATTATTACTTCTGTGGTTATTGGAATTTTTGTGCAAGGAAAGACTGGACTTCATCCTGAGGTAATTTGTTGCCTGTACACAAAGATAAGCAAAAGTCAAGCTAAGCTATCTGTCCATACATTATTAAAAAAATGAGATAGAAGTGAAGTCCAGTAAAGCCATGGATATTCAGATTCACCAAGATGTGTAACAGTACTTGCAAAACACTGCTGAATGAGTCAGTCTCAACTTATTGACATGATGTAACATTTCTCATAATATTAACATTGAAGAGAATTCTCGTTAATTTGCCCTGAAAATTTTCTAAAAAACAGAGATAGTCTCTTTCAGATTGTCACTAAAACTGCACAAACAATTCATACTTTGAAGAGAAAGGATCTGTATTTAGTAAATTTATATAAAATCTTAATTACTTTAAGAGGGCATAATATATTTAATTATTATAAAACCAACTTGAAATAACAAATTATTCTTCCTCTTAATTCATATTTATACGATTTAGTCATTGCATCATCTCTCCACTATACCATAAAGCTTGCTGGTAGTTGTTCAGAAAATTGATATAGCAGGAGCAAAAAGACAGTAGTAATGATGTAAGGCATTTCTGTGATATATTGCATCCCCAGTCTACAGGTATGTCATTTTTCTACAGATGCATTAGTTGATATCAGGTAACATATAGTTTGTCCCATAAACTACACCAAAGGGGTCTTTAGTAATGCCTTCAAATTTTTGTGTACAGAGGAATAAACCATCACAGACTCTATCAGCATCACAAAAAAACTCAGCATCACACAACTCAGAAAACTGCATATTACCACCAGTAAGGTGGCTGCAGGTACTTGAACTTGACTATGTTTATTGACACAAAGAACCAGCATCTCTACCTCATCTAAAAAACACCCAAAATAAACTCAAAACAAACAAACAAACAAACAAAAACTGCCACAAAACCCCCACACTTGACACAAGAGCGTTTTGTTAGAGGAACGTTTTTTGCTGCTAGCGTTTATGGTATCTTGGTTATATCTCATTCTGACACTTTAATTAGAAACATAGACTTAATGCTTTTACCTTTTGTTTCTGTGATAAATGCAAGTAGTAGTTCATTCAAGGTTTCTAAAGGTATTCAGACACTTCAAGATGCAGACAGCACTGTAGCAGGATTTACAAAAGCTCGTAGAAACTAATCAGGAATTTAATAGCCAGGTGCTTTTGAAAATCTCACTGGATGGATATTTGCATTTTTAGCAGCCCCAAACCCCAAAATCTGAGCTTTATAGACTCTAGAAGAAAAAATAAGGATATTTATTTAATCTTTTAAATTCAATAAAATTGAATACCCCTTGAAACTTTATTTTCTTGTTTATATCTGATTCAGATTGCTTTGCTGTTTATGTAGCAGTGCAGTGAGCATCTTCACATGCATTAATGCAATTCAGTGCAATTTATTTTTCATAGTGGCTTATATATCACATACTCTGAAACCATCAATTTTCGGAATGATAGACCGTATGACATTGAACAATGCATAGTAAAGAAAACATGTTTTATTTTGGGAATAGATAATTTTTGATCTTTTGAGAGAAAAAGGTAGTATACTGTATTTCTAGTGTAATAGAGCAGTCTTTTGATGTTCCCAATACAAAGTGGGGGAAAAAAGGTAATAAAGAAATATGCAGTAAGATTAAAATATGGAAAAAAAGTAATAGATCTGGTTACATAGATATGGCATATAACCATACAATCAAAATCAAGGAAGATTTTGCTGACCATCAACCTAAAATCTCCTCATTCTTAAAATATAGTTTAAAGGTAGTAAACTAAGTCTGGTGATTGGTGGAGGGGTAGTTTGCCTCTTTGTGAGCAATTAAGTGAAAATGCCTGGCAATATTCAGAAGAGATTTGGTGGATATATTTTCAACAAAAGGGAGAATAATTTTGGGGGATCATATTATTAATGGGAAAATATCTTTCTGTGAAAAGGTTTCTATGGATGAGGGTGAACTGTTGGTGAATATGAAAGAGAGAAATGCCTCAAGATTTAAAATAGAGCCCTGGAAAGCAGTGATGGAGTTTCAAATCCCCTAGTACAGTCAGCACAGTATGTTCTACATTGATTATCTGATTACGGGACTATTGAATGTCATAGGAGGATTTTCTCTCAGTTCCATTCTACATAGGATATCCACTATTCCTTTGGATCAGATTACTGTAGTCAATAGAGATTTGAAAGAATCTGACAGAGAAAGATCTTGAACTAGAAAATATCACACCCATTAATAGTGCTCTTAACCAGTCAGTAGTAGGAGATTCCCTTTCAGTTTTTTAGTGAAAATAGCAAGCTGTTGAGCAGGTTTTTTTCTTTCCTGGGTTTGTTTTGTTTTTCTTGGTCTTTTTCTTTTGTTTGGTTGTTTTGGTTTTGGTTTTGGGTTGTTTTTTTTCTTGTCATTTTGATCAGTGGTGAGAGATTTTAATAAGGCTTTATTTCAATAAAGTAGAAATGTTATCTTCTGAAAGTTCACATTAACAGGCCCTTAATTTCTAAAAATGTTCACATAATCTCAAAAAACTATGACTATGAGGAGGCATTTCATTTATTATTAAATATGGGTGTTCTGTAGTCTCTGATATTTTATGTAATGTGAAATTGCACTTTCAAGGTTTCAAGAAATGGAACATCTAGAGTCCGATAGGAATAATTTTACTTCTCTTTGATGCTTTGTTTCAGAAATTCAGTGAGAATTTCTGAGTATTCTTTTTTCTCCTAAAATGAGAGAGAGGAATGGACACATACTTCTCTTCAGACAAATGGGGAAACCTGGTACAAGTATCCAAATGTAAAAAGTTTGCCTGGCTCCATCCATTACAAGACTAGGTATGTTTAACTTTTCAGGTACTCAAGAAAAGGAAAGGTATCTTCATTTCTAATGGGCAGATCTGTCTATTCTTAAAACAAAAAAAGAAAAACTACCTTTACAAAGCTGTCAAAATGCTACCTTCCCATGGAGGATTTTGATCACCTAGTTTCTGAGGTTCACAGAAGTCAAATTGTATTTGTTTGCTTTCCAAAACCATTAAAGATCATTGCTGTAGACTGATTGGCTGCTGAGAAGACTTTAGCAATTAAATAAAACTGGAGCTGACACCTTAAACAGAAGCCTCCATGATAGTGTGGCTTCTAACTTTTGCTAAGCCTGTCTAGACCTGTATTTAACTTGTGGGATTCAATCCAACACTCTGTGTTCACAGCCTGCGATATTATCTTCCACATACCCAAATATACATTTGAGATCCAAATAGCTGACCACAAAAAAAAATAATAAAAATAGCTGGATATAACTGTCATAAAACAGGCACTCTGATGACAGACATCTTGAAGTTTGATGGGATGATACTGTCTCCACTGATTGAAGGTGTGCATTGGGGAGGTTTAGGTCAGATGTCAGGAAAAGATTCGTCATGGAGAGGGTGGTCGGACACTGGAACAGGCTCCCGGGGAAGTGGTCACAGCACCGAGCTTGACTGAGTTCAAGAAGCATCTGGATGATGCTCTAAGTCATCTGCTCTGATTGGGTTGGGTCTGTGTGGAACCAGGAGTTGGACTTGATGATCCTTATGGGTCCCTTCCAGCTCGGGTATTCTATGATTTTATGATTACAGTTATAAAGAAAAACTTCCACAGGAGCACCCCAAAAGTGGAGCAGTTTGCCCAGAAAGCAGGCTGTGAAGCCACCATCCTTGGAGGTTTCCAAAACTCGATTAAACAAAGCCCTAAGTAACCTGACCTGACCCTATAGTTGTCCCTGCTTTGAGAAGGGGTCATGCTGAGATCTCCTGAGGTCCCTCCCAGCCTGAATTATCCTATGACTTTGTGAGTATCAAAGCTATTCACACTTTGTAATGGCGCAAATTTCTCCATTCATGCTGAATTCCCAGTATTTTGATCTTGTTGCACAGACACCCACATACAGGTTGTTTAAAAAAATTATAATTCATAGTATTTTGTATAGAGTAATGCTCAGTGCCTTGAGTCAGTTCACTGACTCATCTATGTAGAGACTGGGGAATTACCAGCTGGGTACAGTTGATATGGGTATGCACAGTGCCACAAATACTTAAAAACTGGCTGCACTACAGTTCTAAGTTTTAAAGAGTCCTGGCATTCATCCTTATTCACAATTATAAATTCCATATATATTGCCATAGTCTCTGCATCTTTTCAAGTGGTTAGGATAACATACTGCAGAAATATATCTTGGAGTTGAAAGCATATGTCCTTTCAGGAGAGAGGATTGCAATGTAATACTTTTAGGCTTGAAACTATCAGCTCTGAAAAGCAAGCTGATTTTTTTCTGAATGCAGTTTACCTCCTCTGTAACACAGGGACAAAGAGCACTCACTCCTCTCTTTCCGTAAGGAATGCTGCATCCATCATAAAAGGTTTTCATCTGAGAAACCCCTCTTCACTCCGTCTACTAAGAAGAAAGTTCTTTGGAGATATTTTAATATTTTTATTCATATATAATAAATCCAGTGTCTTATATATTCAAAACATTAGTGATATTTAACAGGAAAAAAAATTATCAAGATGAGTCATCTTGTATTTGCGCCAGGGAGATAAGACTCTCAAGCTTGCTCAGCAAAAAGCACTTTTGTCTCTCTATATGCCCACTCTCAGAGAACTGTGAGAACAGAGGATGGTGTAGACTATGTTTGACCTGACTGACATAAAGAAAGCTGCAATTAGGAAAACACATTCTAATCCCAGTTTTAGATCACTGTGTAATACACATTCTGCTACAAGGAAGATTAAAACGTCACTTTCTTGATAACTGATGGAAAAAATGCGGTCTTTTATATAACCTGTGGGATATGTATAGTCTTTGGGACACTCAAGGTATCAGATGTAGCTAAAGACATGAGTGTATTTTTAAGCTTAGTTCCTCCTTCTCAATAGCTGAATATAGACTGTGGAGGTTATTGCAGAAAATATTGTGTGTTTGCACAGTAATAACAGTTGAGCAATACTCTGTTACTAATACTGCATCAAAACCAAATCATAACAGTCATTTTAGTCACAGCCCTTTATATCACTAAATTAAGATAATTAATAGATTTTGGAAATCATTCATAAAAACAAATGTGCACATTTTCTTATTTTAAATTTCCAAGCCATCTAATTTACGCTGTTATTTCTGAACTATTTCTGTTGGTGTAGACCTTATGACTTAGTTAATACGACATACTCTCTTGGTTAACATTACACCTACATTACTCATATTATAATACCACTCTCACATTGGATGGATTTATTGCTCAAGCTTAATGTATGTATGTGTGTGAGTCATTCACCCTTGATTCTTATTATAGCAGTGGAGAGAAGTCAGCACTTCTACTAGGGTGCCGGTCAATGACTGCTTTAGTAGGAGACAAATTACACCCAAAACCCACTCATTTGTCCAGCTGATTTTAAGAATGCAAAAATTGGCAGGCTCAGACATAGACGTTCTCACTGTAAATGTTGATATTTGATTAGATGTATCACCCCCCAAAACTCTGACTGTACATATGGAAATTTCCAACAATCAGGAGGTGTATTTACAGTCCAGTTATATCTGCTTGTTGTTCAAAGTAAAAGGAAAATAAATCACCTATAGGTAAATAATAAAATGAAATAAATAAAATTCCTACTATTTATCAAATAAGGTTCAACCAAATATTTTTGTCCTGTTATATAGCATGCATTATTTAATGATGAAATTAATGTACTGCTAAAAGTGCTTATTTCCTTTCAGTAGAGGAAGCTTAGGAATGTATAGGGCAGCTACTCTCTCCAGCATTGTTTAATTGGATTAATCCCAACCATAATGTTGCAAGCATCCTGAAAAACCCTTCTTGATACTTGATTCCAATTAATTTTTACTTCCCTATTAACAAAAATTTTACAAAAATAATTGTATTGTACTCTTTTCATTAATGATATCAATCTCTTAATTCCTATATGAAAATATCCCATTATCTATTTCACTTTTACAACCAAGACAAATACTTTATATAGGAAGGTCTATGTCAACTTTAGTAACGAACGGAACATTTAAGCAAGCCTCTCAAAAGCTCAATTAATTTCTGTTTGAATGCCTCCATTAACATAATTGCTGAAATCTTTGATGAAACAATAAACACTTAAAGGTACATGCCAGTCTCAATGACCAGGATGTTAGGAGAACAGATGCAGTAGATCATATTCCAGTCTCTTTTTTTTTCCCTCAGACAAAAGCTAGTTAGCATTTCCATCAGCTAGGAATTAGGAACTTTGAGGATCATTGATCAGCCTCAGCACTAACCACTGACCTTGCCAACGCTGTAGCTAAATTTCTGAAGCTCTCTGTCTATAGAACATCTCAGCTTTGCCGCAAATGTCACTCTCCATCTCTGCACTGAAAATAGACTGTAAGGAAAAGGATTCTTTGCACCAGGCTTTATATTTTAATTGGTCAGTGGTCACTGTAGTACCTAAAATATACTAAGTGCATTTCATACACTTAAAATATATCATTAAAAAAAAAAAAACCCACACAAAAAAACCCCACAACAACAAACCGCAACCACCAAAAAACCACACAACAAAACCCAGCCACAACAAAAAACTTAAGCACTGGACAACAAGTTGAATTTTATTTCATATATACCAGATCTCTTAGAGCAGTAAGCTTGGTCAGCACCTGTAGTCTTTAGGCTTTGTGGTAACAAAGGAAACTTTAAGTGTGAGGCCTGCTGTGAAATGGGTTTTGTTGATTTATTGTAATCTGGTAGTTCTGCTGGATAAAAACTTGAAACAGTAGAAAATTTCTCTCTTAAATTCAGATCTATTTATAGATTTAAGCCTCAAATAAAACTAAAAAAGCATCATATGACCATTGGTATTTTGGTATTGCTTTCTTCTGAGGTGCTATTCTGAGAAAAAGAATTAAGGCTTCCTAGGTGAAGGTGTCTCCAAGCTCCCTCTGCAAAGAAGGGTCACTGCTCACATGTCTTCAGTCACTCCATGGACCTCTGGGATGGTGGAGCACAGGCCAGGCGTGGATGGGGTGGAATGAGGAGACGCAATAGCTCAGCTTGTCGTCCACTCTGCTCATTGACACCTTCTGCAGCCCTATGGAAGCAGGTATGGAAAGAAGTGCCAACAGAAATGAGCTACACTTCAGACCAGATAATGCATTCAATAAGCCATGTGGCTTGTGCAACATGGCAGATCTGTAGATAAGAATGGAAAGTTAAAGCTCTCCAGGCACCCTATGGATTAGTTCATAAAAGAAACCTTTGTAATAGAGAGAAAAACCTTCCTGATAACAAGACTGTACTTTGGGCATGATTACCTTTATAGGAAAATTCAGTGGCATGAGATTTGCATTGGTTTTTTGGGTGGGATTGAATTCCAGTACAAAGTGAATAATACAGCTTCTTTTCTTGTTGCAGAAATTACAGCCCAAAAAGATTACTACCTGGGTAAACAAAACCAAAACGTATGAGAAAAGATATAACCCAAGAGAAAAAATACATTTCAGGAGCATGTCTTCCTGCTACAGAGAGATGAAATATTGGTATGGATATAGCTCATATTGCACTTCCTGCCATTACAGAGAAAGTTTTATACTTTGGGGATTTTTCAAAGACAAATAGCAAGAATATGTAAATAAAATATAGCCTATTTACTTTTGTGGTGGGTTTTTCCTTGGTAGGTCCTGTCTTTTGCTTCAACAAAATGACAGGCCGTGACAGGAAATTTATACTTTTCAAATATAAAGAAAAAGTTCCTTCTTTCGTATCTGATATGTCATTTGGAATGGTGGCAACCTTTTTCTTTGTTATTGATCTCAAAGATATTTTTTGGAAGTAGAGAGATTTGTAACAAAACATGGCAGAAGGGCCTATGCAGCAGTGGTCTTTTCTGAGATGTCTTCTGCAGGGGGAGAGGATAGTGAGAAAACGGATACAGGCAAGACATCCATGTTGTGAAGATGGAAGAAAGATGACTTCTGCAACTTCCTACGATCCTATAGCACTGTCTCGGCCATCAGTCTTTCCTCTACCTGCTAAAAAATTGAAGAAATCCCTCTCTCTTCTTCCCTCTCATCCCGGCTGCTGCCAGAATAGCGGCACAGGCTCTTTGCTGGAGTGTGCTCGCCTGGCAGGCAGCAGGGTTTGTGCGCTGCTCCCAGGAGGGACGGCTCTCTCTGCCTGCATACACAACGCTCATCACCTCCCCGGCAGCAACGGAGGGAAATGACCTGATTCAGCTCAGTTTCAGGGCTGACCGGAGGGGCTGCAGTAACAGCAGCCAAAGCTGACACATTCGAGCAACCGCAGAGGCTGGGGAGTGTTTGGTCTGAGCTCTCAGGAAGACAGTTTTCTTCCCAGTTAATTCACATTTACACAATTATCCTCACAACTGGAAGGGGTGAAAAGTATGTTTTGAAATGAAAGCCTGGCCTTTGCAGAGGTGATGACATTTGCCAAGGGGAAAATGCCTTTTTCTTAACGCGTCAGTATTTTTCAAGCCCCGATTACAGTGTACTTAATATTGTCCATGTTTTGTAGGAGGGAGAGAGAAAGGAAAGGAAGGAGGAAGCAAGTATGCTTTTAAACATGCACACAAACTGGAACACTAGTGCTGCATCTATAGTTGGATTTAGGAATTAAAGGTGGAGAGAGTCTCTGAAGTTGTTAAAATAAATCCCCCCCATCACACACATTTTGCTTTGCATTAGCACAGTAGCATCTTGCTTACAAATAAGCAGGAGCACATTCGCATGCAGTAACTCTCTCCGTTGATCACAGATGTATATTATACATTCTTCTCATCATGTATCTATTGACTAATGGAGGTGCACTTTGTTATAGAACTTTATTAAAGGTTTATTTTTCAAATAAAATTTTTATTCATTAGACATCAAAATTGACAGAAAAGTATTGAATGAATAAAGACATACCTGTGGAAATATCATTTCTTCAGATGATGTTAACAGATGTAAGTCCACCAAAACCAAAGGGTCTGCACTGATATTCACCAATGTACATCTCAAAAATTTTAGAATTCCAGAAATTTAGTTAGACCCCGATCATTGCCAATTTCTGTGGTTTTCATTCTACTTACCCTCCACAGTCTTTGTAATGATAGGTGATATCACCTTGTACACTGCAATGACAGATAGAAATAAATTTTCTGTTTATCCTCTTGCTTAGAAGCACCGTATTTAAACTGGACTCCTTCTCATGCCTACTGTCTTTTCCTCTTGTCCTCTCTGTTCATGCATTCTTGGCCAGCTGCAATAGTCCTGCCTGTATCTTGGCCTCAGACTGTGCTTTAAAGTTCTCTGTGTATTAAGCACTTTGTCCCAATCAGATCTATTTTTAAATCTCTCCAGTGAGAAATTAATCTCCATTATTCTTATTCATCACTACATCCAGGTGCAATTGTGTAGATAAATTTTGGCCAAAAGGTAGCAGCACTAGTGAAAGAAATTAGCCCGTACTTTTTTAGTTATATATATGAACAAACAGCACCTAATTCTGACAGTATCTGAGCTCCACCAGTTTCCTGGTTGCGCCTGTTTTAGGCTTCAGGTCAAGATAAGGAATTCATTGCTCTGGTGTTAGATTTCCTCAGCTGTTGGTCATGGACAGGCAGTTGTGATCTGCCCATTTTATCACCAGTGCTTTCTGTACACTTCCCATTAAAGGCTGAGCTCCTGGCCCATCCTCGGAAGTACAATACAGTTGTTTTCCTGTTTGTTTTGAATAATGCCCAGAGCATCATCATGAGTAATTGCTCCGGTGTTCTGATAAAGCTAGTGCAAAAACTCATAGCCTTGATACTGTTTATTCTTGTACTTAACATATGGTTGGCAACCACTGAAAAATGAAAAATATTATTGATATGAACACATTTCATGCAATTTCTAATGTCTATTTGAGGCAATGTCCTATCTAACTTCAATCTATTCAAAATCTCAGCTCCTATTCAATCATACTGCTACAAGCCACAGTTTGAAGATGTTTGTCTTCAGGTATTCTCATCTTCTGTCCTTGCAACTGTTAGTGGGGTAGAACCCATCCATCCAAGCCAAGTATTTTCCCTGGCCCAGCTGTGTTGCTATAGTTTAGCGGTGGTATTGTGATAGGAATAAGGGATCAACAACTAAGCTAATATGCTACCGAATTAAGGGTTTATGGAAACACAACTTCAGTTCCCCAAACAACCAGTGAAGAAGATGAGGAAGCTTTGAATGTCTCCAGAGTGGGTGCTGCCATTTTAGTTAGGAGTTAAAGGGTGTCACCTGGGCAAACAGGATCTTTCTTTGGGAACTCCTTTCAGGTAGTTGTAGAGAGCGATCAGATCTCCCCTCAGCCACCTCTTCTCCAGACTAAACAAGCACAGTTCCCTCAGCCGCTCCTCATAAGACCTGTGCTCCAGACCCTTCACCAGTTTCATTGCCCTTCTCTGGACACACTCCAGGGCCTCGATGTCGTTCTTGTGGTGAACTGGACACAGGACTCAAGGTGCGGTTTCACCAGGGCTGAGTACAGGGGGACAATCACCTCCCTGCTCCTGCTGGCCACACTATTCCTGATACAGGCCAGGATGCCGTTGGCCTTCTTGGCCACCTGGGCACACTGCCGGCTCATGTTCAGCTGGCTGTCAACCAACACCCGCAGGTCCTTTTCCTCTGGGCTGCTTTCCAGCAACTCTTCCCATATAGCAGTAGTATATGCCCTATTCTTCATCTTTGTGCTCAGTACCTGGGTTTGGTTATAGTAGAGTGCAGAGACACAACTCCATTATCCTTGACTGTAATTTCTTTATATTTGTGTCTTGTCTTCTCTATCTAATTGATTAAGGTTCTTTTCTTCATGTCCAGCATTTTGGTATTTGAATGTTTCTCCTAAAAGAAAATTACTGACATATTTTTGTTTACAACCTTCCTTGAAGAAAGAATCCCATGAATAAAATATCCATATGTGCTTTTCCATATCCTAAACAAGTTCTAGCTGGTAAAACACATATAAATATGATAAAAATTGAAATAACATGCAAATATTAATTCTTATATTTGATACTTAGACATTCTTGTGAAAGAAAATATATGAATATGCATATAGGAGATAATTTACTATTTCATCTATTACTATTCACTTTGACAGTCACAGCTTCTTATATAGAAGCACTTCCATGCTTCCCTGTTTTGAAGCTTCTGGTTGCTAATTAAACAAATGAGGTGAATAATGTAGTAAAATAAGCTGAATATTAAAGTGAAACAAGTAAAAATCCTTTTTCTCATAGAAAGTAGTATTCAGTTTTTTATTACTCTTCCACAAGAAAAGATGTAAAATCTATTACTTCAGGCACTGAACATAGACATCCCACAATGATAAAAGAGTATTGCAAGGCAAAAAAAAAATCTTTCTTTTTCAAAAGGACCTGATAAGGACTGGAGAGAGTTTTTTCCCCATTTATATTGCCTATTATTTCCCTCCTACAGTCGGTGGGGTAAAGGAAAAGTGAGTAATATAAAGCTCCCAGTAATTAAGTTGTCTTGAACTGGTGAGCTAGTACATCAAAAGATAAAATGACCACAAACTATAATGCATTCCACTCCAAACTACTTTCATTATATTTGTAATGCAGACCAAGAATGCTGTTAAATTAAAACAGGTTTGCTTGAATAAATTTAATCAGTGTGCACGCAGTATGTTATTGCTCATTTTCAGAACTTTCATGTCTAACTCTGTAGCCATTTAATTTTTATTGTTAAGAGTTTTTTTCCTTTAAATCTCTACTGTTCAAAACAATTTCCAGCTTTTGAAGTTGCATTTATGAAGAATGGCCACTAGAGTGCTGCAGGTACCCATTGAAGCTACAGCTGTGTACATTAACCATCAGTATTTCAGTTTCAGATGTGTTTTTAATATATATCTCATACTTTTTTTCCTTAAAAAGTAGAGTTTGGTGCTAACTGTATACCTAAAATACTTTAGGATAGCTACATGTATAAGCAAGTTCAGATCTGATATTTTTGTATATACAGAAAAGAAGGATTTGACTGCTTACTAGGTAGTCTACAATTGGATAACGGTTTAGAGGAGAGTTATTTTATATGTCATTGTCTTTTAAAGGGCTACCAAGTAAACACTGTTAAATACCCATTTTCTTGTTCAAGCTGTCTATAGCATTATTGATATAACTATAATGTGTGTGTGTTGAGGAATATTAGTTGTTAAAGGTAAATAAGTAGGTTTTAATTAGAATAAATTACTTAGGAATATAACGGAGTATGATTTGTGCTGTTTGCTTAGCTTTGCTTAGCAAGAGTGGCTAAATTTGCTGAAGTCTTAGGCCGTGGTAGAGGTATTTTTCTCATGAATTTTCCTAGTAGTTTTCCAAACAGCTAGTATAGTGCTGTGTTTAGTCTGTTAGCCTGGGAAAGTATTTTGATATCACGCTAATGTCTCGGTATTGTTTTTCTCAGTCTGGGACTCTTCAGTTCTCTGCATTCTACCAGCAAGGGCAGCTGTAGAAGGAGTGTAAACCAGAAGATAGGGAGGCTCCAACCTTTGGGGAAAACTGTGGAAACTGCAAGTCAACAAGATAAGAGCCTGCCTGCCTGGACACAGAAGAAGAATCCCATTAGATGTTAGAAGACCCCAGACCAAAAATCACCATTGGACTAAAGGAAATGTGGACAGCACGTGAAGGGCACATGAGGGGTAGGTGTATGGGACCCAAGGGTGTAATTGCCCTGGGATTTCTTTGTTCTGGGTCCCTCTCTTTGGAGGCACCCAGTCTGGGCTGCTGCTGCTGCATCTTTCAATTAAATTAATTATTTTATAAACTTCGCTGCAGGAAATCGAGGGTCTAGCCTGAAGACGGAGGAAGCACGTCCAAGAATAAGCGTGCATGTGTGTGCACACATACACAACACCATGAATGGTGTGCTATTGCACGAGCAGCAGCTATTCCTTTAACAGTGTGCCTGTGTAACTAATCAGTTACCTTCAGGTCTAGTGTCCATTTCAGAATTAATACCAACAGAAGATACAGACAAAACTTGTTTCTGAAATTGGTTTGAGTGCTCATATGAAAATCATCATGAAGATCTCAGTCCTTACTCAAAGTTTTGGCCAAATCTGTCAAGCACAACCAGTCCCACACGGAGTCACAGTTTTCTGTCCCAAAGGAATACACTGAGATAAACCGTGAATGCTGTAAGAGCCACTCCCCCCTGATTTAGCACCGAACGTGTTCCTCCCTGACAGTGATTAGTCCCTTTTACAGCAGCGGTTGTACGAGTAGCCTGAGCAAGGGATACATTTCGAGACCCTCTGCTAAAGCCTATTAAATGGTGAGGAGAAGCCAAGTGCCATATCATGTTTTTGTGGTTTCAAGGTTGACCTTGGCCCTGTTTAGTACAGCAGAAGTCTCTCGGTCAGACTCCTTCATAGCCACAAGTCAGAGGATAGGACTGAAGTAAAAAAAAAAAAAACACCAAAAAAAACCCCCCACAAACTAAAAAAAAACCAGCAAGAGGACTTTTAGATACTACACTTCTGACTGTCTGGTTTAACTCAGTCTGAAAGTGCTATAAAAATATCACTTTAAAGCTACATGAAGACAAGGCCAAAATATTACTTAAAGGTTAGAAAAGATTAAAGTCAGGAAGTCTTGTCAGAAAGAAGCTGATACTGGGGTGAAGATGAAAACTGAGCACTTCCAGCCTGCTCTGAGGAGTCTGTCAGGACACAGCACAGGAAAGGGCAAGACTGCTGGGACAAATAGATTAAGAAACACAGTAACAGTTAAAGAATTGGACTAGCTGGCATTGCAAAACGCTGTTGCAAGTAAAGCTTAAAAAATCCTTGTAAGACCCTGAAAGATGAGGAGGACTGAGGTCACTGTAACTATGACGACCAGCAAAATGGACAGAGGAAAAGAACAGGCAAAGAAAACCGAAACCAGAATGATTTGACACACACACATGCTCTTTCTGATCACTCAGGGGAAAAGGAGAGTGGAAGGAAGGAGAAAAAACATTTCAATGATAAGCAGAGAAGGGCAGGGTTTCTTTGGCCTTCCTCCTTTGGCTTGTATTGAATTCCTTTCCATTTCACACCCTCTGTCCTAAATTGGCGGTGTCAAACTCTGCTGTAAAGTTAATGAAGGATGTGGTTTTAAAGTGTTTGATGTTTAATACATCTTTTAAATGTCATCATGTGCCAGGAATTGCTAATCATATTGCTGTCTTTTATCAACCTTACAATCTTCTTTTCTCGCTTTTATACTGATCTTGCATGGTAAACTCAAAGACCAAGTATGGAAATGTCTGAAAATCCACAGATATCAGGCCATCCCAAACACACGGATTAATAAGGATTTACCTAATCACCAATGTGGAATTAATCTGTGGAAACCGATGAGAAGAAGTTGGCTCGGAAAGTATAACCAGGATGCCAAATTCTTTTTTCATTCAAGTGCATGCCAACTCATTGACTGATGTCGTACTATTAATTTATCCATTCAAGAGATTTGTATTTTAAGTGGTTTCATATTTTAATGCAGAATTTAATCATCAGTGATTGTGGTGAGGTAGGAGAAAGTGAAATAGAAATGGTCCTTGTCCTAAGGAGGCAGCAGAGAGAATCTTTGACCCTGACACTGGTACAGAGGCAGAGAGCTCATTACGGCCACATGAACACTGTGAAGTCAAAGATGTCTTGTCTGGGCAAAACACCCTTGGCCTGTGGAGCACTTTGAAGGAACAGAGCTCAAAAGGGCCCAGCGCCCTTGTTGCCACCCTGGTTCATGTCCTGTGCAATGTGGCACACTGAAATGTCTGGTGTCAAATGTTTCTGGTTTAGGTTGGCTAGGAAAAGTTCTTAGCAGAAGGCACTGCCAGGTTATCACAAAATGAGAGTATTTAATAATTTTTAGGAAGCAAGGTAGCCATTCAAACCAGAGTAGAGTTTTTAACCTTTGAAAAACCCACACCGGTGCCAATAAGTACTCAGTGATGTAATTTCACAGAATTTTTCTTCTGGGAGTTGGCAAAGTTTGATCCTCAGTAGTTCTGTTGTACAGAACACTGTACAACACTGTTTCTGCTCTGAGACTCCCTAAAACAGCAATACGTGGCTTTGCTCAGCTGCAGCTTTATGTGCCAATTTGATCTCGTTCAAGACAACCACTGTTCAGACGAATCAATCAAACTTTTCCAGTGGTTGTGCTAAGCTTCTGATCAGAGGAAAGTGGGGTGTTTACCTTCCTGTGCTCTACCTGCTGCTAGAAGTGGGGTTAACTTTGATCTCTATGCTACCTTTTTATAGATAATGCAGAGCCAAGAATGTGAAGGGGTAGTGATATGAAAAACTAGGACAAGGCCTGCAGAGGTCTTCTCATGGATTATTATATGCTTGGAATCAGTGCACTGATAAGATCATTGTTTAAAATTTTATGAGATTTTGACTTCCACGTCAAAGAGTGACAAGCTCTTGTCTATATGCATTTAGGGCTCTGTGTATATCCCTTTGAATAACATAAGCACTGCATCTGTTACATTTCACAAAATACCAGAAGGGACTGCTTGCTCACAGTAAAAAAAATTATTTTTTCCTTTTTATCTAGGGCTAGTTGAAAGTCCAGGCACTCCGTAAACTCTTCATTCCTCCAAGTGGCTTAAATAGTCTGACATTTTACACATAGCTGAGTTTCACTCCAGATTTACGCAGAAGTAGGCAGCAGCTGACAGAGCTCTAAGCAAACTGCACTACTATACTTGGACTATATTGTAGAGAGGGAGAAGGAACAGGAACCAAGGATAAGGAAAAGTATGTTAAGAAGTTCTTGATGATCTGCAACCAAGTGCAGACAACCCTTTAGGGCCAAAGTTGTATTTGTTAGCAGTCATGTTCAGTTGGCATCTATATGTGGATAATTCTCAAAATTGATTCTATCCTAAACATCTACCTGCATGCCACGATTTTAGTAAGCATGTTTCTCAAGCAGGATGTTTAGTCAGAGATGAGCATAGATAAAACAATTTTTTCTCTTTCCCCCTACTTGTCTCTGTTATCTTCTTTTTTGCTCTCAGTAGAACTTCTAGGACTGTAATATGAGGATTATTGTTTTTGAAAAAAACCTTTTTAGATTTGCCGGTGTATGTTGCACTGAACAAACCTGCAAGGTTTAGCCACTAAGCAAAATCTTTAGAAATCTCTAATCTCTCTGATTTGCCAAAAGCCGAACATTTTTTCATATCTATTTAGAACAGAGATGTAAAGACTATTGTTGCTCCTCTTTTTGACCATATCATCTCTTACAATGCATTGCTTCACTCATTCTTTCTGCTTTATAATGTAAAACATAATAGGCTTTTTCATTTTCAGGGTCTTCCATGATCTCTCCTATCCTATCTATCATTTCATATTCACCATGAAGATGTCAGTCCTGTCCCTGAGTCTCTCACCCATCTCATTTTTCAAATAATTTTCTCTCAAAATATCTTCCTTCTTCCTTCCCCAGTGTTTCAAATGAACACCCTGACAATGCCTACAAAAAAACCCCGAACTTTGCTGATCTCCTTTAAAAGTCCCTTAAGTTTCTTTTTCTGACATAATGACTGCAGGATTTTCACAGGGGCTAGGCAGCACTATGACTGAAGTTTCTTGGTTTCCTCAGATTTTCATTCTCTGTCTCTGTACACTATTTCATAATTCCTGATCTGTGGGGCAAAGATCACCTCTTTGTTCGGTGTTTGCTCTGGGTGTGATGCAGTCCTGGTTGCAATGTTGATCTGTGATTAGTAAAACAAAAAAAACCACAAACAACTGTAGGAAGAATATTGTTAAGAAAGAGTTGGTTATATTCACTGGCAAACAAAGGTCATTTTCTGAAACCCAAAATGCACAATAAATTGTCGAGTTACAATTGGCTGCACTCAGAGTGGAAAATGTGTCATCATGTCCCAAATTCATTAATTTCAACTTGTATGAGTGCACACGCCTGTTGAACAGTCATTCCAGAATGCCCAACTAAGTAACTACTTCAGCAAATGTAGAGCCTCCAAGAGAGTTATATTTTAAAAAAAAAATTCTACTATATTTTGCAGTTGTGTGGTCTAGAAATTGCACCAGAGATATGACAGTTCATTACTACAATAACATCAATTTTAATGGGGTTTAGAAGCTCTGGAGAAAACCAGGACCCTATAGCGCAATCAATTAAATCTCTATTTCTGATACAGTAATCTCAGAGAAGACCTGTTTGGTCTGTTGATGCATGGTATGGGAAACATTTCAGTTCTCAGTAGGATTTTATGGATCAGAATATGTTGTTTTTCTAAGAAGTAGAAGTAAAATTAGGTATATTCTAAATTTGTTGCAGAGATGCCCTCACATAGTATGAAATATGAAATTTGTAAGATGAAAAATATGTAGATAAGACATCAAATTGCTAATCAGGACATACTGAGCAAAAACTAAGGACATATAGTAAAGAAAACACAAATGGGAAGTCTGCTGGAAGAATTGATTAACCATTGAACATTTACAGATGTTAATATGGGATGAAAAAAGGTAATCTTTTTTAAAAGTATTTTGTTCAAAAAGGATAAAAAAAGATTAAAGTATATTTGTATCACAAATACAGTCAAAAAACCCCAAAGAATTAAAATCATGTTGTTTTAGAAACAAAGGTAGTATTTCTGTATGAATGTGCAAATTATTTTACAATTACTCTAATCTATTCTTGTGACAAAAATTGTGAAAATTACTCATTATTATGTTCTACCTAGTGTAACATTTTATTAATGAGGATTTAGTTTTAGTCCTATTCTGTTAAAAAACAGAGCCAACATTTTACAGAAGAGATGTTTGATCCTGTAAATACTTTCTTCATGCACAGGCCCACTGAATTCCAGAAAAATGTTCAGGACCAGACTAAAACACAGTTTTTTAAAACTGTAAACAAACATAATAAAAACAAAAGTCTAATTAAGAGATAGCTAAGCCACAAACTTTGTTTTGAGGTAATAGTAATTAACACAGAAATAGAATTGAAATCACCTTCCCAATAAAGGCCTAATTCTAGCAGCCTGTACTCTTAGAGCTTTATCAAAATCCCTCTTGCTAATGCGTCATAATATTTTAGAGTTGAGTTTTCCAGCGAAGCTTGGTGAAAAACAATGGAGGAATTTATTTCACAGTCATAATTTTGAATTTAAATAAAATATCATTCTGAATACACAAATGTAACCTAGCCAATGAAATGTTTGTCATCTGAGTCACGAATTTCATATCTAACATTTAGTGATGAGACTGAATGAGAGTTGCTTGACTGAATGCAAACTAGTCTTGGTCCTTCCTGTGGTCACCATGTCTTTCAGCATCCGTCCAAACTGCAATGAAGGACTGACTTCGGCAGGGTGCATATGCAAACTTCCGCTGTGAGCTTGAGTACTGGTAGGTCTGTAGCCCTGACACCACAGAGGTAAAACCCACCAGAGAAACTGCATCTACAGCCAGTGGTTCCTACAGTCCTGTCACATGCCAGACCTGAGATAGGACAAACATGCACTGCCCTTTCCTTCTCCAGCGTGCTTCTGGGCTTGCGTTCACAGACACCGGATAGAAGCATGTGTGGTTACTGACTGAGCTGGCAAAAAGTATGGAGCTGTGCTGAGGCTTGGAAAGGCACTCCCACCTTTTACATGTTGATAGACTTAATTATTCTGTTGTTTCATGCTACTGCATCAGTACAATGGAAGAAAAAATCAGGCTCCAAGTCACTAAATTACAATAAACAACTTTTTTTTTATTTAAAGTATCAGCGCAACAGAGTTTGAGTAAACATGATATAATTACTTTCCAGAATAATGATAATGGCTACAAAAAGCCAAGAAACTGCTTACACATAAACCCCCGTTTGGGCAAGACTTCTTGGAAAACAGGAAAGCCAGGACTCGGTTCAGCATAGTGTTTAATCATATGTGTAACATTTAATGTTAACCTTATGCACAAATGTTTTGTTGTTTTGGGATGTAAATGGAAAAAAAAAAAGCATTAAATAAGTAGCTGAAATGTTTTCTTTGACATTTCTCTTTTCTGTTTGGAAATATGTTAAGCAGCCTTTCATTTTGGAGGAAAACATTTTTGACAAAGTCTGTCAAACTAAGCAAAAAGAAACAAGAGGTTTCAACTACTTCATGTAGGAGTGACTGCACCGCATGATTTATTTGAAGGTAACCACTGAGTCACCCTCACAGAGGATTTGACTGTTCACAAAGAAATCCTCTGTCTTTTTTTTTTTATTTTTTATTCTGGACATCTGAGGGCTTGTGTAGTGTTACCAGACGATTCCTTTTCATCAGCTTGTTGTGACTCTCCTCCCACGAGCAGTGCTTCCAGCGAAAGTCAGGAAAGCAGCTTGATGCCACTGCTGCCTGCTCAGTGGGTCCAGCTAGAGGGATGCCTAGGGAGCAAAGAAGGGCAGAAAGGTGCCAGAAGGGAGAGCAGCTGCGGATGCCGGCAAGGCATCTCAAAACCTCTAAACTGTGGTGAGAAGCACACCCCACGGGGATGAACAGATCTGTGAGCTGTCCCTGAGCCCACACCAGAGCAGGGATGATTATGGCTCTCAGCCTCGTAATTCCATTGCCACACACTTCACTAATCTGCGAATGCAGTGAAGGGTGGCCAAATATGCTCAAAGAAAATACCAGTGAGGAGATAAAAACAAGTCTGAATTAGCTGCCAGCCCCAGAGAAATTGTTCTCCTGTGTCTATTAGCTGGAAAACACTTATATGCTTGAAAGGCCATTACTGGCTTGGGAATAATTAATTAACTTCATTTCATGGTGCTGTCTTCCTGAATTTTTGTCAAAATAAATATTGATTTATAAAGTTTTAAGTGTCTAAAAATATCTATTCTGTTTCTTATATTAGACCATGATGCTTTTTTTGTTTGCTTTGGGTTTTTTGCTAAATACAACACTTCGTCTCACTATAGTGCTTTCCTCAGGCTTATGGTAAAAAAAATAAAGGTACAGTAGAGACTGCTGTATTTTATGAATAGCTGGTTCATTTCTATTCCACAGAACTGCAGGATCAAAGGATTCCTTGAAACTACTAGAGAAGTAGTAGAAAGGACAGAAAAACCCCATCAGGAGGAATGAAGAACTGTCTACTTCAGGTGTTCAGCACCTCTGGCACTAGGGAAGACTTGTCCATTACTGTAGACACTGGAGCAGTTTACCTGCACAGCACAGTGCAGTGCTGGTGGTACCAAAGATAGCCTGGGGAACAGGGAAGAGCTGAACTCTGCTGAAAAGATGCTCTAACCTAGGCTACAAAAACCTACTGAGAAGCACAGTGTATTAATTTAGATGAAGCATCTACAGCCTGCGCTAACACACTTCATGGTAGAAGGGTTAACCTCACTGGGTGATGTCCTGTGCTGTGGAGGTGCAAAGAAAGTGATTTGCTCACCAGCTGAAAATTAGAAGAGGAAAACAGCCAGGTTTTCTAGGCACTGAGCATCAAGATGGCCTGGCATCTAGACCATCTCTCATTTTCCTTGCAAGAACAAGAGGTAGAGAAGACATGTAAAAGTGGAACATATCTTCCAGCACACTTGCCATCTTTTGCTTTCATTTCACAGTTCAGTCTGGTTTTGAGATGCTCTGGGGTTTATGTGATGTGTGATTCATTCAAACTTGTGTATTTCGTTTGTAGCTCAAACTTCTGAATCCCTAGTACAATACACTCTACTTGTTTACAGTAGTTGCTGTATGATGGTAGTTAATTGGTATTACCAGCAGGGCATGTAATAATTATTTATGGTTTCTGTCTGTTGATTTCAATAAAAACAGGAGTTGTTCATGCTGAAGTTTTATTGTTTGATTGTCAAAACATAACACAATGTTATTAAAAGAGTTAAGGTTAATTACGCATCCTTTTGAACCAAGTATTTACAGCAGTCAAATTTTAGCTCCCAGATACAGTCCAGGAGTATAATATTAAAGTAATAAATTTTCCTGTAAAATGTTAAAGCTCCATTAGTTTTGATTTTTTAAATAACTGCCACCAGCCTAAGAAATTAGTAATACCAATGATGTAAAAAAAAAAAAAATGCTCTGGAGTTTCTTTTTTATTATTTTCCCCTGCAGTTTTCAAAAATTGGATTGAAATTTTTAGGAAAAAAAATAAATGGATGCATTCTCTTACATAGTATGGATTCAGAAGCATCCCAATCTGGAATAAACAGATAGGAACTCTGATTTTCTGGCAAAACAATTCAGAGGACACTGCTGCTTTCAGCTGTAAATATCAGCGTGCCAGGAAAATGTTCACTGGATATAGAGAATTCAAAGGAAAAAAAAAAAAAAGAAGAAAGACAATATTTAATGAGGTAATGTTTTAAAAACAGACTGAGAAATTAAAACAGCCGTTCTTCTTTCCTTCCTTTTTTCTCTGGTTAATGATTATCAAGGTCAACTACAAAGATTATTTCGGTAGAAAAAATAGTTGGTTCTCTGCAAATCACTGGTGTAAAGTAGTGTTTTCTAGGGTGAGTGATTAGAAGACAAGGACATTTGAGAAAAATAAGGCAAGAGCCAAACTGTCAGTGTAAAGTTATCCACAAGTTAATAATTTTTAGGTCTTTCTTTACTGTGTAGAAATTTTGGATATTTCGCTCCCTATTGTACTATTTAACCTAAATAATTCTTACACAAGCCTGCTGCCTTGTTTTCTAGGCTGTTTATTTGCAACTGGCTGCTCTTTATTCACTGATGTCCAAAGAGCTGAAACTCTTTAGGCCAGCAGCTGTCTTTCATACTGACACTTTTCTGATTGTTTTTGTCTCTAATGCTATATTAGCAGTGACTCACAAGCAACATCCTGTAGCCTGCAAAGAGGACAATTGTATACATACAGCTATTTATACCTAAAGCAGACATTTTGTTTGTTTGTTTGTTTATATTTATGGATATTTTAGCTTTTCTCCATATTGGCTACAGCTTGGCCAGGCCAACCCTTCTATCCTTTGTCTTTCTCATGATTATAAGAAAAACAGCTGTTGAACATGATACAGCTTCCATGTTTTCCATTTTCTGCCACACCTATTTCCATGTTTGTGCAATTTTCATCATTGACTGTTTCTAGAGAGAGAATAAGCCTGCTTTCACAGTCTAGGTGCTGCAAATTGATGTCATCAGCCTGTTACATCTCTGCTGGATTCTGCATCACTGTTAGTCATTCTTTCGCAGTGAACAAGGAAGGTGGTGTGAAGTAATCTGTCATTCAAGTGACCAGCAGGAATGTGTTGAAGTTCCAGCTAGACCAGTCTGGGACATAAAATTTTATTCTGAAATCCTCTCTGTAGTTCTCAAATATTTCCTAGACTTGAGGAAAGAGGAAATTAGAATATCGAGAAAATGTTGCTGAAAGTAGTCTTCCTTATGTGATTAAGAGTAGCCCAGACACTTAAATGTGAAGAACAAAAACCTGACAGTGGGAGTTTTGTCATTGACTTCAATTGAAAATGAATTGAATTGCTTGCTGTTGTGTCTCAAAATGTCAGCATGAGAAATTAGCTTGGCATGTGCCTTTTATCTCAGAGGGATTAGAACATCACCCTCTTGTCACAGATCCACCAAAAATACGTAACGTCACAGGTGTCTCTCCTGTATGTCAATTCATTGATGCAAAACATCAGACACTTGATATAGCTATTACCCTGTTTATCTAAAAAAACCATAAATAATATTTTAGTTTTGGATTTCTGTTACTAAGTAGCATGAAAATTTTATTCAGTTAAGTCTCATTTACTTTTAAATAAAGCTTTCAAAATTTGAAATTTTTTATATGCATTAAGTTCAGTACTAAAATTAAGATTCATTTTTTATTTATTATTGAAAGAACCTCTCTTCTTTCCTTTCCTGTTCTGTTCACAACTAATGTCAAGAGTTTCATGTGATGAGGTTTCCTATATTATGCAAAAATCTTGGGAGAAGATGGCAAATCTTTGATTCATAAACTAATTCAAAGCAGGCAGTTCACTGTGTGAAGTTAATCTTGCAGGAAACAGATTAATCCTGATTTTGTGACCCACCTGGGAATATAATAAGACTACTATCTATATTTCTACTTGAATTGTAGGAGTATATTCATATTGATTTGTAACAGTGAAAACCATGGTAACATATCAGTATTCTCTCTTTTGTATCAAATGATTACTTTTAGAAATAATCTTTGGAAAAAAACTAGAAGGCATTTGGTTGAATGCATCAGAATGTAATGTTCTGTAAATGTAAATTTAATGTAAAAAGTAAGTGACCAGTACTTAGGAGCATCATATAAATTTTCTATGTAGCAAAATTATGAAAGTGTCCCTCCAGGTTCTGGATTTTACTACTGATTACAAGAAAACATCACTTGCATTTCTTTAGCATAAATTAGGAATGTTTGAAAGAATACTGTTTCAAGCATACAAATGTCAGCAAGGTGATGTATTCAGTACAAGACTATTTATGCAGGGATTTCAAGCTCATTTGAGGGATGTAAGTAAAGCAGCTGAAGTGGACTTATTTTATGCAAAGTAAAACTGTAGAGACGAGGAGTTAGGATTAAATAAAGCAAAAGAGCAAGTGAATGAACTCATTGGGAAATAAGCACTGGCCACAACGATAACTCTACGCAAAATAGCTTTTCCACCATTCAGTGGTTTAGTTTGGAGGACATTGAGAGTTATTTTAGTGTCTTCCATCGGTAAGTGTGAAACAATATTGGGGGGTACTATAGAAAGTAAAATTTCTAATGGTATATTTTACAGTATAAACTGTCAGTTTAATTGACAGCATAGTCAACAAGTCTCTGATTCAAAATAATTGTTCCTATCAGTAAATTCACTGAATCATGGATTCCACTCTTTCATATACAGAATAGGATCCTAACACTATAGACATCTAAATGTAGGTGGATCCCAGCCAAGGAAATTGTTAATAATTATGTATTCATTTATATCTTCTACAGCACTGGGATCTTTAGGTTATAAACAATTTGTTTTATCTTCTGTAGAACCTGCCACTCATAAAGCAGACATAAAGCTAAATTCAGTTTAGGACATAGCCACCTCTTATGCACCTGGAGTAAAATCCAAAATAATATTGAGGTGTCCCTAATGCCTATATTTCTCACAGAATTTCCTCAGACATTTAAAACTCTGTTCGATGTATGCCAAGGGCCTAAGTTTTTCTTCCTATGTGCCTTCTAAGGCCATCGGAGATTCATAAACTCTATGTCTTGGTGACTCTAAAGGGTTTGGTAGACATGTTCTGAATATAATTAGGAAACAGCTTTGAGTTTTACACACGTTACAACTTATTTTTCAGTGAAAATTCTTTCAGTGATGCCTAAGGTTTGGCATAATAACCTAGGCATTGAAACACTCCCCCTTAGAAAATTACTGAATTTAGTTTTAGAGCTGTTTTAATGTGAGGAGTCTACAATCCCTGTCTTCCATTGTGCATCCA
Source organism: Psophia crepitans (assembly GCA_013399095.1). Taxonomy (NCBI): domain Eukaryota; kingdom Metazoa; phylum Chordata; class Aves; order Gruiformes; family Psophiidae; genus Psophia; species Psophia crepitans. The sequence goes on from VWZZ01004143.1 coordinate 76,316, forward strand.
AATAGCCACACTATTCGTTGACTCCTAACTCTGTGCAATGCAACTCTGTCAAAACCACAGGGAATCGGCAACGTGAACCATTGGGCTGCAGGGCAACCTGCTGCCTGTCTTTCTTGCTTTATCTCTTAAATTCTCAGTCTGGAGACCCTCTTCTGATCTGAGAGTCTAAGAGAACAATTTCAAGATGAAGTTTGAGGAAACTTTTATTTCCAGAGAGCTGCTTGATGGTTTCTCAAATTCCCTGGGAAAGGAACTTCATTTCCCAGCTCAGAATTCAAGTTCCATTTCTGAATCTGGGTGCTTGTCTGCTAGACATTTCAATGTGAAGAATTACAGTGCTTACTGCCTTTTCCTGTCTGTCTCTGACCCCCTGCGTGGAATACAGAAAACAGGAACATGGAATATGAGTGTTGGTGTCTTATTTGAACCACAGGAAAGCCAGATGTTTCCAAATAGTGTTATCCTATGGAATTTCTTCTTTGGTGGCTAGTGTGAGAACAGAAATGGGAACATCAGTTTATAGCGTAACCGACATATTACCTGGGAAAGCTCTGCTCTCCGTTTCCAATAATAATACTTCTGTATTTTGCTTAAAACTTTCTTTGGAAAAGATGTGACCTGGGGTCTTATCTCTCAGGCACTATCTTTTGTTAATAGACTTCAGCCATACCTCCCTTTGCTTTCTCTTCCTCTCCAGTAAATCTGAATTCCTTGCTACACATCAGCCACATTTCAGCAGCAGTGAACAATTTCCTTTGCAACAAAACGGCTTATAGACTAGTTTCAAGGTACATCACTAAGAAATAGAAGACATAGGTTGAATGCTTTCATAAGGCTGAATCTTCTTTAGACGTGTGTTAGCCACTAAATAATTACATTTTTAAAAACTGGGATGTTGCCATAGAGTACAGAATCCGCTCTTGTGAATTGTGATAAGTAGGCTCTGAGAAAATGCACGAAGTAGAGCAGATCTGTTTTCTGAATCTTAAATGGGTTTAGGTGCTGAGCTGTGCAGACGCAGAACTCACAGTTGTTTTTCAGTTCAAACTTCATATTCAAAACCTGAGATGCATATGAAATTAAAACAGCAAGCATTCTGTATTTATGAAAAAAAACCACAAAACACTTTGATTTCAATGCCACTTAAAGTCCTTCTCTTGGATTTAATTCATAAAGATTAACCTTGAGGACTATTAGGTTGGACTGGGATCTTTAAAGTGTAAGGTAGCAAAGGTAAGTCATATCAAGCACATCTGAAGAGCTTAAAATAAATTATGCATTCGCAGTTATGCTAACCAGATATCACATTTTCTTTCTACTGATTTTTCAATTTAATACAAAAAAAGTATACTAAGAAAAATAGGCTAAGAAAATAATTAAATAGAAAACCCCGAAGTTATTAAGGAATTGATTCAAATAAGAGGTACAAAGACTGTGAATGATGCCTGATGGAGAGTTCCCAAATGAACATACACACCTTGCCATGAAAAAGTAAAATTGTGGGAGCAATAGGACTTCCACTCCACTTGAGCCCATGAGACCTAAGTGACTTTTAATGGGAGCCCACCTTAGAACATTTTTTGAGGCTTCCAAGAAATCATCCTTATGTCTACAGTTTGGGGATATTAAAAAACTGAAACACACAAATTCTCTTCAATGGCACACGTAGGTCTTCTGAAGAGATAGCTAAAAGCTACTTTTTTGCAGTTGTTGATCAATGTGCAACAAAACCAGAAATTTGTTGCAAATGACTATTTCCATCACTACCCTTTGAAGCATCTTCCCGAGATTTTCAGTTATGAATGAGAGATGTGTATACGTGTATGACCATGTCATACTTTTAAAGACTATTTCTTAAAACATGCAATGGATGTATTCAAACATTTGCATTTGCTTTAATTCTACAAGATGTCACTGAAACTCACTCCCACAGTATGCAACTGAAGTAGTCATATTACTATATTAGGAAACACCCATGAAGTTTGCAAATACTGCTGAATTTTGATGTATAATATGTCAATTGCTTTATTTTACAGAGCGACACAGCCACTTAGAGTCTAAGGAACATGTGCTTGGAGATTACAGAAAAATGTCATTTTACATTTCCAGAGAGCTAGTCGTTTCCAGTATTTCTCCTGTGAATCCAACAAAATCTACTGAGCACAGAAAGTGACCTTTAATAAATAGCTTCTAAACCTTTAAAAATATCATAACTGAATTTCAAAATCAGGAAATCCAATTTTTCCACATTATAAAGCTTTTGATGACCATATCTGAATGCTTTGAAGCCTTTCAAGAAGTTAAAAGTTGGGAGATAAAATTTCTCTTTTCTTATGAGCCATTTTCTTTCTGTGTGACTGCACTGCCTCTTCTTCCTACAATAAATCTGTCTTATTAATGGCTAATAGTACTCCACGAATTTGTCATTAGACGTCAATTCAACAGTGACCAGTTTCTAGCTCACCCACTACACATTTGTCATGATGCTTGAACTCCCTTTACTCCCGCACTTTCAGACACAGAAAACCATGATTTCCACCCATATTCTCTGTTGACTAGATGATTTCAGGAAATATGTTGGTGCATACCTAATGATCTGTAGGATTTTCTGCACTGGAGGAGATTACAATGCAAGTTGTTTATTCCCTTGAAGGAAATAAATCCCTTCACAGAGATGTCTTGGCCACTTAAAATAAAAAGGAAGTAAATGGCAAAGTATAGCACTAGCAATCTTCTAAGTCATTTGTTCTCCCCTCCCCATTTTGTTCCACTATCTCTTGCAAAATGAAACACTATGTTATCATAATTTTGAATTAGAATTCTGTAAATAATAAATGAATAAAAGTCTATTACCTTCCTTAGAAATCTCTTGAGTGGTAATGTGTAACACACAAACATAAGCACTTAATTCTTACTCTAAAAAAAAAAAAAAGTGGTCATACTGATCTCTTCTAATCTTAAAGTTCATTAATCAATCTTTAGTTTTCAAGTGGAGTACAGTTAGATATGCATTGTGGGTCTTCCTCTTCTCTGCTGAGACTGCTGCTCAGTATTTTCCCTCGTAAGACGGTTTCTTTCACACCAGTAATCCATGAATCAAGAGTTAGATATTTAAGCTAGTGCTACCACATGAGGTACCAAATTCTAATTATGCTTTTTTAAAAACATTTATGCAGATTTTATTTATAAATTATAACCTTTGCTAAACTGCTGTTGTAATACAGTAATAATAATATTCTTAAATATAATACCTCCCATACATTTTCATGTTACAGCCCTCAACCTTTGCATATCTGTTGATAAGAAGAGATCCTTAACACATATTAGGATTCAAAATATATATTCATTGTGTAAGTGCTCTATTAACAAATAACTCATTATCTGCCGTTAATTAAACGATCTTATGTAGGGCCCTAAGATCCCATTATAATTGGAAAACTATGTAACAAGAAGTAATTCATCTCACCTATCTTACAGATGCACCTTTGGATATGGTGCTTTAGATGCTGTTGATCCAGTCATCTACTGAATGTCCGTGGCATAAGATGCAAATCTGTAACTTACTGGACTGAACAGCACAGTTCACCTTGTAGAGGTCATTTCCATATTCCTTGTTGAAAGAGAATGACTTTGCCTGGCAGAATCTTGCTAAAGTCAGTTGTGTGTCATTTGGCCTAGAAGAGTTCACCAACTCATACATTGGGATCAGTTACCTTGAGAGGCATGCAGATAGCAAGTGCATTCCTGCAATTTTCTAAAACAGCTAATGAAAGCTTCCAGGACACACAGAAAACGCCCAGAAAACAGATGCTCCCTCCTCATCTGCTTTTAACCTTCAACTTTTTCTTGATTATGATAGAAATTGCAATGTTGCATTCCAAAAAGGCACAAGAAGTAGCCAGTATTAGATGTACCTCAGCGTCAAGGAAGCATGTTGTTCCACAAATATAATTAGTTTTAATGCTTATGCCTCCACTTTTTCATACATCAGTCAAAACGTATGATTGCTGAACACAGGACAAACCACCAAGATATCTCTGTTTTTAGCAGCGATTATGATTGATTTTGTATCTACAGTGTGCGGTGCATAGTCTGAGTAACATAACATGAATATCTGCTTACTTGTAAGACAGTCTAAGATAATTTACCTCAAAACAGTAATTTCTTAATTCAAAATGAAGTGACTTCCATTACATAGAGAATTTTGTAGTTTCTCGCAGTGACCTGCTGTTCCTTTTTTTTTTCCTCTGCGCATGGAAACAGTGTGCGTAGGCCAGATTATCATGGAAAAGGTGCAACCCAGAGGTAGCACCTTTACCGTAATGCTACGACATCCATGTAGCAAATTAACGTATGCTGGTGATTCTGCATTATTACCATTTCTTTAGAACTACTCTGTGACACACACTTCAACAAGGATCATGGTTTGTAAAAATGAGCTGTTCCAAAGCACAGCACTGAATGTGCTTGGCAAATACCATCACAAGCATTTCTGGTACACTTAGCTGCCTCTTCTGGGTCAACAAAAAGAGCAGCATAATTATTCTGAAGTAAAGGAATTTTTTTTCTGTTCTAAATCAGAGAAGTGATTTGTATATGACTTTTTAAAGCCTGAGTATATGGTTGGAATGATACTTATAAGAACATCTTTATTTCAGCAACCATGTTGGAAAAGCTACTAATCTAGACAGATTATAGCTCGATTAAACTACGCAAATAAATTTGTATAATTCAAATTTAACAAATTTAGTTTATATTGTCCCAAACTGATGAAGTGATAGAGTTGTTCTGGAATCAGACTGTTATCAACCAATTTGCAATTGTGTGTATATGAAAGACAGTCGGGTCAAGTTCTTCTGATATCTACTTGTGGATTCAGGTGGATTTGTTATTTTTCCAGTAAAAAAATATAAAATAAGAAGAATTCTTTCTGAGATTTATTTCACCCAAAGCCATTACAATGCTTTTATTTACAGTTGCACTTTATATCATTTTCTGTTCAGCCATCAACAGCTGACAAAACACAAAATAAATGATGATTGTTAAAAGTTTTGTTCAAAATTCCACTTGCTTTATAAAAAAAAATGTATCTTAAAGATGTGTTCTCCAGATAAACTATGACCGATTTACATCTGATTCATGCAGGAGAATGTCCAGATTTATAAATATTTAAATCAAAGTAATAATTGGAAGAAATGTAGTAGGTATATTTCATCTTCTTAATGGACAATGTTTCTCTTTTAGACTGGATCATAACGTCTCAGTAGACAACAAAAGAGACACGATGTCTTTCTTCAGAGTCTATGAAATAAAACTTCTGCTTCTATGTCCCGTGCATATCAAATTTCCAATTTTGCATACTTGTTTTAAAACTGTGATTTGCAATATTTCTGACTAGCATTGCAGAGATGGATGTTTTGTATCTACTGAGGTTTTGATTGTAAATTATTCTAAATATCTCAGCAAAGTACATCAATTTAAGTCTTATGGACACAGGCCACAGGATCTGTTCCAGGCTACAATGAGGTATTTGGATATTGTCACTCTTTTAATGGTTAAAACTTTTCTCCTCATTTCCAGCACAAATGGAATGTATCATTAATACTCTCTTCTTGAGTTACTGTTGTCTAGTTCCTAGACTAATTCTGTTTTTTGCTTTTAATGACTCATTTTTACCCCCATGTTTAATCACATATGTTATTTATTAAGTTATCAACTTAGTAAGCTCTTTCCGTTGTCATGTTAAATTGAACCAGCCAGGATTTTTGGTAGTTTTCTGCAGGTGGATTCTCTGTTGTCATTACTATTCCAGCAGTCCTTCCATTTTTCAGTTTAACTTTCTTAAACTATATAGGAAACATAAAATTGCAGGGTAGTAGGACATTTGCTGAAACAACAGTATTCTAAGTTTTAAGGGTTTTGTTTGTTTGGTCAGCAACCCCTTGGTATTTAAAGATATAAGATGATGAATGCAAAATGATAGTGTTTCTGTATACTTCTACACTGTACTTCAGTGTGACCGGTTTCGATTTCACCTTCATCACATTTTATGCAACTGCTGCTGTTTAGCTTAACTGTCTTTTCTAAAGTGATACATAGTATGCTCCGTATAGAAAAGAATGAATCTTTTCCTTGGTCAAAAAAAATTCTAAAAATATTTTTTATATATTTTTGAGTGTTTCTTTCCTACCGAATCATAACAAAGTAATGAACAGAATTGTGACAAACTGCTTAGTTTGTCCTCCTGTGAGAGAGGATTAACCCTACCTAGCCAATGTTGGTTTAACTTTCTTTTAAAGATCTTAAATGAGATTGCCAAAGCCTCCCTGGGCACTCTCTCTCACCATTTTTCACTCTTGCATTAGAGAAAGTTTCTCTACGTGTTCCCATGGTGGGTTAGCCTTGCATAACAGTAAAATGCCAACCCAGCTGCTCACTCAGCAGGATTGAGGGAGAAAATAGGATGAAAAAGGACTTGGGTTGAGATAAGACAGGGTGATCACTTACCAGTTACTGTCACAAGCAAAACAAACTTGACTTGGGCAAAATTACTTTATTTTACTGCCAATTAAAACAGATTTGGTTAGTGAGAAACAAAATGACAAACATTATAACAACATCTTTCCTCATCCTTTTCCAAGGCTCAACTTTGCTCCTTCACTCCAGACTCCTACACAACCCCCACCCTGCCGAGCAGCACAGGGGGATGAGGGCTATGATCAGTACGTAGCAGTTTCTCTCTGCCACTTCCTCCTCCTCACGCTTTTCCCCTGCTCAGGCATGGGGTCTCCACAAACTGCAACTCCTTCAAGAGACAGCCAGCTGCTCCAGTGTGGGCTCTTGCCAGGGCTGCAGCAGAATCTCTGCTCTGGCGCTCTGGTGCCTCCTCCACTTCCTCCTCTGACTTTGTTGTTCCCTCTGCTGTTTCTCACTCTTGTTCACCTGGAGGGTGTTTTTGCCCCATCTTAAATACCTTTTTCCCAAGACACCCCCACCTTGGCCATGGGGCTGGGCCATGCCCTGCGATGCGTGGGCTGGAGATGGCTGGAACGGGCTGTGTCCGGCACGGTGCAGCCTCAGCCTCTCCTCACAGTGGCCGTCCTGTGGTATCCCGCTAGCAAAACATGGGCACCAGCACCCAATACCATTCCTTTTTACAATTTCAAATTAAAATCTTTGTAATGAAAATTCTGATTCCATTACTTTTGGTATTGCTCTCCACAAACAATGTTGATAAGTTATTCCCTCCCTCAGCTTTGTTTTCTAGACTTCAACATTTCCCCTTACTTTTTTTCCCCCATAAACCACTTTTTGCAAATCACAGTGCTCTCTACATTCTTCAATTAATTCATGTCATTCTTGAAGGACAGCACACCACAGTCCACTCAAGGCCTAAAACTGAGCAAGCAAACTTTTATGGACTACAGTAAAGGAAATTTTGGGTAGCCCGCTAGCCTGCTGCCCACCTTCCCGCTTACCTCCTGATTACCCCTTCTGGGAAACCATGACATCAGCTTCAGCTCAGGGTACAATACAACTCTCAAAACTGCTCTAAAGAAAACAAAATGTTTCCTCAGCTTTTATCAGTGCAATTGATTATTCCTGTATAAGTAAGATGCCTGGCTGACTCTCATACTTGGGTCTCCAAAAAGGGAAGAAAGCATTGGTGCTGACATGTATCTCTGCTCTCAAAACTTCAGAATACCTCTGTAGGTTAGGACCTTGAAAGACTGAATACTACTTGCTTTAATTGCAGCAAGCCTAAAACTAAAAATATCTGCTGTTTAAAACCTAACATTCTTGTAGATGTTTATATTTTCTGAATTTGAATAGGTGCTCTGAAACAATTCAGCTTTGCTATTAGTGTGAAGGAAAGGCTTTCTGAAGAAAAGGACATATTTAGAAGTAAATGACTCAACAATTTAAGATAATGATAAAATAAATACCTTCAGTCTTTTGAATGAAATTACAGTGGTAGAAAAACTAACAGCATGTTGAAATAGTTTATCAAAAACATGTATAACATTACTGAACTCAATAAATAAATGTACTTGATTAACTCCACAAAGGAAAACATTGTGATATGTATCCTGTTACACACTGAAGACATTTGTCTTGTGTTGCCTAGACAGACTGTCACCATGTTCTCATCCATCTTGGTTACTCATAGGATACAACAGAACTATTGATTTGTATTCATCCTTATACAAATCGTGAGGAGATTTCAGCACTGATAGACAGTTCTGTTGTATTCCTGCGCATAATAATTGCTAAGAGAGGTAAAATTATTTATCAGGCAGCTGCAGTGTATTTCTCTGTTCCTGTTGTTCACCACGCATTCAAATAAGAAAATACCAAGTTATGGTGTGTTGATTCCTTAATGTGATTATTTCAATTTGTACACATTTGTGATTAGTGTTCACAGTACTTCATTCGAAAGCAACATGCATGGAGAAACTTCTAACACTATTATATACGTCATTCCTAATTTAGCTTAACTGATTAATTGAGATTTTTTACATTCTACCTTAAGTTAATAAAACCAATTTATTTGTCTCCCGAGCACAGGTTTAAGCAAACTGGAAAACAGAAGAGTCAGGTTGTGCGTTTGACTACTTATTTTAACTTTGTAAGTGTAAAAATACACTTTCAATAGTTAAATAGATCTGTGGTTTTTCCTGTCATGTTCGGTGCACGTACATATTCAAACCACACTAAATAAACAATTTACAAATTCTACCATTAAGCAGCCCACAGGGTGAGCTGCTATGAAGTCTTTAAAGTTTAGACTCAACGACCTGGTATGTGCAGCAGGTACCTATGTTCTCAAATGAAAACATAACGGAAACTAACTCATGCTGATTAAAAATACCCTTCTTACAGCAAAGAAGAGCCGTGTTCCTGGACATTTTAAGCAGCACTTTAACAACTACGCAACAGTTTCAAAGACAGAGCCTTCTCTTCTGCCTCAAACAGGCAAAGCAAGCGTTATGTACAATGCCACGTGGTCATACACAAAATCTAAAAGTTGACTGATTTTGACTTCACTAACACCTGAAAATACTAGAAGTTTGATAGATTGTATTTATGTGAAGGGAATAAGAGGTCACAGTTTAGGGCGAGGGAGATAAATATGCTTCACAGGCTGTAGAGCTACATCCCTACCAGTAAATCGAAGCAGCCTAGGTCACTCTTCAGCACTGAGGGCAGCCGGCATTGAACAGCCTGTGGTCTCGCCGCTAAGCGCGTACACTCCAGATGCTGATGTCGTGCTAACTAGCCGTCAGGACCAGCCTCCGAGCCCTGCAGACGGCTGATCCCTGCCTGGCGGGGAGAGGGCTTGCCGCTCTGCACCAAACCCTTCGCACAGTCTGACAGGGCAAACAACTGCCTGGCACCGCGATGTGCCGGTAACCTATAGATTTCCAAACGCAATGTTTACCTTGTCATAAAATAGTTATGATACTAACAGGCTTTTTAAGCAGACAGAGATGATATTCAGGGTACATAAGCAGTGACTCAGGACATTTATACTGATCAGTCTCTGACAAGTCAAACAAATGGGAGTGTTTCAGATGCTCTTTCAGATCAATATGTATTTCATTTCTGGAAACTGTTGGCCTACATCTCAGCAGAAGTTATCTGTGAGCCGTGTGCAATCCCAGCAAGGGAGCTGTAAGAATTTTCAGGGGTAAGACCTGTAGCGGTTGATTGCTGCTTCTTCTGTAGCTGTACTCTGGGGTCCCTAAGGGCACCAATAGTCCTGACTGTCATGGCCTGGCCCCCCCACCAGCCCCCCTGAGA
>VWZZ01004143.1:86155-107219 GCA_013399095.1 Psophia crepitans
CAGCAGGGTCTGTCTCCAGCTCCCCACAGCCCGGCCCTGCCCAGACATGGGCCCACATCCCAGCCTGTCCTCAGCCGGTCCCCATCCTCGTGGAGGTGCCCAGTGACCAGGGCTGGGCTGCCCCAGTGCCCCCTGGCTGCCCAGCTCCTGGCTGGGGCATTAGGATGGACCCTGGCTGCCTGGCCCTGCCCTGATGGACCCCTGGGGAACACCTGATGCTACCAGCACTCAGCCTGGGGAGCTGGGAGACCCCACTGTGCCCGTACGTGTAAGATCTGCCGCAGAAACCCACTAATCCCATCTTCTTATGGTGTTTCGGAACGTTCCAAAATGTTAGAGCCACTTCCAAAATTTTCTTCCCCATCTTGAAGACACAAGATCTGAAAGTACATGAAAGGACCAATTCACTTCCCACATGCAGGAAAATAATCTCTAATGCCAAAGAGATAAAAATTATTCAGACATCAGATGAAATGTTAACGAAGAGGGGAAGTGTTTCTTAAATAACCTGGGGAAATAAGGTACCTGTATATATGTACACACACTGTATTTATATACACAGTAAGATATTAATCTTCTGCAGTGTAATTATTGCTTTGTAACAACTTTTTTGTGGACTTTTAAAGAAAAAGAACATTTTTTAAACAACAATTAAATGAAGACTAATAAGAATCCAGTATATTCAATGTAAGCCACAGCTGTAACACATAAGGAGAGCATCGTCTTAGAACTTAAGCTTCAAGCTGACGTCAATAATGAGATTTTCTAAGGAGAAAAGTGCACAACATACTAAAATGGAACTATCTGGTCTGTTCCTCACAGACTACATTCCTCTGAGGTTTTCAGTATCCTCAGCATGCATTGGTCATCACAGCCAGTAAGAGCTGTGTTGATTTACTGCTTTGTAAGGGATTCTCAGCAATTTGCTTTTTAGGTGAGAGTGCTCAAATTTTTTGGCTGATGTTTTCATCAAAACAATGACTCATCGTAACACGGAATGAGAAGAAAAAGGGTCGTTATTAAATGCATGGACTCAGTCATTGATGGGTAACATGCTGCAGTACTATTATCATGCCTAACAGTGAAAGTCAAGCAAAAGCACAATTTATAAATGTCTTACGATATATAGCGTTCATACCCATGTGAGGTTTCTTTTGTGTGTATGCATGTGTAAGTGCTGTTGCAGTTTTGCGATGTTGGATCTAAACAAACATGAGTGAAGCCTTCTTTGCATGTACTATTAGCAGAATCAAAACTATGCATTAAGTCCTCAAAGATACATATCCTGATTTGCCACAAATGATTTTAAAGCCTTAGTGTTCCCTACAACTGAATACATGTATTTCATAGTTATAAGATGCAATGCAGTCAGAGGTGTCTTTATCTTTCACAAGTACAGTTTTCAGTGGCTCAGCATCACCATATAGGCTTTTCCTGTGACATCACAAGTGTTTCCCAGATATACTAACAAGATATATCTAACAGTTTAGCAGTTAATATCCCTTATTTCTCTCTGTCTCGGTACATGCATGCTGTGTACTTTCAGACAAGAAACTGAACTACTCCAACTACTAGGCATTCCAACATTCACATTTGAAATTATAATGTGACTGAGCATGCACTGTCTTGACACCGAAGGGGATTTGCTCTTCTTTTCATCCCAGTCTTCCTTGATGCTTAAAATGAGTTCAAGCTATTTCCCCCAAGGGCAGTTTTAACATGATCACTTTTAGATGCTCTGTTCTTCCTGTCACGCCCACAGCTTAGCCATCCCTTTCATTCTAACAAAGCCCTCTGCGTTCATTTGCATGTAAGAGTATTATATTACTCTACAATTCAAATATTTCAGAATAGGAGATGAGAAACATAAGTTGTATTAAATATAGGAGGTAATTATAACACATATAGTATGAATGTCCATCACTTTCTGTTATTCTAATAACAAGAAAAAAAATCATTTTCTCTTGTTATCTTCAAATGTAATCAGTCATACCACTTTTTTCTGTTCTTCTTTCTTAATTGAATTCTCTTCTGAAGAAGTGGCTTTAATCAAACATACTGCAGCACAGTGTGATGTCATCTTCTCAATATAGCTTCAGATGAACCCTGCTTGTACATTTCAGATTTGCCTATCAGTTGGTATAAACTAATCAACTTGAATTAGGAGGATTTGTACTGGCTGTTTTCCTCTATTTTTTGCATACTTTACATGGATAAATCGTATAACTTAGAGACAGAAAGCATATTTGATACCAGACCATTAAAAGTAAAATGAAAGTTAGTAATTTGCACTGTTAACCTAAGTGGTGGATTCCCTATCATTAGATATCCTAAACCAAAACTGAATGATTTTCTGAAATTCATGCTGTAGCCATCCACAATTATTGGACTCTTTGAAGGAATAGATGAGTAAAAATATTACACTTTTTTACCTTGGGAATCAGACTATCTCTTTAAACTTTCTGTCTGATCTTTGAAAAAGCCTATGAATACTGGTTCATAAAAACTGCTTGTTGTATGTTTACAACTTTTTTGAAAAAGGAAATTAATGATATTTCTGTTTGCAGTAGCCATTTTATATAATTTTTCCTTACAAAAAAAAAAAAAAGGGGAAGGTAAATAGTTGAAGTAATTCAGATCTCTGTAATAGATCTATTCTAAAATACAAATCAGGGAAATCTTACAATACCAGCTCTACTAATTTGTCCCACTGCTCCACAGGTAGACTTCAGTTTGCAAATGATCAACATGAAGTAAATCTCTGTATCTTGCAATTAAAAATTATAGGGGAACATGCTAAAATACAGAAATTGTTTCAAGTCACAATGTATTTGAAACAAATGTAATAAATGCAAACGGTTTGAATATTGGAAAGCTCCCAAACTTTGACCTCAATGGAACTGGATCAATATCAGTCATGGAGAGGCCACTGTTCTCTTCCCCTCTGGGCCAGATGTTTCATTTCCTGCCAAGGCTGCTACTGCTAATCACTACTGGGTTTGGTCTCATTATAGCTAGCTCAATGAAAAAATACAGAAAACAATAATGACATTACCAAAAATTTAAGAAGCATTCCTATGTCCTTTCAGTGATAAACGTGTTTTATCCATAGATACTTTACAGACTTTTGAATTAATAAATGACTACGTAGGATCTCAGCAGCATGTGCTAATACAGGTAAGAATTAGTAACCAAGACAGATTTTGTAGTGTTCAACTGTAATAATTCCCCCCCCCTTTTGTATGCAACATCCATTCAGATTTGACACTTTCCACTGATCTCGATCACTACCACTGAAGATACAGGATTAGCTGTGCTAACAAGCAGGGGGAAAAGATTGTCATCTGATATAAATCAGTCACTAGAAAAGGGGGTTGGGAAAGTCAGTATCTCTCTCGTAAAAGGCGAGAAATTTTATTCTCTTTGAGAGCTAATAAAAAATCATGAGTAGACTTCAAATTTCATCTTACAGAAATTTAGTGGAATATGAAATGCCTCATGAAAACCAAGTTGGGAAAGATCCATGTTCATTCATGTCAGTGGTCCAATGTAATGAAGTGTAATTCATGCTTTCCTGCCTATTACACTTATTTGTCTATGTCTGCATCGTGTCCCTCCAAATCTTCAGGAGTAAAGAGGTTGCAAGTAGGAGATTCTAGATATCCCTCCCAGATCTCTCTAATCACACCCATATCTCTTTGTCTTACAACTACCTTTGCCCTGGGAAGCAAAGGACTGAGATATTCCTCACAGTGCTTCTCATTGCAGTGGATGCTAACGTGGTTGCAGGAGGAGCAGGGTTCCATGCTTAGGTTGTCTGTGGCTTTGGTATGCTGCCAATCAAAAAGCAATAATGGAAACAGGAAAGCAGCAATTCTCTGTAGTTTATTGCCCAGTCAAATCTAAAGATGATTTCCTGGCATCAGCCATTGGTATTTACCTGGCGCCAGAACTTTTCCCCTGTCAGAGTTCCTACAAATAATGTAGGTATACAAGCTAACCCCCAAAAAAAAACTCTGATAATGTTTCAGAATGGAAAGTGTTTCTTACTTAACCAAACCCAAAGATCACTATGTATATGATAAAAATGAGGTCTTACTATTAGTTCTGTAATACTGGGCCATCTTGGAACTGGAAGACTAAACAATTTTAATTTCTTCCTCTTTCCTTTAAGATCGAATTATTGTTTGTACAAAGATTTTCTGATATTATATATGCAAGTTACTGTATAATCACATATAAGAGCAATGAGAAATCTTTCTTTTATTTCTCAAAAACTTAAAAGTAAACTATGTTAAAAATGCAGAAATACACTAACATTTTATAAAGAACTTCTTGGTACATTAGCTATTATGTAGTGTAGGCTTTTAAAATGGTTATATATATTTTATTTTGTTATTTGTTATAACTGTTAAAAGCCTGCTACTTGTTAGCTGCAACTGGTACAGGCTATTTGTAAATTTTGATAATATCTGGACTACACAAAAGTGGCACATCCTAAATCCTCCAGTTAATAAAGAGACATGACACAGAACCACTGGTCAGGAGACTGATCATGCAGTGTGCTTCTGCACTTAAACTATTTAGACTGGGAGAACTGGAGGCTTCGCATTCCAGAAAGAAAAGCTGGTGTTGAAAATTAAAGATTCACTTAAAGAAGTGGTCGCAGAAAGAAGACAACATTTTAAGGATTAGTCTGCTTCAGAATATAATATTAGAACAATGTTATGAAAGGTTGAATAAAAGAAAGAAGGCTAAATTAAAAAAAAATATCTTTTTTTACAGTAAAAGTCTTGATATGGGTCTCAAGTCACTGAAGTACAGGACACATTTTTATTAGGAAAAATCCAGGTATAAAAGACTTAAGTGGATATAGGATCAATATCACTGGAATCTCTCTAAAACTCTTAAGGAGCAGTAAAAGAGACTTATGAAAGAGCTGTGAATTTCAAGAGCAAGAGCACAGAATAATTCTTCCGTGAACTACTAGGTCTATTAGCATTGGGCTTTTTTGTTTCATAGGATGAAATCTCAATTTGTGGGATTTGTGGAGGAAGGAGAGAAAGATGTGCTGATGTTCCCAGGTTAAGATATACTCAGGACAAGTATGTTTGTAAAATGGCCTGTAAAATTAGACTGAATCGTTAATGGTCAACCTCAGCTCTTCCTGAAGTTACCAAATTGTAGTTTACAGTGACCTGAAAAGATCTTTCTGTGAATATGAATCACACATGATCTGATGAAATTTTACTGAATTTAGATGCAGAGGTTGGGCTCCATCTAACCTAAGGTAGTATCTGAAAATTTGTTGTCTAAATCTTTTTTAATAAGCTGAAGCTCACTTTGCCGTCAATGCAGATAATTAGGTATCTAAGATAAATTAGATGAATCCCCTTCTAGAGGTGCTTATTTCTCTCCATTAGCTATAAAGGAATATAGCGCTGACTAGCTTAAAGTCAGGTAGCTGGCTTTGAGATCTATAGTTTCTGTTGAAATGAATCCCAGAATGTTAAAACAGAATCTACTTCTATAGAAGTTATTTTCTATTTCCTTTATTGTCTAATCTGTATTTTGACAGCAGAATCTACAGGTCTTATCACTATACTTAGATTTTTTATACAATCCATGAGTAAGGACTTCATAAGTGGAACCAAGTCAGCTAATAGGATGATTGGAAAGCAAGCCAATATTAAAGCCTGTAGGTTATACTTTAAATCCTGACCCTTTCTCAAGTGCTCTTATAGGACTGAACTAAACAGAAGTGTTCATTTCACAAATATTTTCCCAGTGCTTAGCACCTGAAAATGAACACAGAGAACAGACCTTTTAAAAGGCAACTGCAAGATCTGATAATGCTGCTCTTTTTTTCAGCACTTGAGTGCTAATACATAAATCAGTAAATGTTTTTGTTCTACTCTTTATCTGAAGAACATGCATCTTGCACCTTGCATAGTCAGCAGAGACTGTAAACTCTTAGAAAAGAAAAGAAAAGCTTTGTTAAAAATTCCAGAACAGTAAAGTATCTTCAGTATTTCCTGGGTCAAAGGAAGATTAGGCTCTGCTCTGGCAGTTTAGGGCATTCACTTGAAAGAAGATACCTGGGTTGCAGTCCTTCTTTTAATAATAGTCTTTGTATTAGATGTTAAGCATTTGCTCATGTGAGAGTTGGAACTGCATTGTCATTTTCTCTGGCAAGTGCCCTAATCATGATGCTACAGTGACACACACATGCTCTCATTTTGGCTGGTAGATATGTTATTGCTCCAAACAGTGAGAAAGCTTCAGCAGAAGGGAGTCTAAAGAAACCTTACCATGGAAGGCAATGAAGTAAGATAGATTTGGTAAGTGTTTGCAAGTCTAGACTAGCATTCGGATGACTTTCCTAAAGATCAGTGTATGCATAGGGAAGAGGAGGTGAACCCCATATTCCACATCGTGGAGGACAGACAGCTAGAACTAACATGGAAGTGACTACGCGCAGTGCTGTCACCACAACCGACACTCCATGGGAAAGGGATGCTGTTCAAGGAAAGGGCTTTTAACACTTTGGAGAGGTTCCACTGCAGCATGGGAACAAGTTGCCAAGGACCAGAAGGAGACAAGGGATAAGACATAGCCTTGGAGTCTGCTCTCACTAAGACTGCTACTCCGTGTGGTTGCCATTCTCAGCTGCTTCATCCTTCACATATTGCATATGGTTTATCCTTATCCTTCACATATTGCGTAGGAAGCCTGCATACTTCATGACTTGTTCCTGACCCTAAGCAGAAACAGGGTTTGTGCAGTTCCAGGCACTTTACTGAAATTGTGACAGTATCAAAAAGATACTGGAAGCCAAGGGATTACTTTCTGAAACTGTCTTGAACTGACTACTAATTAGTGTTTTGTTTGATAGCCCTTTCATAGCTGGATGCAGCTGGATGAAAATAAACCACAAAGGGAGCACATTTTTGCTTGTCATTAATTTTTACTTAGTTTTCTAGACGCTTGTGAGACACTGCAGTAATCTGCTTAATTTGTCGTATATTGTAAATTGATTTAGTACATTTATTCTTTTCAGAGTCTTTTTTTGTAACTTGTCACAAGTCTAATCAAATGAATACGTTTTATAATGAGTTGGATCATGTGATATTGTTTGAACTAATCTAGGTGAACTTCTACTTTATTACAGTATTAGATATCACCGAAGTTTACTATTAAATTTTCCATTGCCCTGAGGGCATTTTCCATGCAGCATAGAAGCAGGGCTCTCAGAATTTGAAAATCAGGCCAGTCTTCCTGCCACATTAACATGAAAAAATCACTACAGTTTACACAATTAAAAAAAAACAACCAAACAGAAATACATTAATTTTTCTCACTCTTGCTTTAATATCTACATTCATAAACCATGACTAGATTGTGGCACGTGTGAGTGCTTCACAGTGCCTGGGTCCAGCCGTCTGCCCCTGCTGTCTTGCATCTGTATTGGGTCCAAACCAAGGTACGTACCTATTGAACGATGGTTTCCAGATCCAGGAAACCAAGGTGTATAGGCCTGATGGAAAAGTAGGTACGAACCATCCTGAAGGTCTGGAACACATGACAGTTCTATATGCTAGGAAGCAAATTTTTATGGTTTCAAAGATGCATTCTTTTAGCCCGCAGTAGGGTTATTTTTTTCATGAGAAATCTGGTGCAGCCTTTGCTTCTCTCCTTGTCCTTACAGACTTAAATCCTGTTTCGTTCTTAACAGATATTTGAGCGATGTCTCTTAGCAACTTAAAGAATTGATGTTTTGGCAGTATCCCTTGCAGGCAGTTTAGCTGCTGTCTTGGTTTAGAGTTCAAGCACTTTAAAACGTCTCACTACCTACAGCTTAAATAAAAAGAAAAAAAATACTTTTACTTATAATCTCCTTAATCATGTTTTAGGTGACTGAAGCAGAGTTTTTTCTCCTAGGCTTTAATTCAACTTCACCAACATGATAATCTTCCGAATAAGCTTGCTTTTGCCTTGACGAGGATCTCAGGACATGTTAATGCTCGCTCTCTGACAGGATCTAACAATAACACTTCTGAGTGAAGCAGTTCCACTCCGCAGGGTAGACTCTTATCATCTCTAATGTGTGATCACCCGTGACTCCAGAATTTCAATGAGGAAATAGACTGTCACAGAGCTGTGCGAGGGGCTAGCCCCAGCTATGTGGGATGAAAATCTTCAGTTCACAGAACCTGTGCTTGTGCAGAAATGAGTCATTCTCAACTGAACTGCGGCGTTGGCAGTAGGGTCAATGTCAGATTGCTGTGGCAGTAGGTTTGCAGCGCCACTCTTTAAGTGTTTTCTACACAGACACTTATATTAGGAGCGTTCTTGGAAGTATGGCCTGCTTTCAGAAAATGGGGGCTCTCAAATTATGTTGAGGTCACTGATAACACGTATGTACTTAGTTTCCCTCTCTCAAATAGAAACATGTCTGCCAGGGAAGAGGGATAGCTCTCACTGCTACCACAAGCGTTGACAGACGGAAAGGCTTTACTAAGCTATTTGAATACAAATGCAGTAAATAGCATGTGGATAATTTGGACCTGCAGCACCCAGCGGAAGGATAAAGAACAATTTTTTTGGAAGGACGTACCTAGAGCAGTCTTTGCTAGGCTTCAAAACCACTGAATATCTAACAATGATGGCTTTATGCATACAAGGAACATGAGAGACCTTGTGTCTTGGTAACAAATCCGTATACAATACTACCAAGGTGACCTATTGAAAAAAATTAAGGTAACAGAAACCAAGGTAGAGCTCAATGTATGGATTTTAAAAATATTTTGTACACACGCTAGACCTGAATGCCTACAGAATATCTATGAAGAAGGAACTACTTTAGTTTCTGAGGAGTGTAATTTTATGGCCTATATCACTGGGTATTTTGGGGGTTTTTTTGGCATCTTTTTAACTACAAACCTGTGTTTATCTGTTTTGACTCATGAGGTACCAGATAATACCTTTTTTATTTTTAATTGAATTGGTTTTATCTGATGCTGCAATAAATTATTTTGGCATAAATACAGTTATCGAATTCCTTTTTTAGCTGGGCATCAACTTCATATAGCAATTCACTGAACTAATTGTATCTGAGGAAGTCAAAAGAATAGCACAGTCAGACCAGCTGCTTCTTAAATTAAAACAATTTCTTCTGAAGCCTAAAGCAAAGCATAGAACTATAGGGAAGAACTGTCAAGGATTCAAAAGAAGGTCCACAAAAACCAGATGACACCTGTAGTTTGCTGGGCTCTTATTTATTTTCCTTTCCCCTAGTGTGTATGTAGAGATTTTGGGTAAGGCCTCATTCCTGCTCCTTCCACTCTGGAATTGCTTATTCCTTCTCCCAAAGCTGAATTTCCAGTTTCTGAGCAGCCTTTTGAAGTTGAAATCGCAGAGTAGAACACCGGTACACGTGAAAGGTTCTTATGTAGCTGTAGTGAACACGAGTTCCTGCTCTTCTTTCACCACGGTCTGGACTTCCCAAATTCTTTCCCTTGATTTACATGTAGTGGTGTGGCTTAATCAATCTTACAGTGGCTTTATAAAAATGAGTCTGATAACAGCACAACATATGTCAAATCAAACATCTACCACTTTACTGGTGTAAATCGCCAACTTTGCCCGCATCTAGTTTGGCCAACCTGAATTCTTGCCATACTGAAAAGACCACCTAAAAGTGTGGAAAAATTACAAAGAACTTTGATGAACAGATGAATTCAGTGTCCAGTAATTGATAGTTACAATCACTAATTATCCTTTCACTTTGTGTCAAACCAGAATAAATTTCTTGTGAAAGGTCAGAAGCCAATGAGATGAAATCAATTTACAGAAACAGGAAATTTGATAAGGTTAAGGGAACTTGAAAAAAATCCACTTTTTTCCAAGTGAAAAATTTCTTTCTGTTCTAGTTTCTGCTGGGATAGCGTTAATTTTCTTCGTAGCAGTGGGCATAGTGGTGTGTTTTGGATTTAGTGTGAGAATAATGTTGATAACACACTGATGTTTTCAGTTGTTGCTAGACAATATTTACACTAAGTCAAGGACTATTCAGCTTCTTATACTGCCCCACCAACAAGGATGCACAAGGAGTTGGGAGGGGACATGGTCAGGACAGCTGATCTCAACTGACCAAAGGGATTTTCCATACCATATGATGTCATGCTCAGTATATAACTTGGGGGAAGGTGGCTGGAGGTGTAGACCATGGCTTGGGAACTAGCTGGGCATTGGTGGTGAGCAATTGTGCTCTGCATCACCTGTCTTGTATATTCTTTTGCTGTTATTATTATTATTATTATTATTATTATTATTATTATTACTACTACTACTACTACTACTACTACTACTACTACTACTACTACTACTACTATAATCTTCTCCCTTTTCTATCATATTAAACCATGTTTATCCCAACCCAAGAGTTTTACTTTTTTTTTTAACTGACTTTCTCCCCCATCACACGTGGAGGGTTGGGGGGTGTGAGCGAAGAGGTGTGTGGATATTTTAGCTGCCTGCCGGGTTAGATGATGACTCTTTGGAATTGCCTAAGAAGGTCACAACAATTCAATGATTGTAGCACATAATTGTCTCTTGAGTAGGGAGGAAGTGTTATCTCTTTGGTTTTGTAGTAAGTATAATTTGGGGGATGTGTGGGATGTAAACAATTGGAAGCCTTTTCCTTAAGTAATTATGATCTTATTTATAAATTATAATATGGTTTCTAATCAGAACATAGCCTACAGTCCTAAATAAGAAATGCAGATAACTTATCCTATTACTATCAAAGGATTTTCTCTCTAGCTAATTAGATGCAGCCATCTGATTCATATGTCCAAAGCCATGTGCCTTGGAGGAACAGGGAGAAAAGGTAAGCAAGCTGATGCAGAAATTCCATCGTTGGCATCTGGTCTTTCATGAAGTTGCCTACTTCCAACCTTGTGAAATATTCCTTCTGGTAAATACACTGTCTTTAACCCAGCACAACTCTCTTAAATCAGGAAATATACAAACCTGAAACAAGTACAGCAGGAAAAGTGTACAGATTTTCTACCAATATTCCTATTTTATGGGGATATCTAAAGTTTTTCTGATAAATAGTGTTGTGGTTTTACCCCAGCCGGCAGCTGAGCCCCATGCAGCCGCTCACTCACTCCCTCCATGGGGATGGGGGAGAGAATCAGGAGAGTGAAAGTGAGAAAACTCGTGGGTTCAGGTACAGACAGTTTAATCAGTGAAGCAAAAGCCGCGAGCACAAGCAAAGCAAGACAAGGAATTCATTCCCCACTGCCCACGGCAGGCAGGGGTTCAGCCATCCCCAGGACAGCAGGGCTCCGTCACGCGTAACGGTTACTGGGGAAGACAAATGTCATCACTCCGAACGCCGCTGCCCCCCCTTCCTCTTCCCCCCAGCCCCTTATAAACTGAGCATGACGCCATATGGTGTGGAATATCCCTTTGGTCAGTTGGGGTCAGCTGCCCTGTCTGTCCCCTCCCAACTCCCCGCACAATCCCAGCCATCCCGCCGGCGGGGCGGTGCGAGAAGCAGCAAAGTGGAGGCATTGGAACAGACTGCCCAGAGAGGTGGTTGAATCGCCGTCCCTGGAAACGTTCAAAAAATGCATAAACGTGGCACTCCAGGACATGGTCTAGCAGGCACGGTGGTGTTAGGTTGACAGTTGGACTTGATGATCTCAGAGGTCCTTTCCAAACTTAGTGATTCTATGATTCTAAAAGCCTTGGCTCTGGGCCAGCATCGCTCAGCAACAGCAAAAACATCTCTGCACTATCAGCGCTGCTTCCAGCACAAACCCAAAACACAGCCCCATACTGGCTGTGGTGAAGAAAAATAACTCTCTCTCAGCCGAAACCAGGACAATGGGTAGCTGTTTCTAGCTATGTGTGATCAGATACCAGGCTTTGTAAGGTAACATATCCATATCTGCATTCAGCAGAAACACATAACTGCGGTATAGAAGAAGGTGAATCTACTATTTTATATGTCAGATGGTTTAGTGACTTAGGAAAACCGTAGTATCAACCGAGAGGGATTAACTTCTCTGGGTCTTACAGAGAACAATTGCCTAGCTTGGTAAGTAATCTACCCTCTCACAAACAGAAACTGCCAGTACGTTATCTAGTACAGCTTGAAGCTTATGCTTGTGTAACTACCTAAGTACTGAGTTCATTAAGAAACCTCCTTCCTCTCCCTTTCTTATGCCTCTCTATTTACTTTTTCTTTCTTGTAATGAAATGTAAAAACTGCTGTTTATAGGAGAAAACAATGTAGGCAGAAATGAACTGAAAAAGTAGATGCAAAGATATATTGCCATTACGCATTCAACATTCAGCAGACTCTTTGCCTCAGCTACACATACGGTTTTTACAGATTTCTCTGAATATAGATTTATACAAGAGGATAAAAAGCTGTTCGGTTCAGCATAAGACAGGTGCCCAGCGGAAGACAGACAGCAATGTAGAGACTAAATATAAGAAGTACAGTTATTTATATTGAAAAAAGAAAGCAAAGTAGGACTTTGTAATTCTGCAGAGATGGAAGAGGCATGGAATTATTTTTAAAAATCACTAGTCAAGATGATATACAGCTGTGACCCCAGTCTTCTGATCTATAAATTGAATGGCATGTAGCAAAAAAGGGAAGAGGATGAATGCAATGGAAATTGTTCTGAACTACTTGGAAAACAAATAACTTAAATCAAGTGACGAATCTGACATAGTCTGATGCATCAACATTTTATTTTGAGAAAGGTTTAAGCTCCCAAAAGGAATGGTCTAAACAAGTCTGCCCTCATAAAAAAAGAAATACCAATCAACTCCATATTTCTATGGCAGAGAAATACTACTCCTTCCTTCGATTTTGAAGACTAGCAAAAAACTATACCTTCACCTAGAGTCAGTGGGAGGCAGTGCTGGTGGGCAGCATAACAGCAGTTCCAGCAGATTGAAGGACATCTGCAGCTGCACCCTTGTGTTTGATTCAACGTCCATTGTCAATGGCAATAAGCATTAAAACCATGGTCATCTAGATAAGGAACAAAAAAAACCCCAATCCACAAACAAAAACTCCCCACCAAAAGCAACCAAACAAAACAAAAAGCAACCAAACAACAAACAAACAAACAACCCACAAAACCTGCATGCATGACAAATTTATTATTTTTCTCTTTGTAGTGGACTTAGTCAGAAAACTTTTGGAAACCATAAAGGATTCCATTAACTTTGTAAATACTATAGTCACTGTACGCTTGTACAGGTCTTTTATGGTGTGGGTAGTCTGTCCTGGGAGACGATTTCTAAGGTGCTCAATAGATGTCTGTTCTTTACTTAAAATATGAATGTTTTGTGGTATTATCATGAGCAACTTATGTTTAAAATAAAGCATATGAGGATAAAAAAGTAAATTGCAAATACAGGAGCAAAGAAAAGTAGTTTTGCATAATTAATTTAAAAAAAAAATTAAATCTCTTCAAATCCATTGGGTTTTTTATTTTGATGTTCCTAAAAAATGAATGTAATTATGTTTTAGGTACTCTTAGGTAGCTGACATTTACGTAGCTTGGGAAGTATCATTGCATTATAGATTTCTCACAAGTTTTTATTTTAACAGCTGTTGATTTCCTGTTTGTGTACAATACCCTAAATTTATAGAAATGCATAATAATTATTTAAGATGTTTCATAAATTATTAAGTTTTAATTGCCCTTGAAATGTCAAAGTTTAAAATAATAGATCAAAATCCTATAAAATTAAGATCAGAGGAAATATTATTGTACAGTCATGACATAAAAATAGTATGACACCAACTGAAGTGGGACAGTGCTTAAACATAGGTAACAGTGGTATGATCTGTCCTTAAATTTCATCTCCTCCAAAAAAAAAAAATTATATAGTCACAGAGTTCATAGAGCTTTGGAATGATTTATTTGGAAAATTAAATAATAGCAAGATGAGACTGCACTTAATGCTCTATTCAGAAAAAAAGAATGACTCATCATCCATTTGCTTCATGGGTGAACTGAGCTTTGCAATAGTTGAGGCTAATACAGCACAGCTCCTGAAATAAAGCAAATCCATTTGCTCCGGCACAAATGGCAAATAAACTCCATCATTATGAGCAGATTTAACAACATTTGCTGAGCTTTTAACATTTTCATTCTTATTACTTTATAACTGGAGCTGGTCAGACAGTGAAAACATTTTTTCACAAACTTGCTAAATGTTTGCCTGCTTTTAAAATTTCCTCTCTTTTAAGTTTCTGACCTTCTCCATTTATTACACACATCTCTAAGAGGCCTATTATGGGTACAATTAAATACCGACGGCTTCTCCAGAAAGAAACTGCTGGAAGCATTAAATGGCTTTTCTCATGTTAGAAAAGCAAGGACAAGGGGAAAACTTGTGAAAAGTTTTGAAACTACTCGTGATCTGAAGGTTTTAAAATTTGGGTTTATAGTGATTTTTCTAAATCTTATGGGTGAGAATGCTCAGTGTGGACTAAGCGTATTTTAGAAGTCGAAGTCCTTTTACCTGAAAAGAGACACTGGGAATTTAAAGATGTTTTTGTAGAGGACCTGTTCTCTAAGTAAAACTGACTCCCAAAGTTGGTATAGCTTTTCATTCTTCTGAACTGGAAATGTCTCTACCTCCCATTACCCATTAAAAAATTGCATTCAGATATGTTCAGTTTTGATCAAATAAATTGTGAAATAATTTATAACAACTTTCCATGGTTTACAGTTAATAAAATGCTAACTCAATTTTCAAATAATTTTCTGCCTTGTACACACCTTCTTTTGCGTATTGCTAAGAGCCTTAAAATCTTTCAGTGACTTTTCCAGAAAACGTTTGTTCTATGATCCAGTAAGGTGGCAATAAATATGAAGTGGTGATTCTATGATGTCTTTAAAAACAGACAAACCTTTAGGAGTGGAATGAGCATCACTTTACAGTCATGTACTGAACTAGAATATACACTGTCAAAAAGATGTTTGTTGTGGGTTTTTTGTTTCATACTGGTGGTAATACCTGCATTTAATCCTAAATTAGATACCTAAACAGTTCCTAAATTTTAGGCGCCTAATGAAATGCTTTGCCTAAAATAGTTCTTTTTATGGAAGGCGGAGAAATTTCAGTTCCTTTAAAGCTCCAAAACTTTTCACTTTCAAGGTCCTGGAGGGTAGTTGTTTCCAATCCTATATTTAGGAGTATTTTGATTAAACTGTTAAACTGCTAGCATTACACACTCTGAAAGGGTTTCCAATAAGCAATTATATAAATTTATACTTAATAATATGTAAATTGATAAAGATGCTGTATAATATCAAACACTTCCCTATGTCAGGCTTCATTCTGAACAAAATTTCCATAATGTTTGACTATGGTTTGGAGAGTTAGTTGAACTCTTTCTGACCTTTTAATACTGTGATGTGTTTTGAAATGTGTTTAGCAAAGAATTTTCTTTTTTTTTTGTTGTTGTTGCAGTTTGTTGATGATTTGTATGTAGTTTTATATATTTGGTTTTAAGATTCCCAGATGGATATCATCCACAGGTGATTTATGTGGGATTTCCTTCGTGTACTTTTACACTTCTGAGAAGTAAGTGGAAAATTCCGTAGGTCTATGTATTGTAAATGCATAAATAGGCGCATGGTAGATCATATACTGAATTTGCTCCATTTCAGTTGTTGCAACACAGCAATAGATCGATGGATTAATAAATATAATTTTATCCTGTTGCCTGGCTATGGGCTTTGTGTACCTGATCAATAAACTAATTGAGCTCAGACTGTTGTCTCCATTGTATCCTTCTTAAGGAAGCAAAGTTAACAAAATCAAGTTGCTGATTAATCAATTACAGATAAATATTCTCTGGACAAATTTTAAACTAAGACCAAACAAACTGGATAAAAATCTACAAATGCATGGGCAAAAAAACCCCAAACAAAAAAACCAACCGACCAACCAAAACAACCACAAACAAAAAAAAAACCCAACCAAACCACCACAAACCCTCAAAACCAAAGCAGCCCACAAAAAAATCAGAATTATATTCTATTACCAGCTTTCTTGTATCCATACCTACAAGCTTCCCTTTCTTTGCTTTCTCCTTCTGATGAAATTTCACTTCCTAAATGAAATGTTACATGTAGCTTGTTACATTCAGCATACATTTTCCCGTATGTAGTTTAATCTTATTTCTAGTGTATACCCTTTGCATCCTATAAACAGCACTATTCCCACTTGGGTACAATACTTTCTTCAGGTATTTGTGTATTTACTTACGTCTTAGATAAACTATATAGATATGCATGGCTCATTTTATTTTTCCTCAAATAAAACCTATAATTTTATTTCGAGCATGGTCTGCCTTTCTACCACCACATGCCTGAAGTCGAATATATATTGTCATGCAAATCACACGCACTTTTTAGCAGACTTATTTTTCTGTTCCATCATGTATTATATAACGACAAACTCCTCTGGCCTCTTTGTTGTCATACACTACTAAAATCTGTTGGAATTCTTTTGCACTAGTGCTGTTATGTACAAGCTAGATGTTTACATCTAATCTAGTTATTGACTTCATTTCCAGTGGAGAGAAAACAGATTTTGCATAGGATGACTCATCTCAAGCAAAGATAGTCACTTGCAGGTCAGATGGATAAACTGCTGGAAGAGCTTATTTCAACCTACTGACTGTAAGAGGTGTCTGCAGTGACTGGAGTAGACTTAGACATCTGATTTTTACGTGCCTAAAGCCAGGTGAGACCGCCGACTTCTGTAACTCGCTGTGCTGGATGATCGACGCTTCACTACAGAATTAAGGGTTAGCTCAAGGAAGAGTCCTAGGAGTCTGGAAACTGTAATTCAATTATTCTAAATCACATATCACCTTCTTTGGACCTCAGTTTGTCCATCATTTTTTGTTATTGTTGTTGTTAACCTTCAAGGGAGAAATTTGTACTCAAGGGAGATTTGCATACTGGGAAAGGATGGTGGAAACAATAAGCTGAAAGACAGAGAAAAAGAAGGGTACGATAGGAATTTTGCATTGTGTGAAAAAGAAAATTAGAAAGCAATGCAATCGGAGTTTTTGTATGAAAAAGAACAGCTCTAAATTTTGGAGGTAAGGATGAAAGGGAATTTCAGACATCTATTACTTATTGATTGGGTAAGGTTAAAGGAAACAGGTGGAGACTGTTCTACAATCATGGAGAAGATTTTTGTGAAAGTGTTTGAGCTGCCTGCAGCAGATAAGCTGTAATATAAAGGTCAGAAGAAACAGCAGAGACAGAACTTCAAACATGGGCAGCAAAATAAAAGATCTGGTGTTTACCTACATGTGGAGAGGAGAAAATCATTGTTATGTCATAGACTCACAATTTCTCTGTCAGTTTTGGCAGCATCACGAGGAAGAAAGAACAGAACAGACATTCTAGACTGTATTTCACTCTTTTCTGTTCATTACTATTTAAGCATTTTCTCTGTCTTCAGCAGCTGTTTTGTAGTTTATAAGAGGTTATGCTTCCTTCCATGGTGTTTACCCTAGGTCACTTTTTTAGTTACTTCTTCTTTACAACTTCTCAAGAACACTAAATAGGAAATAAAGCTGTAACATACATAATTTTCTTCGACGTGTGTTTTGATACTGGTCATGTGAGCATCATAAACCAGCATTCACTGTACACCTGGATCTCACAGTGAACTCTTCTGGAGCCCTAGGCTCACCCGGTATGTGAAACTATTTAATATCCTGGAAGGAAATAAGTACTGATTTTTTTTTTTTTAACTGAGGCTGTTTCTATGATTTATATAGAGACCAATCTGTATGACTTGTCTCTATTTAAGAAAATCAGTATTTATTCAGTTCAGAGGCAATTTGCATGGGGAGGACACTGCGGGTATGGGGGGCACCATGGGCATGGGGGGAACCATGGGGCCAGGTAGGATGGATATGGAACATGGAGGCCTCTGAGGGACACCATGGGGCTGGCAGAGCTGATGTGGGGTCCAGAGGCCACCAAGGGCACGGTGAGGGTCCTTGAGGCCCCACCTGTATGAGTGGAGAGATCAAAACTCTACTGAAATCAGAGACTTGCTGCAGAAATTGGTCAGCTGGGTGTTGGACCATACGTCTGGGTCTTTCGCTGTGCTCAAGATAGTCTGAAGGTGACTACAGTGACTTGGGTACTCACTGATGCACATTTACCTTCTGGATTATGTGGCAAGGTGTCGGCGGTGTGGGGGGCTGCAGGGGTGGCCTCTGTGAGGAGAAGGCACAGCCAGTTCCAGCCAGATCCACCACTGGCGAAAGCCCAAAACTTCATCCCAGTGTTGTTACGTGGAAACAAGCTTTGCATCGACAGCTTGTGTGTGCTCAGGTGCCCCGTTTTCAAACAGTGAAGCCACATGGTCCAAGGATTATTATCCACCATCCAGGCTGCGGTGCAGGGATCAGATGGAGTCTGGATACAGACAGTATCCCAAGAAGCAATTAAATTAACTAAAGGAGGTGGGCACATTCCCTCTCTCTTGCACATGTATTGCTACTTCTTTATCCCTTATATTGTTAAATATAATTCCACTTTAAGGGAAGGATATGGTTAACATTGACAGTAGGAGAAAATCCCTATTTTTTTTTAATCCTGATTTGTAGTCAGTTCAGGAACCAGATAACCCTTTACTCACAGCTACAGCAAGCAAAACAGAGAAGAAATTTGAAAGCAAATGGAATTTCTGAAATTGAAAACTCTTGACAAATCTGATCTTTGGTGTATGAGGTCCTAGGTGTACTCGCACACTCACACACACAGAGATTACTGTACCGATTTAAATTATATTGACTTCAATGTGGTGTGTCAGAAGGGTAATTCATTGTCACTGTGCTCACACTGACCATTCTACTGCACATTCTCAAAAGATTTCATAATTTTTAAATAAGCATTTGGAAAGTGTGGAGATTTCCCGCAATTGTTTACTTCTGCTGCCTTTTGACTTCGATGCTACAAGATAATACACACATATTTACTTGGCACGGGCAAAAACGGAGTAATGCTTGTTACCTGTTCTACCTTCAAATAAGCTATAATCTGGTATACTGTGATCCACATCAGATCAAACTTAGTAATAAAATACAGTACAGATAAACTTCAATTTGGCTTGACACTTAAAACTAAAAAGTTGTAAAATGTGTCTTTGGTTTTTAGTAGCTATGAAAAAAATTATCTCCAACTAGCAATGAAGTCATGCTTGATGTCATTAGAGGTCTATATTTCCTGTCTGACAGATTTTAATGCTTTTTTTTCTTTTTTTTTCTTTTTAATGAGGTATAAGGCAAAATTCAGAAAAGCATCTCAATGGCTTTGCAGCCTAAGTGTCACTGAAAGTCAATTTAAGTTTATAACTTTTGAAAAATTAACTTACAGTCTACTTTGCTGTAAAAATGTGTGCAAGCAAACCTGCTCTCTACTCCTTTGACCAGAAAAAAATGAGTTTGATGGATGTAGCACTTCCCAATGTTTAATAAACTTAAAGGTGTTTAAATCAAAGCTTCCTACAATCTAAGTAGGTTAAGTACAATTAAACAGACTAACAGAACACTATCCTTTTAACACCCCAGATGGAAAGCCCCCAAAACTCTTTTTCCATATACATGACCATATGGTATGTTTTGATAGCTACCAGAGCAGGATTGCTGCTGAGTGAGGATGGCTCAGATGCCTCTTGAAGGTGCTTGAGGAGAATACACCAGTCTTCTCTCTCTCCGAACTGAGGGGCACCAGCCTGAATTATTCTGATGAACAGAGCCACAGAAGTATGATCTGAAGACAGAGGTGATCTCCCACGCAAGACAGTCCTGAGCTGTGTTGCAAACAGCATGCCTTTTCTTGCTATGCTGTTAAGCGGGAAAGAAGAAGAACTATTCATGCAATAAATTGAATCAGGGTAAAATATTAATACAATATCTTAGTTCTGTACTTTCCTTTGTTTTATTTGTTTTTTAGAAGGACTTACGCCTTTCCTTTATCCCCACACCCAGTTTGTAGTAAAGCTGATTGCCAATTAAACCTTTCAGTTCTGCTATCAGTCTTCTCTGCTTCTCAAGCGTTTCACAAGTTTGCTGAAATCACACTGTTTCCCTGCTCCTACTCTTTCTCAGCAGGCAAGTTCATTCTCAGGTATTTTATTTCCCGCCGGTAAATATTATGGAATAATAGCACATGGGCCACTGACATTCTCTACCGATTCTTGCAAACACGCATGGTCCCTCAGTTATCCGCACGCTGAGCGGATGTTGCATAAAGGTTGCCTGTATATGTTTTAGGATTTTGAAAACGTCACAGACCAAATGTTTATGCAACGGCTGTACGACGCCTTCAAAACCTTGCGGATGCCCTGACGGAGATTCTGTCTGGATTTTTAACTTTCTTCGTTCCTTTACCCTCTGAAAGAAAAGTATTAAAATAATTCCAAGCACCCCAACGAAAGAATTGAGATGAACAGCAGCAGGCAACTTACTAGTGTATTATTGCAGTAACGAGCCATTTCACTGGAATAAATACTAAGTTAGTAGTCTTTGCGCTAAGTACTGAGAAAGAGTCTCTCAGAGGGACGGAGTGTAAGACACTGTGCTGTGTGGCAGACCGACTGCTCTTGAGGTCCCACGCATGAAGTGCTGACGGTTGAAGATGAGTTCAGCACCTTTTGTTTACTCTCAAAACCAAAACTCGTTACTGAACTGTCTGTTGGGGGGAAAATCCTGGGTAAATATAACCTACAGGAAATGTATATGTAAAGCTAAATTCTAATTAAACCCGATTTTTCCTTACTCCAGCTGCAGACACCTTAATCGCACGGTAGCGTGGGGCCGTGGGAGCTCCCACGGGAGCAGCTCGGGGGAGCAGCGCGGCAGAGCTCGCCCCCTCCCCGCCGGCCGCCCGCTGCCCCCCGCGCTCTCTCCAGCCGTGCGCAGCGGCCGCGGGCATCTCCCCGGGCCCCGCCGAGGGACGGTGGGTCGAGGAGC
>VWZZ01004143.1:108622-138651 GCA_013399095.1 Psophia crepitans
CCGGGCTCCTCGCCCAGCCCGGCTGTCGGAAGCCGGCCGCGGCCGCCGGGTGCCTTGCGCTCCCCGCGCCCTTCCGTGGGGCTTCCTTAGGGACGCAGCGCCTCCGCCGCGGCGGGCAGGCTCCGCGGGAAGGGCTTCCCCGCTCCCCGGCTCTGCTTACACACAGGCAGGTGCCGGCTTCTCGTTACACACGTTACATCGTGTCTCCCGTGCCGAAGTGACGAGGCTTTACCTGGTGATGCGGTTGTGCCGGTCGCGCGGTGCTGTTAGTTGGTTGCGCGGTGTCAAGCCTTGGTTGGGCATAGCTTATCGGTTTCATGGCACCGTTTCGTCCAGGACGTGATGAAACCTTTTCTCTTGGATTTGTGTGGTGCTCCAGAGTATACCCTTCGTAACATTTCTGTTTATTTATTTATTGACTGTAATTCGCTCTGCTTCCCTTGGTTTAGTCGACCCAGTTCAACTGGGGATTCTTTGAAAAGTTTATAATTTAGTCCCTCTGTTAATACCTGCTCAGTATAGCTGTTGGTGCCGGCCTTGTGGTACAGCATTTCAACTTTTGCAGGAGTGGAATCCAGCCAGTTCCCCTTATACTTCTGCTTCTTCTGAGGAATGTGATAGTCGTTTTAAAAATCCCAGTTAAACTTGGAACCTGATGTCAGAAAGAAGCAGTAAAGAACGATTCATAAATCAGGACAGCACATCAAGCCCTAAGGCAAAGAAACGTATCTTTAGGCCCTCGGGAGAGTCAGACATTCAAATGAACTCTCATTCAGAGGCGGTGAATAATTTCCAAATTTCTGTTATGTCTTAAGGAAAATCTTAACTAAGTAAAACTTACAATGCTAGCAGTAAGTGTCTCTCTCTCTGTAAGCAGTCTTTCCTTAATACACCTTTTATTGATTGTGAGCAAAGATTCCAAGTCTGGGTTTTGTGAGAGTGCTCCTGTTTGATAGCTTGAACGTTCGGTATGAATACCAACACATTCAGTACGCTTTTGTTGTAGCTGCCGAAGAGGCAGGCAAGCTACTTTTTACAGTTGTTTTTCTAACAAACAGAGGGTAAACAAAGTCCTTGTTTCTTAGAGGGATGTATTTTTTGCACCTTGCAGTTCGGTCTTTTCCCAGAGGGGGGAGGTGTCTGCTGAGAGTGCGCGCGTATGCGTGGGAAGGCAGGAAATGCATGAAGGACAAAATCAAAAGCGTGCAAAGTAAAGTTAAAAAAATGAAAAAAGAATAAAATAGGTGTTTCTAGGCATCAAGCCTATGTGGAAATTGCATTTTGGACAACTGTGAGATTGAATAAATGCCTAGTTTTCTCATTCCTTCTTAGTATAATCAGGACTACGTATATTTTAGTGAATTTTTGAAAGATGAAGGTGAATTGTCTGTAGGGAATGCTAATGTCAGATTCACACCAGATACCTGGCATTATCCTTCAAAACACCATCTGTCAAGCTTTCTAGAGATTTGTTTTAGAGTCTAACATATGATGACTGTTAAAACACTTTCTTCAAGGTAAGAGTATAACTACTTAAGGAAACAAGAATTAATGTGCTGGTTACTGCTGGGTGTAAATAGAAAGGAGATGTATAGAACTGGCAGAGATTTTTTTGGGTGTCAGAAGAACACGGGACAGTGATGCAAGGTTCTCTGTAATACTGTATTTCTAGGATATGCCCGCAGTGAAGCGATGCTTCCAGACTCTGGATTTCTGTTCTTTAAAATATAATCAATGATTGGCTACATACATACCTAGCAATAGCAGCCAGCTGTTATTTTTATGGTATACTAAGATTTTTTTGATTACCAGTAGATTTTGTAATAAATGCTGAAGTGTAGATGTGAAGGTGTTTGCTTCAGAGTCGAGAGCCTCAAGCATTCACTCTGACTTGAAAGTGCTGTGATTTTTCATGTCAGCTGCTAGAACCTGAGGTTCAGAAGAGACATGCTGCTGCGTGAAACTGTGGAAGGGCACACAAGTGATAAGCGTTCCAGAAATACGGTTTCAATTAATGACACTGGATTTACTTGTAAAGATAAGACCTCAGGTTTGTCCTGTTAAGGTTTTGGGGTTTTTATTCTTGATTTTGTTGTTGTGTGTTTTGGTATACTTATTTTAAAAACAAAAAATTACTCATTTTTAGTATGTCTGTTTGTGTTGTACAGGTTGACATGGATCAGATATATACTTGATTCAGTAGCTATTTACCCCTTACTGCTGAGGGATGAGTAGGAATTATTTACTTTAGCCCTTAGCTGGGTTAGAGCCTCCATGGTGCAATGTGAGGTGAAACCCACAGAAAAGGGAAGTTTCCCCTGGCAGAGAATTTGCATACTTGCCAAACAACAAAAAGAAAGGTGAGGAAAAAGGCACTAGTGCTTCTTAGATACAAAGCGTGAAGACATAAACCAAATAATTTCTCTAAAAATCACTGAGGGAGTCTGTGGTAGATTCTGAAAATGAACCCAGTCTCTAAATGCCTGATCTAGTGCCTTAATCAGAAGATAGTTTATTTCCCCCTGGGTCATTACCTGTTTCATGTGGAAGTAGCTCCTACATAATTATTGCACTATTAGAAATGGCAAAGCCATTTATAAGTCATCTTTATAAGAAGAACTTGCGAAGCGTGAATGTTTGGTGATATTTACCTCAGTGTATATTAGGGTATTCAAACTTTTGCAAAATGCGTTGAACATATTTATTCTGATAATATAATTTAGTCAGCAATGAAAACAAAAGACCTTTTTAAATTGTAATAGGTAGCTGAACTCTAAACAATAGGCAAATTTCCATCTGTTGGAGGGGCACTTTTGTATTCACTGAACTACTTTGTGCCAAGCTGTTACAAGAGCTGGAAGAATCACACTGTTTCATGGATAGCTTTAAATGATTTTATTGTAAACTGATTACAAGTAGTTATTTTCTTAGGTAAGATTGTGCTGCTTCTAGCAAGGAGATAGCTCGATCAATGCATGAGATCAGATAATGCTTGGTCAGACGAAAAATGTCAAAAAGTTAAGAGCGTTTTCTTGAGCCAAGGGATATCCCATACCATGTGATGTCATGCTCAGCATGTTCTTCCCACCATGGTTGCTAACGAGCTGCTTATGTGTGTCATTTTTGCATGTATGTAAGTAATTATTGCTTTGTGTTAAGATGTCTGTGATTATGGATATAAAAATAAGTGTGTCACTTCAGCTGTGAAGGTGCAGGTGACATAGAAAGCTACAACTGGCTAGAACTGTTTGGTAGTTCAAAACTTGTTTTATATGAGCTTTATTTTTAATAAGCTAAGGTGCTTGTCCCCAAAATTATATAGACAATTACCTGACACGTTTTATGTGTGCATGTGGCTTTGGAATATCTTGCATAGTATATTTTTTAAAGACAGCTATGTGTTTTGTAATATAAACATTAAAGGAAAAAGACCTACTGGAAAGAGCTGGCCAAACTAAGAGCATCTCTCCCCATGGAAATATCAGCATTACTTGGGTAATGAGGTAGCTAATTTCTCTCTGTGTAATGACAGTACAATTGACCTCAGACTTTCAGTTGGCATTCTGAAGGCAATGAGAATCAGGCCTTTAACTTTAATCTTGAGTTAAGTCTCTAGATTATTCCACGTGGCATAGCATGAGTTTGTTAAACGGCCAGTTATGTCAATTAGACTCATACAGCTCAGCGTCATAAAGCTCCTTGTAGGACAGGGCATGATTATTCAAAAGGTATATAATTACTTAGCCTTTACACTCAATGAGCATTAGTACAGCCTTTCATACAAGCCTGCAATAATTGTTCTAGCTGGTCTGAAAACTGTTGATGTAATGCAAATTAATTTTGTCTTATGTTCAGGATTTCAACCAATATATGGGCTTATGTGGGTTTTGAATTTCTTTGGACTCTTGGAGATTTGTTTGCTTTTCATATAGGAAAGCAGCTCTAGTTCATAAGTGTATGCTTCTATTAAAAACCTAGGGCAATGATAAGGTTGCTGTATGAACAGTGTCTTGGCAATACAGAATGGCAATCATATTCTAAGCCTGAGATGTGAAAGGCTGTTGGTCAAGCCCGTGACCTGCTAAAGTCAGGCCTCTGATGCTTTTTAAGTTTTATCAAGCTTTCCATTGAAAACACCTTGTGAAAATACATTTGCAAATTTATTAGTTTACTCTATATAAAAAAGCCTTTGGATTAAAATTCATGTAAGATGTAAGATTAATGTAAAATGTTAATACGAATTTGTGCATTGATATTAATCTGAGTGGTCACTTTTCTGCTTATTCCTTCTTTTTTTTTCCCCTGATGTGTACATCAGGTGAGAAGAAATCTGTGTTCACAAATAGTTTGTGTTAATCATTGTTTACTTTGCTGTCCCAAGAAATGCAGTGTAAATACCTGGAAGATTGACTCAGGGAACACGCTAATGTTCAGAGCGTGTATTTTAGATATCTTGGCTTCATTAGAAACTAGATTTATATATCTATAATTTGGATCTTTTTCAATAATAAAGGAATAATATCAGTGCAAACTCTAGATGAATGCAAGGTACTTATGATTTCTATAAAGCAGCGATGTGCTAGGAATTACAGACTTGGTTCGAAGCTCACTAAAGTTAATGAGAATATTTCTATTGCCATTAGCGGGCTATCAGGCAGCCCTTATACAAATATCATATTGACTGATGCAGCTAATACCTCTGTAACCATGAAAATCAGTAGAATATACTGCAGTTATACTGAGTGATGTGTTTTGCTTTTTTAATATTTGTTTTTTTTTTATAAAGTCAATAGTTTCTTTTATCGTGGTATGACAACATGGTATATGT
This sequence comes from Psophia crepitans, assembly GCA_013399095.1. Taxonomy (NCBI): domain Eukaryota; kingdom Metazoa; phylum Chordata; class Aves; order Gruiformes; family Psophiidae; genus Psophia; species Psophia crepitans. The sequence continues at coordinate 113,451 of VWZZ01004143.1, forward strand.
TCATAATCTTAGGAAGTGCTTTTGCCTTGCAGAATGCAATGCAGATGAATCCCAGGGATAACTGGATTTAGGGAAAACAGAATACTATAAATGTTGCAATAAGTGTAACAAAGTAACTTTTTTAAGTGTTTGATTGACTCGAAGTTGTTACTCACAAAAGCTGGACTTCCTTAAGAGGACAACAAAAAATAAACGTGATTAAAAAAATAAAGAATAAAAATCTCAGCCTTTCAGACATCTGAAGAAGTTTAGGACCGTTTGATCTGTGATCTTAGAAGACATGTGCTTTGAAACACCGCAAATTCTCTTGCAAAGAAGGAGCAATATAAATGCAATAACCGAAGGTTAGATTCTGATACCCTTGTGGAAAAAAAAAAAGGCAAAAAAATTAGCACTTTACTCTTTAAAAGGTGCTATTTGTATCGGTGGAGCTGCTTAAGGCTGATTCAGTGCAAACACCAGAATTTAGTACCAGCTGTTTGACAGAAGGTCAAAGACTTGCTGAGGCTTCTCTGGATGGCCATAGCCTCATCAACACAGAGTGCACGGGTTTTTGGCTAGGAAGGAGGAGTGGTTATTTGTCCTGGGAATTCTTTTAGTAAGTTTCTTTCATACTTAGTCTCCTCGGTGTATTCACTCAGGGAACACCTCCTCTAATTGTCCATCTCTCTTCCTTTATGCCTCACAGTAGGTATTTTTAAACTCAAGAATTTGGAAAATTGTTGATATTTGCAGTCAGTACAAAGAGAAGGCAGAATACCTGAGTAGAAAATCCCAGTCAACTGTTAACTTCCCAAGCACTGACCACCTGTGTAATGTGTAGAATGAGTGGCCGTTCCTAACCAGGAGGTGGCATGCTTGGGCTCCACATGCCCGAATAGAGCTTCATATCCTAGCACCTTTTGGGAAAGCCCAACAAGATATATCTGACTCTTGTGTGCTGGATGCGTGCTTTTCTCCTTTAAGCAATATGCAGACAGTCTATGCTGGCAGATTTGCCATATAGCATGCTGGGCGATTTTAATAGTCTATAAATTCTGGTGTGATCGGTAGTGACCAGCGAAAGGCTGAACATCTACCTAGCCCACCAAAGCAATGCCATGAGAGTAAAGCGGTTCCTCCATGATGTCTGAAGACACAGGTTTCAACATCAAAGTATGAGATGTCTTGGGTCTTATTTTAGAATACATGAATGTAGCTGCTGTTGGGTAGTTCTTCTCCAAGCTTTATAGGAATACCTCACATCTTTCTATGCTTTGTAGCTGTACCGTAGGCTAAACGTACTGCCTAGATAATGGCCTTCTCTTGATCTGCAGAGACACTGCAGTTATCCGGCACTTCAGTTCAGGGTAAGAGTGCCTTTTCATAAACAAGCAGTTTTTAAATGTTTCAACTTAAATCTCCTTTCTCTAACAAACTATTGAATTTGAAGGAAAGTCCTCATGGCTGTCCTCAGAATATACATTTTTTAAAAAAAAATGTTTTTGAGAATAAATATTAAATAAAGTGTTTTCCTCAAGAATTTGAGGTGTTAATAAAGCATGCATGATTTAAAAAAAAAAAAAGCTGTTTTGCAGGCCGATCCTGCCCAAGTGATGTGAAAGTATGCATTCATCTTTTGTTCACCTTGCATTTTTCAGTCCTTGGATGGGTGCTGTAGGACAGGGCTAAGAATATTAGCATGCAGTACCAGAGTAAGTGAGGAAGCAGATAGTTTTTAAAACTAAGTGTAAGTAGGGAACTAATGACGCTACAGTGTAGTCTTTGGCTGTATAAACAAATAAGGACTACGCAGTTTGACCAGAGAAATGGAAAACCTTGACACTCAAGTAAAGGTCTGAGGTGCATAGTACATGGAGTTTTGACTTGTTTCTTCCTTGTATTATATACCTTCAATGAATACCTTCCAAAGCTTTCATCTATCAGATGTAGACTAATGCTGAATTTCATTCTAACCTTTGAGATCTCTAAGTGAAAAGAGCTTTAAAAGTATATTATTATTATTACTTTTAATATCAAATTATTCTTTTTAAATTTGCAGGCAAAAATAATCCTGGTTATTACAGTCCTCTGTAAATCCTGTCATATTTTAATTAGAATCCTGCTGGAAATGAGTACAGCTATTTCCTTATCCTAAAAAGGACTGGAACTAATAAAAACTATGAAGGAAAATTATCTCACACTTTCAGCAGATTAAAAACCTCCAACCCCCCCAAAAAAAACCCCTTCTGGAATAATTTATGCCTGTTCCTGATTTTGCAAGTTTTGCTATTCAAATGGAATTTTTATTTTGAATGCTGAAAAATTTGTCAAGTGAAACTCATAATAATGCTAATACGGTAATATTGAAGATCATCCGCATTTATGTAAGGTGATACAAAGGTTTGGTGGTCATCTATGGCTGTATGTGATATAACCAAAGACATCTTTAAAACTTCAAATGCTCTGCTGGCGATGGGCATTCCTGTTTGTTCTTGGGTTAGCACGATTCAAAACCTAAAAGACACAGGGCAGGTCACTGCTGCCTTTGAATTTCTCTGCACTTGCTGAAGTGTTCCTCAGATACTCTAGCATCTATTTCTTGTTGTAAAGGTTACACCGAAAGATGTAAACCTCAAAAGCTTTTGATTTATAAGGTACTTTGAATTCTGGGAGTTGATGTAGCTATTGGAAAAAGTAATGCTTCGTGCCAGTCTGTAAAAGATTTATTAAAATCTGCATTCTTCCTTTTAGCTCTGCTTTGGATCTGGAAGGAAAAGAATTCTACTTCTTTCATAGTAGAAGCAGTTTAGATTTGCTAACTGGTGAAGGCAACTATGTCCTCAGCAAAAACAAAAGTAGGGATCTAAGCCTTTGGCTCATAATCAGTCAACTTCCAAAGAGCAGCACTGTGAATTAGAAGAAAAATGGTTTTCCGAGGAGGTGTGAGCACCGGAGAAAGAAAACAAATCCCGTCTTGGCATATTCCCCTGGTTTAATGCTCTGTAGGATTCAAATGCACGTTTCAAATGCTTGAAGTTAAAGAATTTGCCATGAAATCAAGGACTGCGAGTGTATGTTTCGAAAATGGCTTTTTGGTGTTGAAAAATTTAGAGTTACCTTTAGAGTTACACCTCTCATGGTCTAAATTATTATTCTCCATATTTCTGATAATGTAGGCTCATATTGCTGATTTTTTTGACTATTTCTAAGTAAATTTGTTTCTTGCATTTTGTGTTGAGATTGCAGTATGTGTTGTCTGAGGGTTGTGCCATGTATCCTCTGGGGTCAGAGCATGAGCTCTAGCTGGGGAAAGAGTGAGACTTTATTTTTGCTAAATACTTAGGACTATGCTGATTTGCTGCAGCTATGAAGCTGGTTCCTTGATTTTCCAATTTGTGGTTTAAACTGATTTTTTTCCCCAGTTCTGCTGAAATGAGCAGCACCAAACTCTTAAGAGAAAAGCCAGTAAGTCACTTATGTTGGAAGGGCAAATTAAGGAATGGTATAGTGAAGGAAAATTTCAAGAGACCTTTATCCCTCCCTGTCTTCAGATAGCTGTTCAACAGGAAAATGGAAAGTTAATTTTGGTAAATGATGCTTGTTATCCTGGTGTATCCATAGAACTGTACAGCTATCAATAGATTTGTATTTCCCATAGGTACATGTTTACAATTATTTCACTAATATTTGTATGCAAATTAGTGGGCTTTACTTTAGCCCACTTCAAAATTTGAAAGAACTTTCTCCTCATACTCATAGATCAAGGTAAATATATGAATTATGTATGCATTTATGGTTATGCTCAAACGTCATTGGTGGGTAGTCTGCCATGCTCAATTCCTATATTACGTGGACTCTTTTCCTTCATCCTACATGACCCTATTTACAAGAAGATTGCTATGTCTCTGTAAATACACTACTCAGTGTGTCATGTAATTTGTTCTAGTTCCATTTTATTTATTAGGGGTTCTTGAGATGCTGTGTTGCTGCTGTTACTGGCATGGTTGGTTTTTCTTTGCTTGCTGCAAATGGTTTAGTGTAAACACCAACAGATCAGGTTGTGTGCCGTCCTGTATGGAATGTTTTAGCCATCAGTGGAAAAGCAAAGGGATCCATAGGTTGGCAGGGAACGTGGGAAAACAGGTGCTCATGCTACTGATTTTGTTACTCCTCTTTTTCTAGAAGACTAAACTGCGAGGTAACCTGGCTATACAATAGTTTGTGTTGAGTTGTGCATGAGAAAAAGGGGTTCATACAGTACTAGCTTGTTAGAATACACAAACCATGTGTTCAAGCATGCAAATACTCTTGCTGCCCCAAAGTGTATGAATAATCTGAAATATGACAGGTGCAAGGGAGAAGAGAAGATCAAATTTTTTCCACTGCTACAAAGATTTTGAGATAATGCATTTTTAACTTTTTTTTTTTTTTCTAATAAGGAATGCTGGTACTATCAACTATCCAAGTACTTCTTGTGGTGGAAGTGGAAGAGGATGTCTTCGTCAGAAAGTGGAAATGGACCAGCTTGGTTTAGACACAAAGCATTGAACTTGATGTGATTCTGCATCCATCCAAACACTAAAGAAGTCCCAAGATGGAGACAGAAAATAATTAGACGCTAATACTTTTGGCTTCAGCTTTCCAGTTCTTGACAGTTCACCTCTGCCCCTTCTCACAGCCTTTAAAGGTTTTTTTTTTTTAATAAATAAAGAAATCGTAGTATGGGGAAAAAAGAACAGGAAATGCTGGAAAGGTGGAAAAAGGAGAGAAAAGGAGTGGAAGATTGTGAGGGAAGTTGAGAAGAGGATAGCAGTATGGAAAAGGATATAGAGAAGAAAATCAAAATGATAAAGTGAAGTGTTAAATTCTGATTTGACAGGTATAAAATGTTCAGTTAGTTTAGCTCTAAGAAACTGATGAAAGCTGGAAATATTGAACTTTTAAAAAGGCCTTCTGGAAGCTTTTAATTAAGTTTTATTCAATTAAAATGGATAGATAAAAGTAGCTGCTAATAAGCATTTGAAAATGCTGTTGGTTGTGTAAGAAAAAATGAGGTTCAAGCCTTTCTGAAAAGCTGCTGTGAACTGTTACACGATTTTGATACTGTTGTATTTCTTGTGATCAGAGATGCTATAGGTATCTGCCATACATATATATGTATTGAATTATGCACTAGTTAAACACAATTTATTTTGCAGAGATGCTCCCAATTTTATCCTAAACAGGAACTGACATCAGGAAGATGTAGCAACATTTACAGTCCTTTTGGAATACTGTGGTTAGCCAGTTAATAGCTTATTTATGCTTTTTATTTTAAAAGGTAGTACTGTAACATTGAACAGATTGAAGTTTCAGATGCGGGGTTTGTTGCTTTACATAATAGAGCCTTCAGACTTTGGGTTGGAGCGTACTGATATCATGAGCTGTGAACGTGGACTTTTATTTGTTTGTATCAGTGGTCTTCTCATTACAGATGAGAAGGATTGTCCAGTTTCTGCCGTTTCAGTGCTGCTCTTCAACGTGTTCCTTTGCGTTGCCTTCCCCTGGTAACTGATCCTTCCCCCAGCCTCCTCTGAGGGACTAATATAAGTAGTGGACCTTCCACCCTCAGCCACTTTCATTCTGTTGTGTACTCTTCTATCCTCAGAAGCTCTGGGAAGAGGAGGAGGTGTTGTATTTTTTCCATGGAGACATGATCCGGGAGTAAAGCTGGCAGCTTTACTGGAGAAGGACGTCAGAAATGTTGAGCAGAAGGCATTGTGGTGGGGAAAAAGGCAGGTGACTGGATAGCGTATCTTCAGGTGAGAGGAGGACTGGTTGGTGGGGGAACTCAGAAAGACAGAGCAGAGCACATGGCAGGTGTTGTAATGGAGATTAGATGGAATACTTTTTTCCCCTTCAAAGGGCATAATGCTTATCTAAGTGATACACTTACTATATACTCATCCATACAGAGAGTTAGTTACTGGTTATATGGGTTTTTTCCTAACTAAAATGGTGATGTATTTAATACAATAGCAATAGAGCAGTACATTATCTTATGGAAAAAATTTCACTTCCATCATTTGATTATTCATGTTTATTGCTATAGCCCTGTATCCATACCCCAGTGCATGGATAATCCAGTGTAACACTGCTAATGCTTCTTTGAAAAGAAGATGGTATTCTCATGGTGATGCATACTTCAAGGCTGGCTGTTCCAGAAATGGTGATTCCTGTATGTGTTACACCCATTGAGATAAAATTACTCAGGTGCTGGAATTTCCAAGCATTCTGGTGTATCCCCCAAATTAAATGTAGTTCATCTTCTGCCAGAAATGTGGCTCGAGGTACACGAGTACTGCCATGCCTAGAATTAATAATTTCTCAGGCCAAGGATGAGATGATGGTGAACACGGTTTCCAGCCTTATGGGGTTGCACAGAAAAAAATGTTAGATATGCTGAGATTATACTGAGAAAGTGTTCTATGGTGGAGTCTGCAGCTAAGAGCAGCAGCCTTCACAGTGATGTGAGCACCAATTCATAAGCAGCAAACTGTCCTGTGTGTTCAAAACTAACTTCTGTACTATCCATAAACTGAAATGAAATTTTTTGCAGTTTGAAGCTGGTTTTGTGATCTCAAATAGTAAAAAGATTGTATAAAGCAGTAGGCTAAAAAAAGGGAATTGGCAATTCTGAGGTAAGATTGCTTTGCTATACTGTCAGTTTTTGCGTCTAACTGACCTGCTTGGTAAAAGAAAACAATGGGAATGACTCTAACTGGGTCACGTAAGTTTCAATGGAGGTTATTTTTTTTCATCTTATGTAATAAATATGTTATTAAAAATATGTGCACATTTCATAAAACATTGGAAAGCTCTGTTACAGTTTATTTCCTATAGTCTTTTCTGGTTAGCTATACCACTTGCAGTAGTACTCGGTAAAGGGTAACTCAGGGTCATCTCCTGGTTTAAAACAAAGAAGTAGAGTGAAAATTAAGAACAGATACAATGCAGTAAGATTACTTTTTTTTTTTCCCCCTGTATTGCTTAACAGACTATACTCCAGCTGTCAGACATGAAACATGTGATCTAACTGAAATTTCAGGTAAAACGTTTGTCTTCCTGCTAGAAGCGTGTGCTGCTTGCATCTCATTTGTGAGGCAGGTGTATTCCAATGTGAGCCTGCAGTCTTTTTTTTCCCCCCAGTTGTGTAGATCAACCTACCTCTTGGAGTACAGTGCTGCTTGCAGTACAGTGTCTTCTGTCTCACATGTTTTTGTTTCTCAAGGAAACAAAGATTTGGCATAGAGAGAAGTGACACTCTTGTGTTGTAGTCTTGTCCCAGCATCAAGCTGGATCAAGACCAGAGCTGGCACTTGCTCCCAAGTTCCAAAGGACAGACTTTAGCAGTTTAACTTAAATAAAATATTGACCGCATCTAGCATTCGAAGTGAGATTGTGGTGTTCAGTCACTTTTCATTCCTTACATAAATTAAAATTCTGGGGAATAGTTTCCTGCATTAGCTTCTGGCAGAGTGAGCCTTCCTGCTAACAATTTTTGTTGAATTGTTACCTGCTGACATTTTGTTCATGATTTATACCATTTGTTAATAGCTATAGATTAGAATTGGACTCCAGAACCATTTTAAGAGACATATTTTTATCTTAACATTATTTTTTCACTTTAAATCGAGGATATTCATTATTTGAGATCTAGCTTAAGCCATACTTCCCTATACATTACTGAAGACATAGTTCAGGTGTTCTCTTTACTATAGAACACCGTATGTCAGATACAGCAGATTAGTAAACTAATAGGATTGGTATGCAAGATTGTATTATAGAGAGTACCATCTTCTCAGGTTAAGGAAGAGAGAACAATAATCTAAAAAAAAAAAAAAAAATTAGTTACCAAAATCTTACGGCTTTACAGTTTGATTTTCCTGCCACCCCCCCCGCCCCATCAACATAATCAAAATTTTGACCATGGCATTCCACACAGGTGATTTTTCATATGACAACCATAAGGGTTTTTTCCCCTCTGTTTGACTTTATTTTTGACATGGGCTACAAGCTTCAGTGGTTTCATCAATACAAATATTAGTCTGATAAATTTAAATAGATGTTTCATAATCTGTAATCATGGTGATGTTTATGTATGCCTTTTAGCATATCTTTTTGAGAAATAGTGATCTTAGAAACTTAGATCAAATTTTGCTTTTGCACCGACGGCTTTACATTAAGTCCTTGAAGTGCTTGGTCTTAATGCTTTACCTTAATGTAGCAGGTGAAAATGTGTTCTGCCAGCCATCTTGTGATAAGCTTTGTCCACTAACACTGGCCATAGGAATTACCATTTTATGTGAAACCACATTATTTATGGATTTTGCTTCACTGGGTTTTTCCTCAAGTTCTGAAGAATTGTAACTGCCAGATCTTTCCAGGTTGATTTATGGTCACTTTTAGCTCAAATTGCCATGAAGAGATCTAGTTTGATACTTGTTTCTCCTATTGAATCCTGTTGAAGTATAGCAATGCTTTGTTTTTATTACACCCAAAATACAGAAGCTGTTGGCCCTTAAACTGTTGTAGGCAGGCTATTCCAGTACTCTTCAAGATGTTGCGTAGCCACTTTGGTTATCTTTACTCCACAGTACTTAGAAAATTGAGATTGTTTCAGTACATACTTCCTTTTCTCATGTGCTTGTTGTGTACTTTGGAGTACTCATTGGTTTCTTCAGAGAGCTGGGTTAGGTGGGATTTCATTACACAGTTCACTTTCCCAAGGCACCTTTGTACTGTTACTTTTGTCTTATGGGGGGTGCAGCTTAGTTATTGTCTCTTTCTTGCAGTGATCTCTGTGTTAAATTTATTATGTTAATTTTTCTCTAGAGCATCCTACGTTTGCTTCTCGAGTCTTAGCTGTTTGATTCTTTCCACGGGTGTTCCAAGTCTCTGAGGATTTGTTTAGTTTATCTAGATTTTATTGCCCTCAACCTCATAAAAATGGATCTTCCTGGGAGACACCAGTGGGTGTATTGTACTTTGGGTTGTGCCAAATTCAAGCTGTCTCTTTGAAACTTAATACTGAGTCTTGAAACAGTCCTTTTCTGAGCCACTTTCCCCAGATTCTAGTTCTGGTTTCTCTCTTACCCTGAGATGATTAGTCTTCCTACTGTTGAAAAACATGTTCTTCATCCTTAGATAATACTCACATCGTTCTACATTGTCAATCTTTGCTTCAACAGTGTAGAAAAATATAAATGGATTTTAGTGTTCTTCATTATTTCTAGCAGTTTCATGTTTTCTTTCCTTTGCTTCAATTAAATGAAAACTATTCAAAATGTCAGGAGCTTCTGAAGATGGGTTTTGGGGGCTATGACCTCACTGACATTTTATGGGGAAAAAAGCCTACTTCAAAAGTGTTTGATATTCTCACAATATAGAAAGCACCGAGTTCTACCGGAGTCTAGGAGTGGTGGAATTAAGTATGGCAGTATTTAAGAAGATAATAAATGTCAAATAAAAATAATGAGTTCAGATGTTGCTTAGCTCAGAACAGAAGGCACAGATAAGAAAACCTGAAGCTTTCTGGTAAAACTGATAGGAAAAAACCTTAACCATTTCTAAAAGATTCCACTAAAATTCCTGAGGAGAAAGATCTGCTTGTCGAGTGTCTGTTGTGTCAAACTTGTCAGATGTCACTCCAGTGCAGGAATGAAAAGCCTACAACTGGATGTTCTAGCAGCATGTATAGGGTTTGTACGTGAAGAAAGGCTATGCTAAAAACTGAGTCAGGACTCCAGAATTAAATGGCTAATATATGCTAAATAGTTCTCCCAAGTAGTTCTTTGCATAGCCAGCAGCTTTCTGGAAGGATTCTGTTCAGGCTCCCTATACACTGGGAATAGAATTTAACATTATTTTTGTTTTTAAGAAAAATTGAGCTGTAGAGCAAAATGCTGATTTTCAGTCACACTGTTAACAGTAATTTTCCTGCACTGCTAAAGCTAGTGTTCTGTTTGAGTTTGATTGTTCGAACTGTTTTCCATTTTTCATGCTGCAGTATTTAATACAAGTTTTTATTATTTTTAAAGTCAGAATAACAAAAGTACAAAGATTAAATCTACCTTACTTTGCTAATCTTCAGTATCGTTTGCTCGGGAAAATAAATTAAGCCACGCTTGAATATTGTAGAGTTTTTTTCTTTGGGGGTATTGTGTTACTTTCCTGAGCTCAAGTGTAAATGTGAATGTATTACAGAAATTATTGTGGTATTCATGTCATCTGAGACAAATTCTATTTTGAAAGAATTTTGATTACAGCTAACTTAAATATTCCCACCCCTTCTGCCAAAGTTTAACTTTAAAAATACAAACCTTTCCATATTAAGTTTCTTCACATAATCTCCAGTTGCTACTATTTTTTTTAATGCATTCATAAAAATTCTGTATCAGTTTAGCAAACACATACTTTCATACGGGTGTGAGGCATTATGCCAAGTGTAAGGTCCTGCCACCTGGGTTGGGGCAATTGCCAGTATAAATACAGGCTGGGGGATGAATGGCTTGAGAGCAGCCCTGAGGAGGACTTTGGGACACTGTGGATGAATAGCTAGACATGAGCTGTCAATGTGCACTCGCAGACCGGAAAGCCAGCTATATCATGGACCGAATCAAAAGAAGCATGGCTGGCAGGTTGAAGCTCTTCTGCCCTTCTGCTGTGCTCTTATGAGTCCTCACCTCAAGAACTGTATTCAGCTCTGGGGCCCCCAGCACAAGACCTGTTGGAGTTGTTCCAGAGGAGGGCCACAAAGATGATCAGAGGGCTGGAGCACCTCTCCCATGAAGACAGGCTGAGAGAGTTCGGCTTGTTCAGCCTGGAGAGGAGAAGGCTCCGGGGAGACCATATAGCAGTCTGCCAGTACCTAAAGGCAGCCTACAGGAAGGCTGGAGAGAGGCTGTTTACAAGGGCATGTAGTGACAGGACAAGGGCTAATGGGTTTAACTAAGAGCGATGAGGCACTGGCACAGGTTGCCCAGAGAAGCTGTGGAGGCCCCATCCCTGGCAGTGTTCAAGGCCAGGTTGGATGGGGCTTTGGGCAGCCTGGTCTAGTGGAGGGTGTCCCTGCCCATGGCGAGAGGGTTGGAACTAGATGATATTGGGAGATCCCTTCTAACCCAAACCATTCTCTGATTATTGATGTTGATTATTGTTTTGAGTCAATTTTGTACAACAGCAAACAGAGGAAAAATGTTTACATGTACAAGCGCCAAATATATGAATTGCAGCTAAATGCTACTGAAAGGTGGTTTTTTTAGACATCAGAAGCTTGCAGAAACTATGGACTAGTCGTCAATTTGGCTAAAATAGGAAAGGAACAAAGGTCATCCTCTTGGGCTCTGGTGTTGGTTTGTAGACAGAATATATAAACAGAGTTTTCTGTAGCTCTTAAATACAGGCATAGTGCTGTGCTTATCTCTGCATCTATATAGGTATTTGTCATGCATGATTTTCTGACAAAGTGAAAAAGGAATTTTAGAAACTAGGAGTTGAGTCACTGAAAGATAAAGTAACTTGTACAAGGTCATAGAGGAAACCTGCCATCAGACTGGGACCTGCTCATAGACCTCCTGAATCCCAGTTTATTTTCCTTCCTTTGGGATAAGCCCTCCTTTTTACACAAGATGAAGGATTTGCCTGATACCCCATTGCTTTTGAGTAAACCTTTCTGTGATGTAGCTGCTCAGTTGCAGAGGAGCAGGTGTCTCGCTTTTTATCACATATGCTACTTTCAAGGGCCTCAGCCTTCCATAGCTATGAATGTATAGGCAAAAATTCCTTCTAAGGTTCAGGATTACAAGGAAAGCATTTCTTAGTCTATTATAATGACTTCTTTCTTTGTGATTGTTACTTCAATACATTTCTGTGTTGTTGTAATCACTCTTCATGGGAAAAAGAAGGAATCTCCTCCTAACAAGTGATACTAGACATGAGGAAAATAATGGAGGAGAATGATCAAGGGTAACTTACAGGATGTAGCTTTTTTCTTCTATGCATAGTTAATAATTTAATTTGCATATTAGAAAGAGTAAGGATTTTCTAAATTAGACTATTCTAAACCTAACAATATTGTTATGGATTCAGAATCTGGTCTTTAGGGGATTGCACTGTAAAATATGCAGCCATCTGAATATTGTCGGTTGCAGTACAGATGCACCACATTCAGTTTGACTTCACAGTGTCTGTCTGGTCCCTCATTCCTCAGTGTGAAGTGCATTATTTTATTTGTCTTAAACTGCATTACAGTACTAGCTGCCTCAAACAGCTATACATTGAGGAACACTCCATTGAGTAGTAGAATTTGGGTAGAAAATATAATGTGTGAATGAGAAGTGAATAAGTTATTTTTGGCGTGTTTTTCCTATTTGTTACTCAGTTGAGAGTGACTTGGTTTCTTCAGTTGTCTCAAAAAATATGTTCTTGACTCCTGAATCTATTGCACAGGCAGCTTCTGGGGTCGCTGCCAACAGGTAAAGACAGAGGACAGCAACATTTTAACACTCTATTTTTTTAATATAACAACAAGGTCTTCCCCAAAGCTTAACAAAAATAGTATTAAATAATTATATCTTATCCCAAGTTTGAAAACTAAATAATTATTACATTGTGGTTTATCACTTGTAAAATTTTGCTGAATAACACAATACTGCTCAGTAAAAGCCAAGTTCTCTTAACTCTGAAACTGTTGAGTGTGTATTAATTTGCTTCTACCTTCAGCTACAGTTTGGGCAGCATACTACCAGTTACATCAAAGTGATTTTAGATTTTGTAAGACTGAAGTGTTTTTGAGCTGATTGTTTGCTAAGACTTGAAGTTTTGCGTACTTTTTTCAACATCAACTTTGTTCATTAATTCATTATTGGAGGATATAATTTCAACCATTAAAAATGTCAGTGTTCTTGCATGCTTGTTCTAGAAGTTTTCCATCCAGATAGCAGCTCACTATCCATTTCTTTCCGGGGAAAAAGTGAATGAATTCAGGTAAAACTGTCTCATAACCTGTGAGATATCTCCGTTGCTTATGGTATTCCATAAGGTACTTTTTGATCTGGCTGACAAAAGGCCCCCTGGAATTTAGTCCCTCATTTGAATGCCAAGTAGTGTAAATGCCATCACAGACTCATGACCTCTGAATTCTAAAACTCCCTCCATCTCTCATGATTTAAATGTTTATAGCCTGAGGTGCATGGGTTAGGAAATGATGTTTGATCCAGAGGCATGTCACAATACTGCCAAGATAATGATCTTACCCTGAGTAAGAGTTATTCTGAAAGAAAATCAGTACCATTTTACAGTAACAATTTATTGAAGACCTTTAAAAAATAATTTTCAGGTGCTAGCTGATCTTGGTTGAATGAGTTTAGATGCCTAGAATTAGGAGTCATGTAGAACGGGAGTGTGTCTTAGTATTTAAGCAGGCAGGAATCAAAAGTTCAACCTATCATAAAAATATTGCCATCACTTTAAAAAAAACCCTGACAACTGCAGGGGGAAACCAAGTAGTATCTTTGTCCATTTCGGTTCATTCCTAAAGGGATATCTTTTAGCTGTTTGTACAATTTTACAAGCAAACCAATAGTGAGAAAACATAGGTTCTGATGATACAGCACTTCAGAGTTTAAAGTTAATTTTTAAGATTTTTATTTTGTGCCTGAACATGAGTCATAACTCATGTTCAAGTCTTATTTCTAGCCCTGTGGAAGTACAGAATTAACCTTATGCTGTAACTAAATTGCATGAACATCAGGCTGAGAGATGACGCAGCACATGGCTCCTTGAGAAAATCTGGGAAGACAAGGTTGAGGAATGTAATTACCGGTAGTTAACAAAAATGTTCTTCAGAGGCTGAAATACATAGTCCCTTTGATTGTTGGTATTGCTTCATTTGGAAGGGTTGAGTACCCCATACCTGTTAACCATCTTTTCTGGGTGCCAACTTTCTAATGGTACCTCACTTGATCAGCCTGTTGGGTGCAAAATCCCTGTAGTGCTTGCTTCCCAGGAACTGGGCAGATGGACGCCTGTTACTTAGGCTGCATAGAGTGGGGAGGGAACATCTTAGTATCTGCTACTTACTGTATCTGTATATTTACATAATAAATTACTCAATCTTTTCCATCTTTTAGTGAAAATATCGCACCTCAAAGTTCTTAATGTTTACTTTCTTTTTATTGTTCATCGTTCTTGCACTTTCCCTTTCCTGAATTGTTGCCCTGTGCTGTGTGATGCCCTTGTCTCACTCAGATTACAAGCTCTAGGAGGCAGGTATGAGGTGCTATGTAAATGTAGTGTGGTAGTACCTACAGGTGTTTTCTACCAGTGCTTGTTTTTTCAGGAAACCGATCACTGCAAAATGATGTTGCCTGTAAATGCCAGTAGTAAGATTTGGAATTTGTTCTGGAGATGCCCCCTGCCGAAGGGTCACTGTTCATAGCCCCTGCTCGTTCAAAGCTTCAGTTCGGTTGAGCTCTTTCCCGTGGACGTGTCCATAAAGGTGCTCTCCATCGCGGTCTGTAATAGGTCTCTTTGCTTTGGTGACCTTTGGTCTTTTCCAGTTAAGTATTGAACCCATCATCTCTTTAACTGTTCTCTCTGCTGATATCTTTGGAAGTTACTCTTTATTATCTCTGCAAGTGTACCATCGCGTAACCAGTGCATCCTGGTCTGTATAGGAAGGCCTTCCTGCCCTCATGAGAGGTTATAGACTGCATTCCTCTTTTGCAAAATGATGTAATCCAATCATTCTGAATGTACCTCTTGCAAGACATCTTTTTCTGGGCATTTCTTTGTTTCTTAAAAAGCAAGCTGCTTCTGCCCACTTCTGACTTTAGTCTACCTTTTGTGCACCCACACACTGTGTTTTGACTTCAACAAATGTCAAAAGCGTTAAGTTGTAAAACATGTATCTTAATCATTCTTCCATCACTTCTATTTTTTGGCGGTGAGGTACTAATTTCACCATCTCATAAAACTAAGCAAAGATACAGGAACAGCCTGCCTGCTTATCAAATATACTTCTGTAAAACCAAGTCCTGTTTTTTCAAGATAAACAAACACTCATATATTCAAATTATTAATTTGCAGGATTACAGCAAAAAAAGACTGATAATGGACAGTGGGAAAAGGGTGAATGCTGAGCTGGATAACACCGCTTTCCTTTTGAGGAAACAAAAGATTTTGAGCAGAGAAAACCAGCATGTGTGTAAGGCACCAGAGCTTAATGAATGAATGTGCTGAAGAGCGAGTTAAGCCTATGTGAACTGGATTGTGTGAAAAACCTACAAAATCTCAAACCCCTAGATTGGTAGTCAAAGATACAGAATGACATTTGAGGAATAGGTTGAGTTATCGTTGGACAGCTACCACAGGTTGGGATAATAGAGGAGACTTGACATAGAAGGGGTAGGAGACAAGCTAGGTAATTAAGTTTGAAATAATTGGAAGGGAAGCTAGCCTAAAAGCACAAGCATGTAGGAAGTAAAACCAAGACAACGTATAGCTAAAATTAATTACAAGAGAAGAAAAAGTGAGAAGAGGTGAGAAAGCTGAGGAATAGGGGAGGAGTCATCCTTACATTGCTGTTTGCAGTCATAAAAAAGCTACAAAGGACAAAACAGCACCAGCAAAGTCTAAGGGCAAAAATAGGGTTTCAGGAAGGTCACAGAAGCAGGAAAGTGTTTACATGTGTATTTTAGTGTTATGTGATGGAAGCTGCAAGGGGAAAAAGTATTTGCATCGATGGCAGGAGGAGTTCCGAAAATGCATTTTATCGTGCTGAGAAGATGCTTACAGCGGTAGGCAGGAGCATGGCACACAAATGTACACCTGACCTGACTTTTTGCTGCTTGGCAAAAGCCAGAAGTACACTTCTACTGAAAAATGTTACTTTGCTGCTATTAAATCCTGTCCATGATAAGTTAAATGATTTAGCTAGATATGGTGTCACTTTGTTATATGTTACCTTATTGGCTGTTAATCACACCTTAGTATTCCAGCTTTCTCCATAATAGAAGATTTTTTTATTAACTGTGATTTGTCAGGTGCTTGTTTTATAACACCTATTCCTGGTGCTCTTATCTTGCTACTGGTACTTGCCCTTTCAGTGGGAAAGGGCAATTCAGGGAAGATTTACGGAGGACCCAGCTGGGAATGTTTTAGCACCAGACTGCTGTGTGCATTTCTCCATCATAGACGTGGTGTGGCTGCTACACAGCTCCCTTTGAAGAAGGGCTTTGTCTGCCTCTGGAATTTTTTTGCTTTGACATTAGATAATGGTGTGTTTTGTGTGGTTGGTGTTTTTGTGGTGGGGTGTTGTGTTTTTTGTTTTTTTTTGGTCCCCCCTCCAGAGTCTGAAAACGTGGTCTTCTCTGAGAGTTTAGCACTGCTTTATTAGAACATTTGCTGTTGATGCTTAAGCTAGAAGCATGATTATCACAACAATATT
Source organism: Psophia crepitans (assembly GCA_013399095.1). Taxonomy (NCBI): domain Eukaryota; kingdom Metazoa; phylum Chordata; class Aves; order Gruiformes; family Psophiidae; genus Psophia; species Psophia crepitans. Next base: position 129,922 of record VWZZ01004143.1, read on the forward strand.
CTACCTTTAAACATCTGGTGCAGAGTATGCACAGAACAGTGGAAGCTGAGTGTATATTAATGTCAAGGCCATGTTTTTCACTCCTGGGGTCCTCCCTTTCTGTTGTGTTTGACATCATTTTTCTAGAATTGAACAAAATGTGAAACAGGAATAAGTCTTCAGCCATATAATACAGGAATCAAATTTAGAAACCAAACTCCATCACTAAGGAATGCAGTTCTTTGCTGTGCTATAGTGGTACAGTAACAGGGGTAATGATAAAATGATACACTTAAGGTTAACGGAGTTAACTCTGCAGAACATGTTGGTTTTAGGAGGCCTGTGAAAGATCTGGAGGCTGTGGAGAGGAAAGGAAAATCATGTTCTTTAGTGCCCTCTTTCTTATCATTTAACAGACTCTTACAGAATGGTGAAATCTACATAAAACAGAACTCCATGTGAAGAATACCTGATTCAAAAGAAGAAAAGGCAAAAAAGTTTAATGGCTTAGGTAGAAAAAAACAGTTTTTTTATGTTTAAGTGGAATTTTCTATATTTGGCTTTGTGCCCACTGCCTCTTGTCCTGTCTCTCACTGGATACCACTAAGAAGAGTCTGGGTCCATATGCTTTACACCCGTCCTTCAGCTATTTACAGACATTGATGACATCTCCCCTGAGCCTTCTCTTCTCCAGGCTAAACAGTTCCAGTTCTCTCAGCCTTTCCTCAGATGTGAAGTCCTTCAGTCCCTGAATCATCCTTGTGGCTCTTGGTTGGACTCTCCCATATGTCCGTGTCTCTCTTGTACTGGGTAGCTCAGAACAGGATGCAGCACTCCAGATGTGGCCTTGCCAGTGATGAGTAGAGGGAAGGATCACCTCCCTCGACCTGTTGGCATCACTACTCCTAATGCAGCCCAGGAGGCTGTTGGTCGCCTTTGCAGTAAGGGCACGTTGCTGGCTCACGATCAGCTTGGTGTCTGCTAGAACTGGTAAGTCTTGTTTTGCAAAGCAGTTTTCCAACTGTTTGACCTCCAGCTTTTACTGGTGCAGGGGGTTATTCTGAGTGTGAGACTTGGCATTTCCCTTTGAACTGTGAGTTTCGTGCTGATGCATTTCTCTAGGCTGTTAAGGTCCTCTGAAGGGCAGCACAACCCTCTGGTGCATCAGTCACTCTCTCCCACTTGTGTATCATTTGCAAACTTCCTGAGGGAGCACTCTGGCCCGTTGTCCAGGTGAAAACATGAAATGGTATTGCACCCAATATCTGAGTCTTAATTAAGTGCCATAATCTTGACTTGAATGCTACCCTTGCGTGGATTGCCAATGTGAATATATTAAGTAGGAAGAATATGGAGAACACATGGAAATATTGTCAGGATAAGTGAGTAGCCTCTTTTTTTCTTGTTTATGATCTCTCTGCAGTTAATGGAGTTAGGAAGATTAGTACAACAGTAGGAGTCTGTGCTTATTTTGATGCAGCCTGTTCTTTGCGAGTTGTTCACAATACATCTTTGTCTAATAGTTAAAATGCTACTTTCACAGTAAACATTTAAGTTCGTGTATTTTTCCTCCCTGCCTCCCCCCAGTATTTTTTCCTTTTGCTATGAGCTTTTTTCTGGATTTTTTTTTTTAAGTACTAATCTGTTTCAGTCCAGTAGTCTGGATTCAGCTGGCATCCTCCTTTGGAACTTGTTATTTTGTTCACACTTTTTCTTGTATTATAATTACTTCTAATTTACTTTGATAGTTTTGTCGGTGGTGTCACCATTTTTTTTAAAATTTTTTTTTATATAGTTATCTGGTCTTACCTTTAAATGTAGCCTGCAAAATGTTTTCTTTTTGTTTAAGTTCAAAGTTTTCATAGCTGTGTTTATATCAGCTAAAGACTGTCTGGGTACCATGAATTGCGTAGGGTATATGGTTTTCTTTGTACCTGGGAGCAAGGCTGCAATGTTACTGTAATGCAGGAGTTTGTGTGTGTACCAGAGGGATTTTTGGAGAGCTGATGTTTTCATGGAACAAAGAATAAACAGTAAGCAAAAAACAAGCAGAACATCAGCCTTTTGGAATAGTAGGAAGGAAATAATAGAATATTTACAGAAAATATATTTGCTCAGGGAATAGGCAGATCAAAATGGGATACCCGCTAATAAAATGCTGTTATTGCAGTACTGTGAAGCTGTTTCTTTTTTCTCTCTTTCACAGCAAACAGTAAATAAGAGTATGCAGAAATGCTGGGTGGCTGAGTTTGGGACTCAGTGAGCAACATGAGAAGGATAGGAAATGAAAGGACAAAAATTGTAACACCAGGCTGGGCCAACATCTTGGAGATTAAATTGTGAGAGAGTCTGCGCTGCTATGTGCCCCATAAGGAGGGTGTTCATTAGGTGTGGGGTTAAAGTGGACAATTACTCAAGTCTGTGGACCGAGAAAGCATTGCTGCCTCTAACGTGCTGTTAGACTCTCATACGAATATATATGAATGGATGCAGAAAGGGAATGGTGTAAGTCAGCACCCCAGTTTGCTGACTCCACATTGTGAATGCCTCTTCTGTGGGCTCTCCGCTCTCCTCCAACATATAATTTTTTGCTTACAATGAGATCAGTGTTGTTTGATTGAATTGATTTGACACTGGAACTCCATCTCCAGGTTCAGCAAGGCTAAATGTTAACCTAGTACAGAAGCTTGAAAAATAGTTTCATACTAAAACTAATGCAGGTTGGAGTTGCTTTAATCTCTAATGATGATCATATTTGCAAGCTGGGTGCCTGTTCCTGTTTGGTGTAAGAGCCCTCATATTCAGTGTCGTATTCTTGGGTTTTTTTCTTTCTGCCAATATCTTGATGACTTTATGCAGGAAGGAGGGCCAGCATTTCATCTTTAGAGTTTTATTTAAAAAATGTATTATGAGTTTTAGAGCATGATGGGCTGCAGGCAGTGTTTAAACTGCCACTTGCAAAGTCACGTTTTGCTAATCATTTACACATTCAGATCAGATAATAAAATTACTACTGGAAGTTCTTACAGCCAGCAAAGAAAATCAAATGCAATTATCTCAATGACACCAATAAATATGGGCTCCTTAACCTGAGCTTTTAAAGGATACCAACTATAAGCCATATTCATAGCAATCTAAAAGATAATTGCATTTTGAATGAGTCAAATGTCTGTTTTATATTTTACAAACTGTAGTAGTAAAGCTTTGTTTGATCTTCAGCCTGAAGAGTCCCCATCAGATCTTCTCTAAGAAGATCATTCCACCAAGGTAGTGGAAAACTATAACTCAAAGATAAAATTATAAGGAATTAAGAGGAAAAACAGAATTTGAAAGGGTGAAACTTTAAACTGTTTTATACCATACGGTCTTCATTCAAATTGAAATGTGGTACTGAAGGCTTGATGGCGTGCCCAAAAGGTCTGGATATTTTCTGTCCATGCAATTTCAGCTTAAATCTGTGTATATCATTCACAGAACCTTTATTCAAGTAAAAAAAAAAAAAATAATTCCTTGCTCTTGTTATGCATTTCATCTCACTTTGAGTGCATTGTCCTGAGTTCAGTTTTGTTACACTGCTACTTTGGTTTTACCGGTTGAAAAAACTGCACAAGTTCAATAAAAGGAACATATTTTGACATCATCTTCCCAGACATCCCACTGAAAGCATGACATACCAAACCCTTCTGGAGTACTGGTGCAAGAGTGATTTTATGTTCAGTAGAAATGAACTTTGTTCATCTTAAAAATATTTGGTTTAAAAAGCTGAACAATTTTCAAAGGTCTTCAGAAATTTGAAACTCTTTCTTATAAAAGCAGACGTGCCATAATCTGTAAAAAATTTGAGTTAGCAGTTTATTCAGTGTCTTCCTAATGTTTACAAATGTTTTGATCGTGTCTACTAATTTATTATTTTGTTTTAATTTGTTATTCTTTCATTCTCTCCTTTTGAAGATTGGTAATATTTTAGCTCTTTCAGTCTTTGGAAATCTCATTTTTTTTTAAATTTTGAATTATCAAAAATACTTGCTAGCAGCATTAGTGTTATCTCACCTATTTTTCCAGGTCCTTCATAGTGGTGTCTCCTAACCTTTTGATACATGCTCCACGTCCCATTAAGTGGAGTTCCTTTCTTCCTTTTTCTTCCCCAGAGACTTCTGTCACTTTTCCCTTGCCTCCCTCTTGTCTTTCTTCTTCCTCTGCCACAAGGCAGTTGCAATCTCTTTGTGCCGCCTTGGAGAGGCCCTGCCAATGGCTGAAGAAGTGACACAAAGATGCTCATCCTATCTAGAAAGACTTTGTCGTTAGTATGCAGTTCCTGGACCACTGTGCAGAGACAGAACTGACTTATGTGGAACAAGTACGACTTTAGTTGGGGTTGTTTGCTTGAGCTTTGTGACGTAGTTTACCTATATGAGCTTGGTATAAATTCCATGAGGCTCAACCAGTCTGAAAACACCTCATTGATCTAAGTAGTCTTTAACCCAAAGCTATTCCAAGATCTTTCACTTTTTAAGATAATCTTACTGTCTTAATCATCTAATTAAAGCAAATTCTTTTTTTTTAAACAAAGGCTGAAATAAAGAACTCATTAGCTCTGTGTCTTGATGTCATCTGTTATTAGCTTTAATGTCTCTTTTTGCTAGTCAGAAATGTGCTTAGTACTGTTTCCTTACATTTTTGCTTAATCTAAAAGTGTGACTTGGTTTATGGTGCCAAGAATTTTAAATCAAATGAATAGCACTATTTCTAAAACGCATTGCTAGTAAATCTCCATTTCTTCTGTAAAGACAAAAAACCCCCTACGAATTCTTGGGGTTTGATCATTGTATTCTTTTAAGGTATCATCTTTCATATACTGTAATTTGATGTTTTAAAATATAAAATAGATTAATAAGAAAAATTACAGTATTGAACTAACATATCTGAAATATTAATTTTAGATTATTTTTCTACCCAAATACAGCTATCCTACTCTACACCCACACTGGTTTGTAATTTTGAGAGTTAACTTCACAATGTGTTTTTATGTTCTGAATTGAAATGGAAACAAATTTGCTGTTCTGCAGATGCTGTTAGCCCTTTGCTCTCTCCACACCTTGCTTCTCCAGTGCTGACCATGCATGTTTATATTAATTTACAATTATTAGTGATAAACTGAGTCACATGTCTATTTGAGATACATGTCTGACTTCTACTTATTCCCACTTACTGACTTGAAGATGCTTCACCATGTTCTTTGCAACTCTCCTGTCAAATTTGGACAATCTCAAGCAAAAACATGTCAAGCAATCAAGACACTTGAAAGACCATCATCAGTAGAAACAAGTGTCAGTGTAGCTCAGAGACCAGAGTTTACGTAGAAACAGGTTAATAGATAACTGCAAACAGAAATTGATGGTAGCTAGCATTGTTTTCTTTGTTCTTCATCACAACACAAAAAAATAATGGAATAATGAATGCAGTTAGCACAGTAGTGGTGATGAAGCATAAAAGCTAACATAATAAAAACAAACCAGTTAGACAAAACAGATACTTCCATCTTGTCTGCCTGCTCCCCAACACCAAATTTCCTTTCCTATTTCTAACTCTGTTAATAAAGCTTTGCCAACTTATGCAGACATTCAGTTTTACACTGCGTTGAACACAGGAGGGGGCTGTCAGTGTGCATTCTCCACGTGGTCAGCTATTGCTGGTTTTCCTATGTTTAATCTTTTTTGGGTTTGGGGTTTTTGTTTTTTGGTTTGTGTGTTTTTTTTTTTCCCTAAAGCAGGGCAATTATTTTCTTTTTCACTCTGTTTTTCCCCCATTTGTTCTGGAAATAGCGTGGGAATAGTAACGTTTGTGTACACAGATACATGTATTTTTCTGTATGTATATATGGGGAAAAAACAATGGAGAAACAGTAGTTAGCTAAAGAACAAAAAAGCCCACAGCAGATCAGATCGGTGTAGAGATAGCATAGCAGATGGTATAAACTGGAGTAGTATAGTTCAGTGGTCAGTCACCAGCAAAAAATGTAGAATCGGCTTCCAGTGAGCAGTAACGTCTTGACATAACTATGGAGAATATTACAGCTTTTTGCTCCTAAGCAATTCCTCCCCAGTAGTCATATATTATATTAGTTTGCTTGGAGGTAAAACTGCCAGCTTATTTCTCTTCTGTGCTGCTGCAGCTCATTTTCCCCCAGCTAGCATTTTCAGGAATGACTGCCAGAGAAGGCCACTATTCCCTAATCTGCTAGGATCTTCAGAGGCAATTTGCCACTGCTCCAAGCCACTTCCTCTTGTGTCAACAGGCCAGAGAGATGCCGGTAAGAAAAAAGAAAACAAACCTGAGTGCTAACTCTTAAGTATAATGGGTACCTTAGTCTATCAAGTACTTAGAGAAAATAAGGTCTGAGCATGAGCTTCATGTTTTCTAACAAATAATCAATCCCAGTTTGAAGCCTGACACTTGAATTACACCTTTGAATACTACCATGACATTATACTGAACAAACAGCTTTAAATTTTGACATGGAGGGTCTCATTTGCAACACAATAGTTTAAAATCAGCTGTTGGTATATATGCTATCCTTTTTGTTTTAAGTAATATCCTAATCTTTTAGAAAGTAATTATCAGTCTTTCATGTTACAGGAGATTGTATTGCTGATATAAGTGTGTGTATATACATATATATATGATACAGCTTTCTAGTTGCATGCTTTAATTGTTTCACTTCTACTTTCTGTGACTCCCTAAAGTGAGAATCAAAATTATTATTTCATAAAGCACCCAACTGAATAATATATAATTTATCTCCATAGAAATAACCATATGAAATAAAGCAGAAATGAATTAAATCTGATAACGTTCCTCTAAATATCTTAAGTATTTATGTATAACTAGGTTATAAATTTCACAGGACAAAGGCTTGGGCCTGTTGTTAGGTGTCTATGAAGTCTTATATACTTTAGAGCATTATGCAAATTTTAAATGCTCCGAACAAAGCTGTTTATGAAAATGGAGAACTGGTAGAGCATGCTCTGTTTCTTAACCAGTAATTGTTGCAGAAGATTGCAGTGTCACTGCTGTGAAACTGTCCTTACGAGAGCTGGAAATTGTGAGTTACAGTCCAGGAGGTTTCTTGAAAATTTGAGGTAAACCGAAAGAATAGTACATTTGTGTAGTATGATGGGGTGAAAGTATCAGAGTTCCTCTACGGAAGATTGTGCTTCTCCAGCCTGTCAGAGTTCTTTGGAAAAAAACCTGGGTAAAGGACTTAAAGGTTACCTGTCAGACACAATGTTCTAGGATTTTCACAAAGCCTATGATAAGATTTTTTCATAGTAAGGTGAAAAGAAAACTTATAGTGACAGGGAAAGGGAACATAACTTGGGTATGATTTACAAACCGATTATGCAGAAAACAATTGTAGTAGCCTGTTTCTGAGACAGCGGTAGGACCAGAGTTAATGAGCACTACTGATTCTGGTGAAGAAGGGGGCTGCACATGGGCAAAACTTCCTTATATGTGTAACCTCTGATTAGGAACAGCTTTTCAGAACTGCATGAAACTCCAGATTATAAATATGACACAGTCAGACGCACCTGTATTTGGGTAACTAGCTTACTGGGTAATGCTTTTAGGACAGGAGGCTCTCGTTTGCTGTTGATGTTTAGTGCAGAATGAAGTACTAAGGGACCAACTGTGTTTACGCAACTAAGTGCTAACAGAAAATGATTATAACATACTGTCAGGATATTTGACTTGGTAAGGATGAGATATGAAAATATATTAACTTTACCAGAAGCAATTGGTGCATTTTGTCATTTTACTTTAAAGACCCAATGAAGTAAAAAATGCAGTTAACAGTGACATGACTGACTTGCAATTAATTATGAAAAAACAACTTTGATTTGTTTTACTGGAAGGTTAGAGAATTATAGAACAGCCCAGGTTGGAAGGGACCTTGAAAGCTTACCCAGTCTAATCTTTCATGAGAAAGGGAGTCTGTGTGAGATTATCTAGCACCCTGTCCAATCCCATCTTGAAAACTTCCCTCGATGGGAACTCTGTCATGTCCCTGTGAGGTTGTTCTAGTGGTTGAAGACATGCTTTAGTGAGGTATTCAGGAAAATTAATTGATTGTATCTTTTTACCCTTTCAAAAAATAATAAAACAAGCAGACAGTTGTAAAATTAAGGGGTACATTAAAAACCTATAAATGAAATAATTATGCACTATAGTTATTCCATGAAACTAATTATATCTATAGGGCATTTAATGAAAAAACTGAGGCTTGACTTTCATTTTCTGTAAGTACTGCATACCTAGCAACAAATAAATCAAGATGACTCTCCATTGCAGAGTGCTTTATGAAGTCTTATAAATCTGTATAAGGTTGGTGGAAGAAATGCTGTCAGATCAGGGAAACAGTATTTTACTGTTCCTTTTATCAAGTGGAAATGACTAAGCAAGCTCATGATCAATGGAATGCGTTTACAGGTTTGAGTAGATGCATCTAAACTGCTAGTCTTTCAGTGTATTGTAACTTCTGAGAAGCACTGTGGTCAGTCGGTCATTTCACTGCGAACAGTCGGATGCTGAAATGTTCCTAAAGATTGACCCTTGTTGTGGTTTTATCCCAACCGGTAGCTGAGCCCCACGCAGCCATTCACTCACTCCCCCCATGGGGAAGGGGGAGAGAATCGGAAGAGTGAAAGTGAGAAAACTCGTGGGTTCAGGTACAGACAGTTTAATCAGTGAAGC
>VWZZ01004143.1:138784-149505 GCA_013399095.1 Psophia crepitans
GAGAAGCAGCAAAGGCCTTGGCTCTGTGTGAGCATCACTCAGCAACAGCAAAAACATCTCTGCACTATCAACACAAATCCAGCACAAATCCAAAACACAGCCTCATATTATTTACTGTGAAGAAAATTAACTCTCAGCTGAAACCAGGACAATGACTTTCAGATTCTGAAGACATAACTTAAATCAAAATTACCTTTAATTTATTTTCTTCTCCAATATTTTCGACCTTCAGTTTTATTTTCTGCAATAAAGCATAGAACTTGGATATTTTTGAAGGAAGAATAAACTGAAAGCAGCAAGACAGTTTTTTGCATGTAGTACCTGGCAGGCAGCTGGTCTTAGATGGTCATTGTAAGTCCCTTCCAACTGAAATATTTTATTCTACTATTTGAAGTTCTTCTCTAACATCCTGTTTCTCTGTTTTCTACTTCCAACACAAAACTGACCTTAGCTCTTAGTAGTTAGAAATAATATGTATGGACAACTTGGTGGCCACCAATAGTATTACGTCTTCAGCAAGATTAGCAGAAACTTCTGAAAAGCAGTATGTTCCTATTGCCATTTCCCATTACCTGTTAAAAAAGTTCAGAATAAGGCACAGGTGCTTCCTGCCTAAGGAAATTAGAACTAAAATATAGCAAAAGTAAAATCACGTTGGAGTGTGTGCATGTAAGGGAAGATGGGAGAAAATTAGGAAACTAGGAGAGAGATCATACATGCTTTGCTTTTAAAATCATTCTTTCAAATTGTAGCAGCTCTGAATCATTTATTAAATAACACAGAATAACTGAGGGTTTAAGAAGGGGGCAGCAAACATGACAGCTTAGGGAAATAGGGTGGAAAGAATCACCTAAAATGCACTTACGAGCAAAAGCAGAAAAGAAAATCCTGACTGTAGTATGAAAGCTGTCTTGTGGAGAATGGAGAGGGCATATGATGAGGGATGTAGTCTCACAATATGGAGCTGTTCAAACCTGACAGCAGAAGAAAGGACAAGTGGAAGGGATTTGACATTATCAACATCTCAATTCACATCTACTAATGAAATACACTAGGGCCAACAACCTTCCTCTGGCCCTAGGACCAGCTGTCACACACAGCTCACATCTGTTCACCTAAACTTTTCGAACCAAGGCAAATGCCTGTCCTGAAGATTGCCCATGGGCAGAAGTGCCAGTGTCCCAGTCCCATTTCTTTTACTACCATAGACATGGCTTTTGTGTATGGCAGGAAGAATGGGCAGGGGGTTACAGAAGAACGTGCACTCTTCGATTCCCTCACCACTTTTCCACATCCTATGTGGGCTCCCTAGCAGAGATGCATTCCAGTCCACTTTATAGTAAGGAGCCTTGAGATCCTTCCATCCAAGCCTCATACCTCTGTCAGTATATTATGCAAACATGATCCGGTGCAGCATGATCATCATTAAGTGTTATGTCATCAGTTTATTCCACAAAATCCACAACAGTGCACTCAAGCAATGCAAAGTCAGTTAGGCATTAGACTTTGTGTTAATGTTTATATACATATGTACAGGTACAGAGTAATACTCATCTCTGTATGTTCCTTTCCAATACCAATGTGGGACTTCTGAATTACAAAATGAACAGGGATCACTTCATAACCTACAAAGAGAAGGTTAACATGGACATAAAGGGTTGTCCCAGTTTCAGCTGAGAGTTAATTTTCTTCACAGCAGCCAGCACGGGGCTGTGTTTGGGTCTGTGCTAGAAGCAGCGCTGATAGTGCAGAGATGGTTTTGCTGTTGCTGAGCGGTGCTGGCACAGAGCCAAGGCCTTTGCTGCTTCTCGCACCGCCCCGCCGGCGGGATGGCTGGGGGTGTGCGGGGAGTTGGGAGGGGACAGGCAGGGCAGCTGACCCCAACTGACCAAAGGGACATCCCATACCATCTGGCGTCATGCTCGGTTTATAAGGGGCTGGGGGAAGAGGAAGGGGGGGCAGCGGCGTTCGGAGTGATGGCGTTTGTCTTCCCCAGTAACCATTAAGTGTGACGGAGCCCTGCTGTCCTGGGGATGGCTGAACCCCTGCCTGCCGTGGGCAGTGGGGAATGAATTCCTTGTCCTGCTTTGCTTGTGCACGCGGCTTTTGCTTCACTTATTAAACTGTCTGTACCTGAACCCACGAGTTTTCTCACTTTCACTCTTCCGATTCAGTCCCCCATCCCACCATAGCGGGGAGTGAGCGAGCGGCTGCGTGGGGCTCGTGCTGGTTGGGGTAAAACCATGACAGTCGTAGAGTAGGATGCTTGTAATAGTATGCTTGTTTCCATAGTCTGCCTGCAAACCCTTAATGCAAGTTAAAAGCTACTTTCAAGCTTCCTTGGAGACAGTGGCTGAAGAGAAAGCCGTTTTTGTTGGGTGTTATTACGGTAGCTGTAGAATTTAACACACAAGGAATATGAAGGAGCCTCACCCTTTTACACTGTTTGGGTTTCCTGAATTGTGAACAGAGGGTTCATCTCAGTGTGTGCACATCAGAGGAGTGGTGCAGAAGCTGTTCGTTTTATGCTTGCTTAAATTGCTGGTGTTGAATTGGCAATTTGACATTTCAAACTGTTCAATTTGATGACGGGCAATATGTACAAGGTACAATGCTGTCCACAGCATATGTTTTCAGCAGTGCTTGTCCATGCTAAAAAGAAAGGCTGCGATGATAGGATTTAAAGGAGTTAAGGGCCTCTGAAATATAAACAAACCAGGAGAATAGACATGGCAGCACAAGGGAACAGGAAATCCACTAAACTTAGCTGTTGAATTATATGCTTTTTTTTCCTTAATCTTTTTAGATCTGCTGAAATGTACACATGCAACGTATTTTTTTTTTATAAGTAGTTTTCAGCATTGCATCTGCCTGTGTAAAGAGATTCTTAAAAATTACTCTAAAGTCAGTAGTAGCTGCTCAGTTCTGAACCTAATTTCTATCAGTTTTTTGTTTGTTCAGGTTATTCATGTGAAGGTGAACTGAAATGCCCAACACTCGATATCATGTACCACTTCAAAAAGTCAGCCCAAAAGCATGGATTTCTGAAAATATTGTTATCCGTCTTTTATTTACATGATAGTTTGTTAAAGATGTTTCAAAACCAGTCTTAAACACCCAAAATTGGGAAAATACCACCTAACTTTCTGTGGTTTACGTTTCTATAGAAGTAATTGTAGTATGTTATACACTGCTGCCTGGTGATATGATTTATGCCAACATTTGTATAGCATTTGGAAGACTAAGTACGGCGTGAGTACTTCATTAACTGAGAAGAATACTGACAACTCTGTATCCACACTGCTCCCCGGATGTTCAGGGAGAGGGACACGCTGCATGTGGGAATGGATCCAGAAAAGTGCTGTGAGAGCTGAACAGCCACTCCGGTGGGTTTGTCCTGGCAACGAAAGGATGTGGTGTCCCTGCACCCTTCTCTGCGTAGTTATCGATTCCTACATTCACTTTAGAGCCAAAGGCGTGCTCCAAGGAGATTTTTTTGATTTGAAACAAATTGCTAGGACTCCCTGAGTAGACTGAGAACTGAAGCTTTGAATCAAATCATCCCTATGGACAGTACCTGAAAGGTGGAACAGGAAGTCCTAAAAACTGTCAGATCTTTTGAACAGGCTGCTGTAAAAGCTCTCAATCTGTATTGCTCTAAGAAGACAAAAAGGAGTTAAATGGAAATAGATTTTGCTAAGGACTGATAATTCTCTAATTAACAAATGTCTTTTTGTTTAAGATGTGAAAATAGATTTAGGAAAAGTTTTATTTTTAACTTTAAATATATTTGGGTTTGTTTTCTGTAATCACTATGAACTTGCGAGTGTCTTGGGGTAGGGATGGGAAAAAAATTATATTTCACTTGCAGTGTTTTGCTAAAATTAGGAATAAACATATTTTGTTAAGTCTTGCATAGATGGCCAATCTGTCTTTTTGCATATTAAAATAAATCGGTACTGATAGTTTTTGTTCAAGTCAAGGTAATGGGCTAGAAAAAAATACACTACACTGAATCATGATTGATGATTGAAAAATACGTGAAGAGATAATTCCCACCTGCCAAAATGTCTGTTTGACAGCTGGCTGACTTGGATATTTCCCAACCCCCTTGAAGTCAGACTGTGCCCAATATCTATTTGTGTCTGGAGCGGTTAGCTTCTTTCTTTCAAGAACAGTGGAAGCGGTGAAGATGGAAAACTCAGGTTCTGTGCTACCACAGTCCTATTAAAATTTCATTAATTTTGAATTTCTAACAGGCCAAGGAATGGCAGCACAGGTATTCTGAGGCATTAAGTTAGCCTGGAGAACACCCTGCTGCCAGAAACACGTTTTTCTTCAGAAGAAAGTGGTATGGTGTTTCTCTGTAGCGCAAAGGTAAAGCAAGGTCCTTTTGTCTGTAAGTTGAACAGGGAAATGTAGGTCTTTGCCTCTTCTATTACAAAGAAAACGAAGATTATATTAAAACTGCTTTATCTTGTCATATGCAACATAATTCAGAGCACTGAAAGGAAATAGAGTTATTTGGGAAGGGTTCATCTTATGTTCAATATAGCTTGAGTTTCTAGCCCCTGAAAACAGGGATAAGAAATTTCTGAATCTAATGGTTCCCATCAAAATTAAAATTTTTGAAAATAATGTTTCATTTGAATATTGAATAATATATGAAATATTGTTTAAAAAATTCTCATGTACACTTGCTAATAATATATGTGAGTATAAGGAAGTTGTTCTTTTTCAACAAATACCATATGTGACTTGAGTTCCTATTTGGTACTGACGTGCCTGATAGCCAGTAGGTATTAAGGGAGAAACTAGCAGAAAAGGAAACAGTTGAAAAGATAGAATTCCCAGGATAAATAGCTTCAAATGAATTAAGATAGCAGTATCTGCAGTATCATTTTGGAAGTAATTACTCATTTGGCTCTATCCAAGCTGGCATGTTTTATTATTCCCAGGGGTGGCAGCCTAGGAACTAAGAGGATCCTAAACCTTAACGTGATGTCTTGGGTAAAGAGAAAGGTGTATTGAAACATTCAGAGTAACTGACTTCTATAAATGGAGTGTGTTGGCAGGACAGGGTGACCATCCTTAGGGCAATCGTAAGCTTCCTTACACTGTTTGTAGGAAGTTTAAGCGTAAGAAAGGAATCATGCATTGAAGTGTTTTCTTGCCTTGTTTTTTTCAGTCTTTGCTTCCTGGATAGTCAATCTTTGGGTAAAAAAAATATTTTCTCCTTTTTTGTTGCTGAAGATTCTATAGGTAAGTTCTAATGAAAGGTGTACTTGGGCCTTTACAAGCTTTTTTAGCATTCGAGTACAAGAACAAAAAGATACAACTTTGGCAGTTTTTGTAGTCACAATTTTGTAGTCTTGAATTTCTGTGTTGGAAGATTTGTTTTCTAAAATGCTGCATAGAAATACGCATAGGCATGTGTGTATTCAAACTGTGCAGAATAGTATCTATCTGTTTTATTAAGTTTCATTCTTGTAGGCTCTGAAAGTTTTGAAATTGGCCACGAAAGACTGATGGGACCATCTGTAGTGCTAGACTGTAGCTTCGTAATTATGAACTACATTCAAGTCTTGTGGAAAAAATGAGGTTTGGTTCCAAAACAAATACATTGTATCCATATAGTATCAGCAGCTTTGTTAAACTTATGAGTAAACTGTCATTACTTAGTTCTGATCAGTAACTTATCTGTAACTCTGTTAATAATGATGCTCAGACCTGCAGCACAGAGCAAACAGCTACTACTGTAGGAAAATTCAGCAGAAAGCTTACCGTATAAGTGGGTTTAAAAATGGTTCATTGTGCCACATTAGTGTGATTTCTCTAAGCTTAAATCTCAAAAGTATATGGAGAACTTTGGTGGACCCCAGTGCGACAAGAACCTCATACTTCATTACCAGCATTTAGAGAAATAACTGTAATGCTCAACATACCAATACATTGTCTTTAAAAGCATTCAATTTTACAGCAGTCTCTGAGAAGATGAAAACTATCATGATTATTATTAGTTACTGTTCTAAATATGGCCAAAAATAGGTGAAAGCTGCCCTTCCTTTTCAAAGCATTTCTGCTAGTTCAGGTAACTTCACCTAGTTCCGGGCCTATGTTTTAAAAGTGTGTGTTCATCTGCAAAATCACCTTCAAAATGTGTTCACCACACCTCTCTCCTTATAACAGCCATTGTGACTATGGAAAAAAAAATAAAATCTTGTCATAGTTTTGATGGCTCTCATGCAGGGTGGGGGGGAAGGCATTGTGCCCAATAAATCTCCTGAAATTTAAACACAAAATGTGATGTAGACACAATATGTGTGGTTTAAGTCTTATACTTTACTTCAGTCTTGCTTTTTATATTGGTCAGTCTGGCTAAAATGACAACTTCGTTAAACAGTTGAATTTAAGGGTAAGGATAGCATCACAATGTACATGATGATGTATATTTCAGAAATATTCAGAAGTGCTTATTGGAGAAATTATGATATGGAAATTATGATGCCGAAATTGAAATGACAGAGGAGGGCAGAGGTCAAAGAGAGAAGTTTTTGATCATATGAAGTTTGGAGAGGAGACTGGAAGGAAGCAGTATGCTGAACATGGAGCAGGAGGAAAGCCACTGCCCAGGAACCTTTTGAACGACTGTTCTCGTACAAAACAGTATCAATGTCTTTAAGTGGTGCCTCTTTTCCTCCTCGTGATTGACTTAGATGTTCTGGTATCAAAACACGTGAGTAGTGCTGTCTGTAAACAGGTTTGGTCAGGTTTTTTCATGATGCTTGGTATGTTAACACTAACGTTTAGTAAGCAAATTTCTTAAGTTGGTCACTGTAAAATAAAAACACCAGCTGTATGTATACAAAACAGTTCAGGTCTTAATCTCATCTGAATTATTGGGAGGACAAGAGGATCTAAACATTTGAAGATACTCTTCATAGCATCCATGAGGTTTGCAAAGGGTGAGGCAAAAAAAAGATACATATCAAAAAGGGTTGTGGCGGAGCACAGAGTGGTTACAGTGAATTTGGTATTCTGATACTGTGGACAGGTATTTACTTTGTCATTGATTTAAAAAGTTTCATACCGCTTTATATTAATAAGATTTAAAGTAGCCATGGATAAGCTTTATTGAAATTCATAGCTGAATCTAATTATTTTTTAATTAAAAATGAGAATGGAGATTAAATTCAGATTTTAAATTCTGCAGGCAAAAGAGTTAAGGAGTTTAAT
Organism: Psophia crepitans; assembly: GCA_013399095.1. Taxonomy (NCBI): domain Eukaryota; kingdom Metazoa; phylum Chordata; class Aves; order Gruiformes; family Psophiidae; genus Psophia; species Psophia crepitans. The sequence continues at coordinate 146,021 of VWZZ01004143.1, forward strand.
TAAGAATTAAAGAATCATTTTGGCTGGAAAAAACCTTTAAGATCGTCAAGTCCAACCATTAAACTAGCACTGCCACGTTCAACCACTAAACCAAGCCCCTAAGCACCACATCTATACATCTTTTAAATACCTCCAGGGATGGTGACTCAACCATTTTTCTGGACAGCCTGTTCCAGTGATTGACAGCCCTTTTGGTGAAGAATATTTTCCTAATATCCAATCTAAACCTCCCCTGGCACAACCTGAGGCCTTGACCTCTTGCCCTATCGCTTGTTACTTGGGAGAGATCAACCTCCACGTGGCTACAAGCTCCTTTCAGATATTTGTACAGAGTGATGAGGTCTCCCCTCAGCCTCCTTTTCTTCAGGCTAAACAACCCCAGTTCCCTCAGCCGCTCCTCATAAGACCTGAGCTCTAGACCCTTCATGAGCTTTGTTGTTGCCCTTCTCTGGACATGCTCCAGCACCTCGATGTCTTTGTTGTAGTGAGGGGTCCAAAACTGAAAACAGTACTTGAAGTGCGGCCTCACCAGTGCCGAGTACAGGGGGACAATCACTTTCCTGGTCCTGCTGGCCACACTATTCCTGATACAAGCCAGGATGCTGTTGGCCTTCTTGGCCACCTGGGCACACTGCCGGCTCATATTCAGCCAGCTGTTGACCAGGACCTGCAGGTTGTTTTCTGCTGGGCATCTTTCTAGCCTGGCAACTCCAGGCTCCCCATGCCTGTAGCAGTTGTGACCCAAGTGCAGGACCCGGCACTTGGCCTTGTTGAAATTCAGACAGTTGTTCTCAGCCCATGAATCCAGCCTGTCCAGATTCCTCTGTAGAGCCTTCCTACCCTGAAGCAGATCAAGACTCCCTCTCAACTTGGTGTCATCTGCAAACTTACTGAGGGTGCACTCGATCCCCTTGTCCAGATCATTGATAAATTTATTAGAGAACTGGCCCCATTACTAAGGCCTGGAGAACACCACTTGTGACTGGCCACCAATTGTATGTAACTCCATTCTCCACAACTTTTGGGCCTGGCCATCCAGCCAGTTATTTACCCAGCTAAAGCATATGCCTGTCCAAGCCATGAGCAGCCAGTTTCTCCAGGAGAAATTAGATTTGTTCCTGTTTGGATAACAAAGTGGCCTAGCCTCCTCATAAGACTGTGCTTGTATTTTGAGCTCTTTTTGACCCTCACTTTCATAAGCTCTGAAATCCACAGAAATAGTAGAAAGGAGATACGTGAAAAATAGCCATACTTCATCTGTACGAACTCAACAGAGTTGCAAAACTAATGTTTTATTTGAGGTCAAATTGTTGACATCTTTTTTTGTCTTTGTGTTTGATATAAAAAAAAAAAGCTAGAAAACCTTAGGGCAGGCTTTTATCTCAAAATACAGGGAATTCTTCTCAACCCTTGACTTCAAAATGGCATCAATGAGTGGTTAACTTTCCTAACATGATCAAAAGGCCATAGTAATGAACGTAGGACAGTCTTTGCAGAAGTATATGTCATCATTAAAATTTATTAGTGTGAAAGATAATACAAATACAATATATTCCAGTAAATAAAATGCAATTGTAATTGGTGAATGTTTAATAGTGGTCATGATAGAAGTGAAAATTGCTTTATCATCATATATTCATTTATTGGGGATGAATGAGTTTATTCATATTTAATCCATAAGGGAAAGCATTCATGAGTTGCTCTAAAATATTGAGCCATTCACTGACTCTTCAGGTACAGGTTCTTAGCGTCTGCTTCTATTAACTCACATTTTCTAAAAGGTAGATTGTGTATACTGCTGAGAGCTATTGCTTGTTGCTGACACGTTTAACAAGTGTATCAATATATGTAATTCAGTGTTTCCAAATGCACCTAAATATACCATAATTTTTCTTTAGGCTTCTTAATACCACTGATACACTGAAATAGTGCTCAGATTTAACTTTGATATGTTGCACAAGGCTGCTTTATATTATTTAAATCTCTTAAATCCTATTAGTGCCAAGAGGAAATGCCCCAGAGCCAATTTGGTTTTCAATGCGAACAACATACAGGCATCCTACTCGGAACAAATTGCCCTGTGAATGTTTATCATTGTAAAGATCGATTACAGGAAAGATGTAATTCTTCAGAGTTTTATGGCAAAGAATGGGAAGGAACTGAGCTAGCCTTAAGATGAGAACTATTGCATATCTGTCTTGTACTTCATATGAGTTACGGCTTTGGGAGAAATATTAGTGGCTTAAGAATTAACAGTTGAATTAACGAAACAATAATTGTAGGTTTTTCTGGGGAAAAAGATCATTCCTTAAATGATAAACTGGAAGTATCCTGATGTTACTCACTTTCCTGCTCTGTTGTGACATACCAGAGAAAAAGTACTGTTACTACCAATACATCTATTTTTATACCAAGAATATTGAACTTTAAATCAGTTACCAAATCTAGAAGTAGCACAGCATGAATGGCGCCATGTAATGTACACAAACATTGCGTTTTTTCCCTCTGACACATCCTCTTCCGGCTTCACCTGAGCTTACACTGGCTCCTTCTGAAAATAATCCTACTCTAGCCAAACCCAGGAAAATAAGTTTCATTCTCAGACCAGTAAGACTGTTAACTTGTTATGAGGCTATTGTAATTGCAAGAGACTGTGGCATCTAAATGTAGCATTGGCAGTCGTCTTGTTTTCAGCGAGAAGGAAAATCAGAATAGAATAAGAAGAGGAACTTCAAGCTTTAGAATTTTTCTTCATTTTATATGGGGGATGAAGGGAAGAAGAGATATATTGAAGTGCATTGCACCAGGGGAGGTTTAGATTGGATATTAGGAAAAAAATCTTCACTGAAAGGGTTGTCCAGCACTGGAACAGGCTGCCCAGGGAAGTGACTGAGTCACCGTCCCTGGACGGATTTAAAAGACAAGCAGATGTGGTGCTTAGGGACACGGCTTAGTGGTGGACTTGGCAGTGCTAGGTTTACGGTTGGACTTGATCACAGAATCATAGAATGGTTTGGGTTGGAAGGGACCTCAAGGATCATCTAGTTCCAACCCCCCTGCCATGGGCAGGGACACCCTCCACTAGACCAGGTTGCCCAAAGCCCCATCCAACCTGACCTTGAACACTGCCAGGGATGAGACCTCCACAACTTCTCAGGGCAACCTGTTCCAGCGCCTCACCACCCTCACAGTGAAGAATTTCTTCCTAACATCCAATCTAAATACCTCCTTTTTTAGTTTATATCCATTATCCCTTGTCCTGTCACTGCACTCCCTGATAAACAGCCCCTCTCCAGCTTTTCTGTACGTCCCCTTTAGGTATTAAAAGGCTGTGATTAAGTCTCCCCAGAGCCTTCTCTTCTCCAGGCTGAACAAGCCCAACTCCCTCAGCCTGTCCTCGTGGGAGAGGTGCTCCAGCCCTCTGATCAGCTTTGTGGCCCTCCTCTGGACTTGCTCCAGCAGCTCCATGTCTTTCCTGTACTGAG
>VWZZ01004143.1:149548-165064 GCA_013399095.1 Psophia crepitans
CCTGTAGTTGTGCTTGGAATTGTGCTGACCCACGTGCAGGACCTTGCACTTGGCCTTGTTGAACTTCATGCAGTTTTCACGGGCCCACCTCTCCAGCCTGTCAAGGTCCCTCTGGATGGTTTCCCTTCCCTCCAGCGTGTTGACCACACCACACAGCTTGGTGTTGTCGGCAAACTTGCTGAGGGTGTACTCAATCCCACTGTCCATGTTGCTGACAAAGATATTAAACAGTGACAGTCCTAGTACCGACCTCTGAGGAACACCACTCATCACTGATGTCCACTTGGACATCGAGTGGTTGACCACAACTCTCTGAGTGCAACCATCCAGCCAATTCCTTATCCAGTGAGTGGTCCATCCATCAAATTAATGTCTCTCCAATTTAGAGACAAGGATGTTGTGTGGGACAGTGTCAAAAGCTTTGCACAAGTCCAGGTAAATGATGTTGGTTGCTCTTCCCTTGTCCACTGACGCTGTGACCCTATTGTAGAAGGTCACCAAATTCTTCAGGCATGATTTGCCTGTTGTGAAGCCATGTTGATTCTTGTCAATCACCTCCTTACTTCCCATGAGCCTGAGCATAGTTCGCAGGAGGATCTGCTCCATGATCTTGCCCGGCACGGAGGTGAGGCCGACCGGCCTGTAGTTTCCTGGGTCTTTCCCTTCTTGAAAATGGGGGTTATGTTTCCCCTTTTCCAGTTGGTAGGAACTTCACCAGACTGCCATGACTTCTCAAATACGATGGACAATGGTTTGGCCACTTCATCCGCCAGTTCCCTCAGGACCCGTGGATGCACCTCATCAGGTCCTATGGACTTGTGCACCTTCAGGTTCCTTAGGTATTCTCGAACTTGATTTTCTCCTACAGTGAGCGGTTCAAATGATCTTAAAGGTCTTTTCTAACCTAAGTGATTCTGTGATTAAGGCAACTTGCTTTTGTTTCTTATGTCCTAAATCACAGGTATCTTACCCCTTTAGGCTTTATGTTTTAAAAGACATAGATGTCATTAGTTTGAACTATATCAGTCACCGTCATCAATCCGTCTGCATTGTACACCTCATTAAATATGTATGTATCAATTACCATTTATTGAGAAGGCTTACAGCATTCCCTTCACTCAACCACAGTGATTTGATTAGTTTTCCAAACTCTTTAATACTCCTGTTGGTAGTGTTTAAATGGTATTTTTTCATTATGGTATGCAATTTGAAAAAATACATTAATTTATTTAAATATTTTTACTCGTTTGGTTAGTTGGAAGAGCTTGATATATAGGCCATAGTCTGCTGAGGCTGTGTACATTCTTAAGTTCATGAACTGGAATAGTGGGTCAGCTATGAAAAAGAACTTAAAAGGTGCTATTTGTCCCTAAGTTGTGACAACTCAGTTGTGAAACTTAATCTAGTAAGAAAAAAGTGCCTGACAGGCTGAAGGTGGTCTATGATCACAGTGAATCTTGGGCAATTAGTCATTTCTGTGACAGAAGGATATCAGGTGTGCACTTTAGATTAGGCAGTCTGTTCCTTCCGTTCTTGATTGCCTGCTGTAGAAGCTAGCTGTTCCAGTTCATCAGTGTGAAGAGGAATTTTTCATTCCTCAAGAGTTTTAATATTTTTAATTTAGAAAACAGGTTTTGTTGATGTAGTAATCTTGTTTCTTTCAATCAACCTGTTGTTCAGCCAGCTGCAATTTTTGGGAATTACTTAGTGCTGAAAACCCCACAGATCTGGGCTTTCCTTTGGGCTAAGAGGATATGAATCCCTCAGGGAGGGTTTAATGTGAACCATTTTTCGGATTTTCATTAAACCTGTAATCCATGCAGAGCAATCTATTTCAACATATTTTAGGTAATTAGTAGAGATGTCAATTAGTGGTAGGTGTCATAATCTTCTGACAATAATTTAAAGTTGGGGATTGAGAAATCAACCTGTGTTAGAACGGTAACATTGTCTTCCTTTTATTGTGACTGCTTTCTCTTTTCTCTTTTCTCAATATCAATGTACAGCATGGAAAGGAACTGTAACTTCTCACATTGCAGAAAGATAAAAGATATTCTATGATAAACTCTCTCATTGGGCTGAGGGCAGTGTTTATCTGGACTTTAATTTCAGTTATGGTCTTGGAAATCCCTCATTAAATCCTGCTTTTATCAGGCAGAATTCAGTGGTGCTCTAGTACAGCAGTTTATGCATGCCGTGGTTACCGTAGCCTGGGTTTTGACTATTATTCCTACGTATGTTGGGCTAGTTGTTTAGCCTCTACTGCTTTATTTACTGTAGGTAACACTGACCAGTTATGTCAAAGGCTTTTATGTCAACAGAATCACAAGAAAATCCTTTTTTTTCATGAGACTGGGATGATAATGCATGAGTTAAGCATGGATAGTATACAACTGAGCTATCATTTAAGATTCCTCGTGAACTTAAAGTAAAACAAATGTACAGAAAACTAAGAGTAAATTTGGGAGTAATTTGTTTGGAGCAACTTTTGTGGTCAAGTGTGAGTCATAATTTCAAATTTTATTTTTTTTTACTTCATTGGATATGTTGCAGTTTTTATAGAAATTTCATTCTATGTGCTAGCTCTGACTTGCATGTTCTCAGTTAAGGGAGATGTTTAAAAACCAGTGCCTACTAGGTCTGTGTTATTTTGGGATTGTTTGAGATTGACTGTTGCCAGAGGACATGTTTAAATTAGAGATATGTTTATTAAAATTTAAAAATTAGCTGGGTATATTGTATAGTTCCAGCAATACAATAGTTCTAGTAATAGTATAGTTCTAGTAATACGATAGAACTACTTGGTAAGAGAAAAGCTACCAGGTTGATTTTTATTTTGACATTTGATGACACAAGTTTGAGGTACTGATGTCTAATATACAGGGAATCTAATTTAATAATTTTACATATAGAGAGAATAGCTCTTTATGATAATGTGATTATGGAGCGCTACCCAAGAAAGGTCTTTAATTCTTACTCTCTTCACTGATCTCTTATATTTTTCTTTAAACGTTGATTACAGTGGTGGGGTTTTTTAGTAAAAAAAACTTTTGAGAAAAAAAAACAAACTAGTTTTCAGGAGTCTTGGACAGGAGTCACTATTTTGCCTCTTCCCTGAAATGCATTTCATACCATACTCTTTGTCTAATCACTGTGAGCAATCCCTATGCATTTGACCAGACTGTAAATAGTGCTGTTCTTCCTTCATTTAGGGGGAAATTATGTAATGCCAATACATGCCAAATTATACATGCCAATGACTTCAGCAGATGACATTAAGAAACACCTTCTGCCATTCCAAAGTAGCCTCTTCTCAGAATTAGTAGGTGTATATTTGTATCCCTTCAGACCAAAGAGGGATTTAGTCAAGGTATGAGGCTGGCTGCCTGAAAACCTCCTAAGTCCCAAACGGCAATTTAGCTCACCTCCTTTCCTACCACTGCCCGACTGTAGCACGGGCTGCTTCCGATCTAAGCCTGAGAGCTTTCTGCCAATGTTACTGCACTCATCCATAAATACATTAAAGACAGTCATCACTGCTATCGTACCTGGAGTTGTATCCTGTGGGGGTGCATATAGTTAACAAAAATTCCTTGGATGCTCTCGAGAGAGCAGTGGGCACTGAAATTCAGTGGATTGGATTCTGTCTTGCTCGAGGCAGCATATCAATAGAAAAAGAGGGTTCACAGAATCATAGAATGGTTTGGGTTGGAAGGGACCTCAGAGATCATCTAGGTCCAACCCGTCTGCTATGGGCAGGGACACCCTCCACTAGACCAGGTTGCCCAAAGCCCCATCCAGCCTGTCCTTGAACACTGCCAGGAATGGGACCTCCACAGCTTCTCTGGGCAACCTGTTCCAGTGTCTCACCACCCTCATGGTGAAGAACTTTTTCTTTGTATCTGATTTAAATCTACTCTCAGTTTAAACCCAGTACCCCTTGTCCTGTCACTACACTCCCTGATAAACAGTCCCTCGCCAGCTTTCCTGTAGGTTACCTTTAGGTACTGGAAGGCTGCAGTAAGACCTCCCTGGAGTCTTCTCTTCTCCAGGCTTAACTAGCCCAACTCCCTCAGCCTGTCCTCATAGGAGAGGTGCTCCAGCCTTCTGATCAATTTTGCGGCCTCCTCTGGACTCGCTCCAGCAGCTCCATGTCTTTCCTGTACTGGGGACCTCAGAGCTGGACACAGTACTCCAGGTGGGGCCTCACGAGAGCAGAGCAGAGGGGGAGAGTCACCTCCCTTGACCTGCTGGCCACACTGCTTTTGATGCAGCCCAGGACACGGTTGGCTTTCTGGACTGCCAGCGCACACTGCCAGCTCATGTTGTGCTTCTCATCAACCAACAAGGGTTATCCCACGACTGTGGGCTACACATCTTTTCAAGTATTCAATTGCATGTGCTGCTTTCCACTGGCTAGAGAGGAGACTTAGATGCCTATTCTAGGACATTCACTTCCAGACCTGCTTACCCAAAGCATAAGCAAAGCAAAGCAGCCTACATTTAGTGAAATGAATCCTATTTCATGATTCCTACATCTTATGCAAGTGCTGTAATTATTGAGATGTTGCATTAGAAGAGCAGGAATTGCTTTTACTGCGTGCACTTTCTTTTGCCCATCTAGCCTTTAGCAGCTCTGAAGAGGTAATCCGCACCTGTATTTCAGTCTCAGTTTTGAAATGTGTAGATCTTTGACTTTTATTTATTATGTAGCTAATGAATGTTTTAATGTCTTCAGAGTGTAAAAGCTACTGCTTTCTCCAGGGTGGACAGCTTAAGAAATGTTGATTTCTGGGTATTGCTTTCTGGTAATTTTGCATTCATAATAGTGAAGTAATTAATAAGGCTGCTAATGCCTGCAGAGCCAGCGGCAGAGCACTGTTCTAGGTTTGGTAATAGCATTACCAGAGCCTGGAACACTTAACCAGGCTACCTCACAATTTTATCGAACCCAGCCAAAGAGTGCTGCACAGTTATTGCTACACTTCTTCATCTGATTAAGTACTAAATAATAATGATAATAACAATAACCACAGAAAATATTGGAAAATAAATAAATACTACTTTTAGATTTTTGTGAGGAAAAATTAACTTCTAATGCTTTCATAACTTTATTGCTACTAGTCATTTATGCTTAAATCCATTTGTCATTATTCAATTTCCATGACCACTTTAAATTCTATTTATTAATTGTGCAGAGTGAGAAATACTTTTGTTTCTTGATTGCCTTTCTTCCTCCATTACTTACTCTGCCCCTCAGGAAGCAATAGTACTAGAATCATTAGTATTTTAATAATTTTAATAATTTATCTTTGGAAAGTATTTTTGTATGTTGTAAATACACATTTATAATTTTTGAAGAAATGCTAAGAAGCTTCCAGGATACTTAGATCATTACAAGATGTCTTGGGTTTGGGTGACACTGGAGGTAATTCAGCGTGGGGACTGTCTGTAGGCAGAACTTCTGAAGGAGAAACCGTGGTGGGGGGGCGTGGCCAGGGCAGTTCTTTGACGCGGTGTGTTGCTTCAGGAAGTTTGGGACCCACTATTATATTACTCCAGCCTATTAAGCTGTTAGAGTTACTTTGACCCTCTAAGTGAGCACCCAAAGATGCTATTTTATAGTTCATGTTTTTAGTAAATTCTCAGATGCTGCAAATTTCAACCAAGTTCTGTGTTCTTTCCCTCTGGAATGGTTGATGTTTCAAGTTGGTATTTCTCAGGTACATATTTATGGATGTGTTATCAAAGATAAGTAAACCACTGTTAACTATTTCCAGTCCAGTGATGGTACATGCAATATATTATATTACAGCAATGCCCGTGCAAATTTTGGCTAAATAAAAATCTCATCAGCATAAAATGCTAAAAGTATGTTGAATTACAGAAAAATCAGGCTCTTTGTAAAGTCGCGTCTTCTATACCATCATGCCCTGAACTGAATCAGCTATGTTGGTGTAAGATTTCTCTGTCCAGATTGATCTTCAGAATGCCAGGTGATGAAGATCGCACAGCCTGTTTCCCTGGATACTCTATGCCATTGCTGTTTTGGGGAAATATTTATTCTCCAGTGGTAGCCTTTTTGCACATACCTTTTTTATAGTTTAAAGTACTGTCATTTCTTCAGTTATTCCTTCTTAACTCTGCACCTTTGATTCGTTACCTTCAGCCCCTTCAGTGCAGCTTGGAGAGCAGTTCAGTAAATTAATTCTTTTAATTAAGACCCTGGGTGTTGTCCTGGTCAGCTTAGTAGTCAGTTTTTCCAGCTTTATATGGGATAATGGGTACGTATTCTCTGTATGTATTGCACTCTCTGACTGTGAACTCATTAAAATGATGGTTGGGAATGTGTATTTTCATTTGAATATCTGCTGATGAAAATGTTCTATTGCAAACATCAGTCAAAAATTATGTGGATTAGGGACACTCTTGGGAGGATTTTATGTCCATAAAATAAATTGGTACTTTGTGATATATACGATCTTTCTACCGTAAGTTTTAAATAATTTTAAATGAATTTCTAATTAATTGCAGCATGATGAAATTCCAGTGTGGTGTATATAAAAATGAACTTGACAGCATCCTTGAAAATGAAGCCCAACGCTGTTCCTGATCAGTGATAACTCAAATGCTTTTTAGCTGATGAGAATCTCAACAGGAGCTGGTGCAGCAGAGATGTGGAGGTGTGCGTCTGCAGGAGTGTAACACAACAGGAGGGAACACTATGCAGAACAAGAGCAGCATAGGTTTTTCATTATACAGATGATCCTAACACAATGGTAATATTTGGCGGTAACAAATTAGAAGACAGAAGATGGCCATCACCTAGTAAGTGACTTTGAACGTGTCTCCCATATGTCCCTTTCACACTCAGCCTTAGCGTGTGCGTTGCTGCGGTCCTGAGGGTGGCCAGGGAAGCAGCGCTGCATCTCCTGTGCAGGCACTGGGTACTCCCTGATGCAGTGGGTCGTTCCAGGTCTGGTAGGTACTCCATCTCCCGTGGGCTGTGGTCCCAGCCTCGGTGCAAGCGTGTGCGCTCTCTGGGCCTTCTTAAAGAGGCGAAACAACACTTGAAAGGATTTTATTGAGGGTTACAAAGTTGTGAAGGTGGGCTCTCCGTGCAATAAAAACTGACCCTACTGCTGACCGTCATGCAGCAAACTCTCTATGTGTGTAGCTTAAAGCAGTTAATAATTTATGTTTCTCACCTTAAATTTTGCCGTGTTATTCCAGTGTTGTAATAATAGCATGCTCTTTCAAACATCTAAAAAGCAGCTACTTAGATTTGCTTTTTATTTCTTTCATGCAGTGTTCCATCATATGTTTTAATACTTGTCATTTTGTTCTTGGTCTCCAGGAAGAAACACAGAGATCCCCTCCTATTTACATAATTTAACATGGGTAATCAAAAAGAACACACTGTGTAGGAGGATCCAAGAATTAGAATTTATTGTAGCTTTTAATTAATGCTTTAACAATCTAATCAAAATATAGCAATCACTTATTTTTACTCCAGTTGTAACAATGCTAACACAATCAAAGTAAGGCCATTTCTATTGAGATTCATTAGTAATACAATGAAATAAACAGCTGTAAATATCTGCTCATCTCTTCTGATTTCTCACCTCTCTGATCATCCGTAGTCCTAGGTCACGGGCAGGATGGTTTAGTGAGTTCTCAGCATCCCAGCTCTTCACCAGGAATACAGTATCAATGGTGGTGGAGGGTTTCCTCGCTGATACTGAGTTTGCTCAGGGTTATTTTTATCTGTTTCAACCCTGTATTTGGTAGTGGATCATACTTTTTCCTTTTCTGTTGATCTGTAGGGCTTCTTGTAGCATGATTGCTGAGGTTTGGTAGTCTTTTCCCTATATGGTGTTATTTCTTTTGGCAAAGGAGAAACATGATACTGGAAATCATACAATCATAATAATATATATAAACCAAGTGATGCACAAATGCAATTGCTCACCACATGCAGAAGGAAAAAAAAAACCAAACCACAACCTGATGCCCAGCTTCCCCAGTTCTGTCCGGAGCATGACGCTCTATGGCAGGGAATGCCCCTCTGGCCATCCTGGGCCAGCTGCCCTGGCTGTGCTCTCCCAGCTCCTGGTGCACCTGGCAGGGCCTGGGAAGGTGAAAAGTCCTTGGCTTAGTGTAGACACTACAGCTACCTACCAACAAGTAAAACCATCAGTGTTATTCTTATACTAAATGCAAAATACAGCACACTACTGGAAAGAAAATAAACTCTATCTCAGCCAAAACCAGGACACAGACTTGTAACTGTGCCCTGTGGAGCCATGACAAGCATGTAATGAGTAACATGAAAACAAATGTCTTAAAAAGAATGGCTTACATTTGAGGTGGCAGATGCTTTATTCATTAATCGTGTTAGTGTTTCATTATATTGTTAAAAGATGGAGAACCCCAATAGTGTATTTCTGTAATTTGGATTGAAGGGATTACAGCTAAGATTGACTTCAGAAGTATTCCTCTAAGCCTGTTTGAGTGCTGATATTTATTTTGTTAATAATGGCCATATGGCTGTCATCTCTATTATCCTTAATTTACTGAAAAGTCCTAGGATTTTCCTAGCTCCTGTCATTGTGTTTTGATATCTTTTTATCTTTGTGGCAGGTGTCTGCATTCAATTCACTTTCCTCCTCAAGTAATTTTTCTCCTTGTTAATAAACGTCTCACTAGTTATTCTGTTCCTTTTACTGTAACCTTTACTTTAAGGTCCTGTATTTTTTTGCTTGAGGGTTTCTTCAGAACTCTTGCTATCAGTGAAAGATATTCTCAAATAAATGAAGGTTATTTTGATTGTATATTTAAGCAAACTGTGTAGAGATTTGCTGACAGACCTTGAAGAAGTGCTTTGAAGTTGGTGGGATGACACATTTCTCTATTTCTTGGTGACTTATATAACGATATATACATCTGAGATGATCAGATTCATAATTTTTCAAGCAATAATAAACATAATCAAGTTTAGTAATCTAACATTGCGTTTCAGCATTAGGTTGCATTGCACAACCAGAAGATTTCAAAATATGTTCATGTATTCAACAATGCATATATTCATTATGAAAAATGGCATATTAATGTTTATAATAAATATTTATAAAATCACACTATAAAGAATTCATCATCAGGCAATCAAGAAAGATTAGTAGCTGAGGAGTACATAAAAATAGCAATGCAATTTATTTTAACCTTATCACAATAAACATAAGTAAATGCTTTTTCAGTAAAACATAGACCTACTGTCATTGGAAAAGAGAAAACACAGGATGCCTGAATTATGTTCACTGTACTTGCTCTGCCTGATCATGAGAATTGAAAATAAATTTACGTGACCAGAGATGTAGATTGCATGCACAAATACTTTTTAATGTCTGTTATTATTCTGCAGACTATACCATGAGATGTGTGCTAGATATATGTATGCAGATGCAGTGGGCTTTAACCGGCTTACTCAACACTTCCTGCTTATATTTTGATAGTCAATGCTTTTGTTTTGGTTTCTTTTTTTTTTTTAAAACCTTTTTGTTTGTAGAATCAAATGGATTTCCTGAAATAGAAAGTGTATGAACACATAGATTTTTTTCCACAGTATAGATTAGACTTATAGGAAGATGAGTACTGTGTTCAGTTTTGGGTCCCTCACTACAAGAAAGATATTGAGATGCTGGAGCATGTCTAAAGAAGAGCAACGAAGGTGGTGAAGGTTGTGGAGCACAGGTCTTATGAGGAGCAGCTGAGGGAACTGAGGTTGTTTAGTCCGGAGAAGAGGAAGCTGAGGGGAGACCTTATTGCCCTCTACAACTATCTGAAAAGAGGTTGTAGCCAGGTGAATGCTGATCTCTTCTCCCAAGCAACAAGCAATAGGGCAAGAGGTCAAGGCCTCAGGTTGTGCCAGGGGAGGTTTAGATTGGATATTAGGAAAAAATTCTTCACCAAAAGGGCTATCAATCACTGGAACAGGCTGTCCAGGAAAATGGTTGAGTCACCATCCCTGGAGGTATTTAAAAGATGTGTAGATGTGGTGCTCAGGGGCTTGGTTTAGTGGTTAGATTTGGCAGTGCTAGGTTAATGGTTGGACTTGATGGTCTTAAGGGTTTCTTCTTACCAAAATGATTCTTTAAAAAAAAAAAGTGTGTAGGATTATATGGTACTGATGATACACACACCTCTTTTGAAATAAATTTACTTACCTTCAGGGATCTGCTGAGATCCTAGACACTGCGAGAAACCATCTTCTGGGAGTCGTTGGATATCATTTAAGCACAGTGTGAGAAACTGCTGCTAAAATTCACACTGTTCTTCCAGCTCATGGGTCCCCTCATGTTGGCCTACGAAGGCTGAGATGGTACAATCTTCAGTCATTTTACTTTCTTTGAGGTTTGGACTGTTTTGAGGTTTATTTACACCTATGTTATGACGTTACGTGTAAGTTGTCATGGTTTCAGTAAAAGGACGATAATTCACACTGCCTCAAAGTGGAGTTTGTAGTATCTATCAAATAGCCTGACTCTGTGGACATAAACTGGTGTTTGAAAATTTAGATGTTTTTGCTTAAAATACATATCAGCTTTTTCATGAAGCCAAATTGTAAGTAATATGGGCAATGAATGTCTCCTTTGACAAATACATTTCTAAATACTGTGATTTTTTTAAGTAAAAATATAGATTAAAATGGTGTACTTTATAACAGAAGGCTATAAAGGCAGTGATGAGACAACAGATCTATTATTCAGAGCCTCCTATAAGTAGATCTTGCCATTCTTCACTTTTATGTCATGCAATGTCTTCACATTTTGTATTGGTTTGCATTCCAGTGACACTGACATTAAGATAGAGTGATTTACCTGTACAGTATCAATATAACTGAAGACTTTACAGAAAGCCTATAGCACTTGGAATATTTGGAAGAATTCTGATTTTGCTTAGAGAATTCTGGATGTACATGCTGTTGTATATAGATGGCTGCCAAATGTCAGCCTTCAACAGGTACGTCATGCTTTTCACTAAAAAGAAAGTATTATTGAGAGTGCCTCATCTTTTTAGAGTATCTGGTATTCAGTGGAGTAGAAAATCATATGTCATCATCCTTGTAAGGATTTAAGCGATTTATGTGGAGCCATCCAGGCAAAGTGAGTATGTTTTGAGGATGGTGATGGAGATGTGTGCGAACTGGAGTCTGACGGTGAAACTTGGGACCCTCAGAGGGCAACCAGAAAGCTTTGCATGGTAAGAATGCAGCGCTCTGCTGGGCAGCGCTGCTCTCAGCGTAGGAGTAAGAAGAGTGAGACAAAGACATAATCATCTCGGTAAGAATTGGACTGATCTTTTGATGATTCAGAGGAAGTACTGTTCACCCTTAAGGTAACCTCAAATCTTTGGATCTTTGTAACGTGCCATTTATTCATTCATTACCATTGCAGCGAATAAAAACATTGTTAAAAGCATATTTAAATTGGAAAGAAAAATAAACAAAATACAGAGGAATCTTCTGTGTAGGTGGACAGCCAGTTTTTGCTGTGATCGTGTTGGCTTTGTTGTGAAGTGACTACCATTTTGCTGAGGTTATTTAATGCCTCCTGTCATTGCAGAATCTTCTACCGCTCTGTTTGATTAAGGGACTAACATCTGCTGTGAGGTCTTTTTCTTCTTTTTGCGTTACCCATGACTTAATCAATTTTGGACTGTGACAAACACAACATAGTGCAGAATAATTCATAACATTGGCTATATTTGACAGCTATAATGTTTACATTATTGTTTTTGTAATTTATTTATGCATCTCGCCTAGCTAATAGCAAGATTGGACTATTAAAATGTTTACTAATGCTTCCTTCAACTTGCTTCTTTACAATTACGATTCTAACACAATTACTGTAAATAAATATCTGTCTCTGAATGCAAAAAATGGTGATCATTACCCTATTAGTTTATTTTCCAGTTGAATCTTGAATTCAAAATTAATTTAACTTGAGCACATATTACTCATATTTCCTGCCTTAGTTCAGTATGAATTCATACACAATGAGCAGCTGAATTTACTTACATTGCTCAGCCATCCTTACGCAAAATTACTGGCATTGTTTAAGGCTGCCCTAGGACAAAGATTTGATGGCGTAGTAAAAGTATTTCAGAAGACTGAATGATTTGTTGAAGAATACTTACTTTTATTTATGAAGCCAAAATTCCGTTGTGCTTGATGACCTTTTGCATATAGAAATAATTTTAAACACTCAGAGTAGAAAACATGTCCCAGTAGCAGAAGAAATGATGTAATTCATTTCAGAATTTCACTGATGCTGCGACCACAATACGTTATGCTCTATAAAATAGTTTGAGAACTATAATCATCATTAAGAATGTAGAGTTGTACGTACACTACTGACTTTTCACACAGAGCAATGAAGATTTGGAAAAAAAAAGGAATTATTTCTTCATTTCTGCTTGCCTTTATTAAATGTATGGAAGATATTAATTTGCTAGTAGGAAGATTAAAATGTTACAGAATGTGCCTGAACTGTAAATAAAACTAATGACTATATTATTGGAACATGATTGTTAACATTCTGTTATGAAAAAAAATAATTAACCACCTGTATTTATGACAGTTCATATACAGGAGAAACTTTCTAAAATTAGGAGTAGTTTTTGTTGGCAAGTGCATAATGCGATGCAAGATGAATATTTATCAGTTGCTAAGGGTGTGCGAGTTTGATCTTAAGTTCTGTCTAGGGAATACCACGTTGCCTTCAGTGACAAATACGTAGAAGACAATTCAGGGTGCTTCTGAAACCCAGGGGTGTTGGGAGAGAATGTGGGCTCGCTTCCCTCATTCCTGCCGTAGACACACAGGTCAGCGATGTGGGATCAGTCTTTCCTATCTATGGATCCAGCTGTGGTGGGCTGACCCTGGCTGGAGCCCAGGTGCCCACCAGGGCTGCTCTATCACTCCCCTCCTTAACTAGACAGGGGAGACGTGTAACGAACGGCTCGTGGGTCGAGATAAGGACAGGGAGAGATCATTCACCAATTAGTGTCCCAGGCAAAACACACCAGACTCAGAGAGGAATTAATCTAATTTATTACCCAGCAATGAGAAATAAAACCAAATCTTAAAACACTTCCCCCCAGCCCCTCCTTCTTCCTGGGCTTAACTTCACTCCGGATTTCTACGTACTCCCCCACAGCAGCATAGGAGGATGGGGGTTGTGGTCGGTTGATCTCACTTTGTTTCTGCTGCTCTTTCCTCCTCAGGGGAGGACTCCTCACACTGTTCCCCTGCTCCAGCCTGGGGTCCCTCCCATGGCAGACAGTCCTCCACCAACTTCTCCAATGTGAGTCCTTCCCACAGGCTGCAGTTCTTCACGAACTGTTCCAGTGTGGGTCTCTCCCACAGGGTGCAGACCTTCAGGAGCAAACTGCTCCAGCGTGGGTCCTCCACGGGGTCACAAGTCCTGCCAGCAAACCTGCTCTGGTGTGTGCTCCTTGCCCCACAGGCCCACAGATCCTGCCAGGAGCTTGCTCCAGCATGGGCTTCTCACGGGGTCACAGCCTCCTTCAGGTGTCTCCACCTGCTCCAGCGTGGGGTCCTCCACAGGCTGCAGGTGGAATCTCTACACCCCATCACCCCTCCTCCATGGGCTGCGGGGGGACAGCCTGCCTCACCATGGTCTGCACCACAGGCTGCAGGGGAATCTCTGCTCCGGTGCCTGGAACACCTCATCCCCCTCTTTCTGCACTGATCTTGGTATCTGCAGAGTTTCTCACATCTCCTCACTCCTCTCTCTGGCTGCAAAAGCTCCCGCGGTTGTTTTTTGGTTTTTTTTCTTCTTAACTCTGTTGCCCCAGAGACGCTACCACCATCACTGATGGGCTCGGCCTTGGCCAGCGGTGAGTCCGTCTTGGAGCCAGATGGCTTTGGCTCTATCAGACACAGGGGAAGCTTCTAGCAGCTTCTTGCAGAAACCACCACCCCTGTAGTCCCTCCCTGCTACCAAAACCTTGCCACACAAACCTAAAACACCAGCTAATTTTCTCATGTAGACTGTTTTCCTCTCTCACTGCTTCCACATCCTTCTCTCTGGGTAAATCTGTGTTATTTGTATCCCTTCAAAACACTTCTGAAATAACCTTGTTAGTGGGTGTTGTCCTTTCTTAGAGTTTGACCCATGATTTTCTCTTTTCTTTTTACAGCAAGCAGGATGTAATTTTTCCTCTTCAGATCTCTTCATAGCATATTCTCTGTCTTGCCACCCACCCAGCCATTCATCATTTGTTACTGAGATGTCATTTCCCAGCTAAGATCTGCTTGCCGAGCTAACCTTCATCACCCTTCCTACGGATCCTCAAGGAAACATCTTCATGCTTCTCATGTGGTGGTCCTCCACATTAACACCCATAAACTGCGTCTCAGTCCCTACGCCTCCAATTATTACAAAAAACTATGCTCACTCATTACAGCCACAAAATTACTGAGAAGCTGTGGGTGAATTGTTATACATACAAACTCTTCTTTCTCTGGTGATAGATACTGTTCTATTATTCCAAACTGATGAGCTTCCTGTTTACCTTCTTACATGTTTAATGTATTCTTATGAACAGATTTTCGAAAGAAAAATCCTCGAGTAGTGGTTGTGTGTATCCATTCTACTATTAATTGGTTCATCGGTTTCTTATCAGAAAACGGTTTGCAAATTCTAAAGAAATACTTTTATTTGTGTCTCTTTACTAATATTGAATAATGAAGATCTAATAGGAAAAATAAGATATAAACTTGCATTGAAATAAAAGCTGAAAATGTTTACTAGAGGCAGCGACATTTTGAAAATCCTGAAAGAATACTCCAAATAGATGAGCAAATAGGTCAGTTTTATTGTGCATGTAGTAACAGTTGTATTAGTCTTTTTTTTATTAGTTTGTAGTACTGTTTATGACTATTTAGTATGTAAATACTAGCAGTGTTACAGAATGGACCCTTTGTAAAGGATGTGCCCTGCAGTGTAGATTTTAGTTCACAGAATCACAGAATCACAGATTGGCAGGGGTTGGAAGGGACCTCTAGACATCATCGAGTCCAACTCCCCTGCCAAAGCAGGTGCCCTACACTAGGCTGCACAGGTAGGCATCCAGATGGGTCTTGAATATCTCCAGAGAAGGAGACTCCACAACCTCGCTGGGCAGCCTGTGCCAGTGCTCCATCACCCTCACTGTGAAGTTCTTTCTCATGTTTGAGTTGAACTTCCTGTGTTCCAATTTTTTGCCATTACCCCTTGTTCTCTCACTGCCCTCCACCAAGAAGAGTTTGGCCTCGTCCAATTGCCTCCCACAGTTTAGATATTTATAAACACTGAACAAATCCTCTCTCAGCCTTCTCTTCTCCAGGCTGAACAGACCCAAGTCTCTCAGCCTCTCCTCATAGGGAAGATGCTCCAGGCCTTTTATCATCTTTGGTGCCCTTTGCTGGACTCTTTCCAGGAGATCCCTGTC
>VWZZ01004143.1:165314-200626 GCA_013399095.1 Psophia crepitans
CTCCACCCAGCTTTGTATCATTGTATATAGTTCTTAATTCTTATTTTTGAGTAGGATCCCACTTCGTGTAAATGCCTAAGGGAAATTATCCTTTAAGAAGAAACTGCAAGACAACTCCTGATCATCACTTGACTAATGATCTCTTTTTTGTTAGTCTGTGTAATGTTTGCACTTTTCATGCAGTCCTGCATGTGTGGGATGAAATTCCTTTAAAGGTTGTGATGCCATTACTTCATCCTTCTGCAAATGTTTCCTGAAGTGCCGCCTCCACTTCAGTGCCCGCAGAACACTGCGGCACGACAATCTGTAGGCAGGTTGCAAGCTGAAATTCTCCCCGCTGCACAAAATAGGCTGGTTTAGCTGTCACTGTGAACTCTCCTTCCTCCATCAACATCTTTGTTTTTGTTCTCCTAATGTGCCTTATTTGATAACTTGATTAGTAATTACCAGGAACAAGTTCAATCTATTCTGGTTTTGTTTTCCTCACCATAGTGGAGACCAGATTTGTGCCTGTACCCAAACTTGTATTCTTAAGAATATGATTATTGAACAGCTTTAATATTGTCCTAGGAGATTTACACTATCTAGAATAGTTAAACTCCTTCAGGGGTTTATTATACGTCACAAATATATCTTTTAATTCCAGAATTCATGGAGTTGGATGGGGTGCTTG
Source organism: Psophia crepitans (assembly GCA_013399095.1). Lineage (NCBI taxonomy): Eukaryota > Metazoa > Chordata > Aves > Gruiformes > Psophiidae > Psophia > Psophia crepitans. Next base: position 165,988 of record VWZZ01004143.1, read on the forward strand.
CCATATATGATACTTGAATTGCTTCAAATATCTGTCTCCTAGAAGTGAATATAGTCGAATTTAAGGTTAGAATTAGGTGCCACCTTGAGTTTTAAGGGTAGGAGTTGGGCTCCTAAACAATGCCATAGTTTTTGCGTTTAGCATCAACATAAAAAAAGGTTCTTATTAGGAGACATTGTGTGCATTTTTCCCAGTGAAAGGGAACCAAAAAAGATCTGGACCTCACTGTTGTAGAGAGACTTCTGCTCCAACATGACAAGTGTATTTAGGATCCAGACATGGGTTTGGTTCTCAGGAAATAAGGAGATACCCACAAGGCTTTCCTTCTTCCATAGGTACAAAAATAAACTATAAATCATAAAAATGAAGGATTTGAATATAAACTCATCTGTTCTTTGTGCATAGAGATCAACAGTAGAAGAAAAAATATTGTTACTATATGTGGAAGATTTGTTACCGCAACCATTTCTTATTGTACTAACTATATAAGCAAGATTAAAACTAGTCCTTTCCTTTCTTTAAACAATAATATGGAAGAGTGTAGTAGGTGCATGTCCATTGCTCAAATACCACTGTATGGTTGGGATTTCCATAACAGAAAAAACGGACAAGCGAAACCGGGGAGTGGATTATTTCGCGTTCACTGAAAACAAGTCATGCATTTTTTTTGTCTTATTCCCACTGTTTTCCTAATGGTGTATTTCTTGATCTGAGCTTATTTGATGGAATCTGAATGTCAAAGGAGCCCTTTAATCCTACGAATGAGACTGTGTTGGCATGGTGGTGGGAATCATAGGCAAGTTTCATAGTGTTCAATCTAATGCTATACTCGTCAGTAGAGAACTTCGGGATCCAGTCCAGGCGTTATCCATAAGATGAAGGATAAGTGTTCAAAAGAAATTTAGTCATCTGACTCTTCTTAATGTCAGTATGAATTAAGCACTTCAATGTCTTTAAAATCCAGGGCTAAATTAATTTTTCCTTAAACGTGACAGTTTTAGAATGTATCTGTTAGCAGTAACATCTTTTTATATTTCTCTTTAATTTAGGGTTTTCGCAGCACATTTTGTGCTGATCCCCATGGCATACAGTTGTTAGAGCTGCTGTTGCACAAGTAAAAGATTCTGCTCCAGTTTCATGATGACTTTTGTTTATCCCATTCTGCACTGCTTGTGATCTGATTGTCAGCTACGTGTTTCGACTCACTTTTACACGTTGCGTTCTCAGACACTTCTCCTTTAATAAAGACAGCGTAGCTTCTTCTGAAACATTTATTTCAGATACGTAGAATTTGTCTTTATGAAATGTTTTCCATATGGTATGAGGAAGAGAAGATTAATAGAGGACAATAGACAATACCCAAATACAGTATAGATCACAAAGGTAAATCTGCATATTTTCCATTTCCTCTTGGCAGATAGCCAGACAACCACTTATGAGAAGTTACATTATTCCAAGGGTTTCAGTTAACTACATGAATAATTGCACCATTTTTGTTTGCACATGTTGGAATCTGTCTTCATATTACAACAATTGCCTAGCCTTTAATTTGTGTGCTGCAGTTTTAATTGGTAAAGTAAAGATGTTTGCTGTAGCAGCATGCATCTTTTGATTAATGAAGGCTAAGTCACTGAAGTGTTCATGCTACCAGCATCAATTTCAAGGTGGAAAAGCTGGAAATAATGCAGAAAGAATAACAAACCTGTTACTATTCCATGTCATTTCATATGCTGATATTCCAAAATCTGAATTTTTGCCTGCCAATGTTGTATTCAAAGAATATGTTCTATTAGCAAATTGTTGATTTTTTTTTTTGTTTGATTAGAGAATGATGTTTTTCCCAGCACTGTTCTAAACTACTGGTAGAGATATGCATGGTCTCCAATGTATCATGCCTTTTTTTTTTTGTTTTCCAAAAGCTGAAATTAATCAATTCTATGGTAAATTCATTTCATGTCTGTCTCCGTAATTTCAGTTGTAGAAATATTTTGAACTAGGAAGTTGTTATTATCTGAATTGCTGAGACAGTTGAGTTCATTTGCTTGACCTTGGATGACTCGAATGCCTTGGGCTTTCTAGGATATCCTTGCAAATACCACAGTGGCATTTAACATGTAGCCTATGCTTAAACTCCTTTTATATGAAGGATATAATCTGACATAATGGATTGGTTTTGTTTAGTTTCACCCTTGGTAGGTTCCTTGCAGGACCTGATCTTTACACCCTCATTTCATTGATCTGCTACAGCTTTCTTTATCAGGTTGTTGGTTTTTTTTGGCAGTAACGCTAACTGCGTTGTGTACTGCAGCAAGTTAAATTTAGTTCACAGAGACAAAAAACAATGTGTGTGTTAACATTTCATTTATGTGTAAAACTATAGGTATTTATATTTACATGTTTACAGCAGAAATTAATATTATTATGAGTTCAAAGTGTGCTTAATCAGTGAGAGGGTCTACGTTAGCCTGTTTCTCTTTTATCTCCCATTCAGAAACAATTCTATTTCTCCTCTCGATTTGATATCCCTGCATGTTCTCCACCTCAGGCACTGTCTTCAGACTTGTTCTCTTGATTTCTCACGTCCTGCCTGATAACTTGCTCTCTTCTTCAAACAGAAGATTGGCAAAATATGACATGACCTTTTGCTTTCCTCCCCCCCCCCGTTTTTTTTTTTTTTACCTTGATTGATTCTGTCATCTCTTTTCTTGTTTCTCTGCTTCCTATTTCCTTGAGTGTCTCTTGGACATCTTCTGACACCTTTCTCTACAGATTCCCATATTCTCTGCCTTCCAGCTTCAACCTGGGTTTCTCCTTCTCTAGAAACATTCCGTAATGAAACCCAAGCTGTATCTATAGAGCATCTAATGCCATCTCTTCTTCAATACTTTGCAAGCTGTCAGAGTGCTTCATTTTACTTGCTAGAATTAAAGAAAGTCTTTTCAGCCAGGAAAGAATTTTAAACCATTGGAGTTTTCTGAAAAACTAAAAGAAAATCCAAGTGCCACTTTTTGTGTCTTGTTTATCCTCCCCCCTCTTTTTTTTAAATCTTTTAATTATTAAGCTATTTTTCTTTGAAAATTCCTCATACTTTCTGTTTTTGTAGGTGCATTGAAAGACCTGTATTTCTTTCTCAGAACATCCTTCTAAACAAGTGCTTTTAAAATGAACATTAATATTTTCAGTCGTTCAGCTGGGCAGCCGTGAAGCTGTGTGTGTGCGAGAACTGACATGCTCCCAGTGATTATCAACAATTCTACCTCTCTAGCAGTAAGACTGGTGGATATTTTCTGACTGAAACAGAAATCTATTTTAATTACTCCATAAAATTGAAATGACATATCTGTGGGTGCTGTCAGCTGTTGCTATTGGAAGCATCCATCCTAAAACAAACGGAAAGCTATATGATTTTTATAAGCATTAAAACCCCCCAACAATATACTTAGCCAAGTCCCCATGAAGTATTTTTTGTATAAAATGGTTATAATTTGTTGAGAAACAAAACACTTCCTCCAAAAAATTTGAATTCCTTATTAGCTCAGCATGAAATTGCGGTTCTTGTGTTGGGCTGAGCCTGAGCAGACCTGTTCCGCAGCGGAACAGATTGTCTTGCAACGTAGTGTGCTCCTGGAAAACTTTTTTCTTCTTTGAGAATGAGCCCATGGCATTTTCTGAACTCAAGAGACTGTTTCCTGTGCTAATCAAGGCAGCTGACAAATTCTTCAGCATGCTTTGAATCAGTGCGGGTTTGCCCAGCTTCCTTCTCTGCCCTGTACGTCCTTAGGAACAGACACAGACTGACAGATGTTTCTTTTTACCAGCTGCTGAGATTGTCAGTGGCAGACGTGTAGCCAGATGAAAGGCTTGTTAGTCTGAGACATAAAATGCAGGCAAACTGAGCAATTTCCTTTAAAATTTTCATTGTCAATTGCATTTTTCCCCATTTATTAAATATTTCATGATATGTAAGCTGCAGCAGCATAAGCCGTTTCATCTGGGCATTGTTAATTAGGATGTTTGTTGTGAAGCAGGACAGTTCCCAAATCTGTCCAGCCTTAGAGCGCTCAGTACTGTTCCACCAGTGTGCTGGGAAAAAAGAGATCTCGGCAGAACGACTTCTTTGTGTGCCTGTTAATGAACAGTAATAGTGAGGTAATGCACGAAGGTGACATGTAAAGTGGAAGAGACAGGAAAGGAGAAAAGATGTTGCCAGATGCACAGAGGTATAACAAACATTTCCATTAGCTTGACAATTTTAAATATGGCAGTTGTTCTTTTTCACAAGTACAATCGAAGGCTTACTTGCCAGCTACCTTTACTGGAGGAAAGAATTGCTTCTAAAGAAAAGCAGTGCATACATCAGATTTGTATGGCTGGCTTCTGGATAACAGAATAAAACAGCATTCAAATCAGTGAAAAAAAAATAAGCTGAAAGGTACTTCTGCTTTTTAGTTTAAATTTAATATCTCTGTTTACTTAATTTTCTGAATTCTGTTCTAGTTCTTTTTCCTGTGCTCCACAAGTATTCATACTGGGTTTGTAGTGCCTCACCTGGCTGCTGTACATTATTCTCTAAGCAGTTTAATTATAGATGTGCTAGTAAGGAGACGGGTAATGAAGAGCCTGCGTAGTGGCGGCCCATGGGCTCCTACGTCAAATATAATTTTATTACATTCCCTGCCAGTCATGTCACCTGTGCTTCTGCATTTTTCAGGTATTTACTGTTCTCAGGTCCTAAAGAAAAACAAGATTATTGAAATGTGTTTTTATGGGAATTTTAAGAAAAAAATCTAAGGAAATACAGTTACTTTGCACAATTAAGTGATCTATTTGTCTGCCAGGCTCCTTTTTCCTAATAATTTTTGAACATATTGGCTAATTTCAGCCATATTTGATATAAGGATAAAAATTCATGCATGCGAGGTCCCGCAGGTGTCTAGAGAAGATATTTCAAATAGCATCCATGTTGAGGGAAAACGCGATAGCTCAGCCCCACATCCATTCTGAAAGGCAGAAAACAGATGCTTAAACTAACCTGTGAGTCAGCCAAAATATCTGCTGTCTCCTTATCCACCTAAGCAGATGAGAGATCTGGGAGGAAGGTGAGATGAAAAGGACACATGGAACAAACAAGGATATTATTAAGGACCGGTGATGAGAGATATTGTTCACAAATCTACAGGAAACAAAATTCATTAATTATGCTCTTTTTACCATATATTTGTGGTAGTGACAACAAGGTGAAAAAATGCATGATGTCAGGTAGTTGAAAAAGAGTCATAACAGACCTTAGTCTTCTGGAAAGACTGGCTTCTGGGAGCAGTTACCTCCCACAGAGCTGAACCCAATCTTTCCCGCACTGATAATATACTGAGTTGCACTGTGCTTGAGGGGTGAACTCATTTCTCATAGGGTCTGGCATAGACTTTTAGGCCAGCTTTTATATACCCTGGGCCAACGGCTGGGAAGTGAAAATGAGTGCCATTGCCTTGAATTTGACTTGAGACAATGAAAAGTCATATATGGGAGCCGAGAATGTATTTGCATTTATAATATGTTGCTTTTATAACTGCAGTACTTCAGAGTGGAATTGAGAACAAGAAATGCATCTATGAATTTTTGACAGGGTGAAAAATGCTACCTGGCCATCATGTGCCAGCATGGAGTCTTCCAGCCAGCTGGAGTTAGGAGTGCGCCTGGGTATCGTTTATGGATATCCACCTGTGTAAGGGTTCAGCAAGGATTCAAACTTACTCCCAGACTGTAACAAATTAAGTAGCTGTGTAGATTCATCATAAGCAGGTTTCACTGCCAATGGGAGCTTCTCAGGTTGCTCACTGACTTTCCTGACTCTCAGCACTCCTGGTTACTCTGGATTCGGTTTCATCTAACTGGTCTTTGTTGGTGAGCTTGCCTGTGATGTGTGTATTCTTGGCATGTGAGTCCATACAGTCAGATTAGTACAGCTGGTGACATGGATCTTAACTCTCAAAGGTTTTGTGGTGGGGTTTTTTTAATTGGATGAGAAGGTAAGGGTCTAGTGGGGAAAAAAGGGAGGTTTCCCGTCATTGATTTTTGGATATATGCCAGGAGCATACACTGTACTCATATTATTTGAAAACATTATCTTGGGCCCCTTTCTTCCCTTTGACAAGATAACAGGCTTTCATGTTTAGCAGTGAAGAAGTGGGTTGCAGAGAGGTTCAACCGGGTCTTCTTCACCTTCTAAAATTGATTCCTAGAAAGGTAGTTGGAGGAATTGAAGGATATTTGCAGGAAATGAAACAAGTCTCCTTGACATCTGTACATTTTAATTTATTGCTGTGGCCTCTACAATGAAAACAAGTACTCCTAAAGCAAAGTGACAAGCCTATGAAAACATGGCTCTTGTTTGCTGTGATATCAGGCTATAATACCACTCTCGGATGAGTTTTAATTTTTTGTGCCAAATAACCTGGTGTAATGAACTCACGTTACCTGGTGCTAATGTGTCTTCTTTCCTATGAATGCAAGTTCTCTCGCTTGAAATTTCCTTTTCTAAAGTTGCCATAGAGAGTCCAGTTTCCAGGCAGGACTCAGGTTTCCTGATTTCTATTGAATAGTTTGTAGATACTTGGTTTATATTCAGTCGTAAGAATGGCCCTAATCTTAACTCAGTTGCCAAGTGCTCTTTCCTGCATAGATAAATGGTAGCCAAGAACACTTGGGATCACATAACTAAGACTAGTATGTAGTTGTTAAACCTGTCTGTTAGAACTAGCACTTGTTCCTACTTCTGGGGTGATTACTGGGCTAGTTTCTGTATCCTCACGTTATGGCCGTTTCATTAAGCTGAACAGGAATGGTACACTGGCCCGAGCATTGGCACCTTGTTAGCATGTCCCCGTCATGTCTGCAGGTCAGTGTTTTATCGGTTAATACTTAGACATGGCTTGAAGAGTCGTATGGATGAGGAAGATCTAACGAGTGTGGTGCGGGCATGAGTGTCTTCTGCCAAATTCATTGAAAAATCTACAGGATTAAAATATCTTAAATTTTACTCATTTTCACCACTTCAGCTTCTTCAGTTTTCACTGCACATTTGGAAGTGTGTGAATGCATGTTGCTGTATAGACCACGTATTTTTAGATTTTGCTGGCAATTTCTTCTGAAGAGGCAGTACAGGAAGGCAGGTCATCTCTTGGTGTGCACTGCTGATCCTCTGGAGCAAGGATCTGTTTGTGCAGACTTCTAAGTGGAGACTCACAGCAAAGATAGGCTCTCCAGTGGGTTTGTGAGTGAAGGTTTACATACCTTTCTGCTGTTAGATATCACTAGTTTAGTCCTTCAATTAAAATATCAATTTATCCAAAAAGTGTTACTCGTAATTGTTGCTCTCAGTCTGAAATAAGGTAAGTTAAAATCTACTGCAACGGAAGCAGATCAGTAATCTTCCATTGTGATAGGAAACAGTGTGATCTTTTGGGTGAATTATGAAATTCTGGTAACACTTAGTGAATCTCTGAACATTATTAAACTTGACATTTGCCAGAAAATAACTTAATGTATATGTTGACTGTATAGTATTAATGAGCACCTGTCTGAGGCTCCGATAGCAAATGAATGTCCCAAACATTTGTCTTGACACAAGCAGGGATGGACTGATAATGAGGGAATGTGGCACACAACTGTCTGGACCAAGGACAGAGCCTGCAGGAGGCAGGATGCCGTCTTGTGAGCCCCTTCTCCTCTCCCTGAAACGTGCTGATAAAGCCCATCTGCCTCCTGTGCGTGTGTACTTGTGAGGGGCCGTAACTCACTCAGCCCCAAAGTGGGGGGAGACAGTGAGACCCCCCCAAGACCCCCATAACCCACGGACTCATCTCTCGAACATTCCTGAGCTCATACTGCGACCGCGCAGTGATGACAAACCCCCGCCTATGGGCCGGGCACTTTGGGTTATAAAAAGGGGGAAACATTTGGTGCGTGCCTGACACCTGAGGACCACAACTACAAGCAGAGAATGCCACTGGAGCCAGGATGGTGATATCTCTTATCTCATCTTTCTTTCTGTCTCTTTCCTTTTCTCTCTCTTTGTCTCTAACTTCATTTTCGGCACACCAAGGTAATCTCGTCACAAGTTTTGTTAGGCCGTTGTCTCTCATGATTCCACTGAGTTTTAAGTGTTGTTATAACCTTTGCCAAGCCTCTGTCTTTTGTAGTTCTGATGAGTTTTAAGTAAATTTGTAGTTTGTTTGAACCTCTAGAGTAACTGTCATTACTCCTGATTACCGCACACAGAATTAAAAAATTACCTCTCCCTTACACCCACCTAGTGGGACAGGACAACCTGGATGCAACTTTTCTGTAAATGAAGTCTTTTGTGATAAGGCACTAAATGTTTAAGAGATAGTGTTGTTGGAGAGAGATAGATATACTGTATATGATTATATATACCAGCACTGAATCTTCGGTTTCCTTCTTTTGTGCTTGTTTGCCAGTTATGAATAAAATATATATAACTGTTTGGTTTATGTGTACATACACAGAGTATTTTCCTGTCTGTTTAGCAGTCAGAGCCAGTCTTTTCTATTTGCTGACAGAAACACATTAGGAAGCAAAGGTCATATTCCAAGACGCTTTAAATCTCTTCCACCTCTCGGCAATTCCTCACATTTACTTGGAGTTTCATCATCTCTTCCCCAGTGAACTTCAGTTTTCCTGTCACTTCTTCAAATACAGTCGACTTTCTGAGCCCAAGATCACATCCTAAATGAAAACTACTGTTTGGAAGGTTTGTAGAGTCCTTTTGGATATTTTGATAACTGTGAGCAGAGGTTATTAGCTCATTAGTGACATTGCTAACTGGAAAACCAAGAGAGGTCCTGAACTCCAAGCAGAATTTTGTAGCAGTTCTTAACTTCTGTAAGTGGCATCTTTTCATAGTTTTCAATACTGTATACTTCCAGATGTCACTCTTATTCTGTAGCTCACAATACAGAAAAATCCTAAAAAGGTTAAGTAAGAGCAGCACACAAAAAAAAAATAAAAAAAAATTGCCTGCTGTTCGTCTCTCTTGCTCTGAGGACAGAATAGCAGACTTTTTTATCACTAATAAGTTCTAGGACCGAAGAGAGAAAAAAAAAGTATTTCCTCCTTTCCAGAAACCGCGAGGAAAGAAAAGCTTCGTTCTTGCTAGTTGCTCCAGCTCGGCAGAGCCACCCTCTGAAGAATGCCTTCAGCTATGAAGGTACTGAATGTCTCGCTGGGGGACTTACCGGTGACTTCACTGATCAATTTATCTTTCACCTCTATTTATCTGTTCTGCACCATACAATATGTAACACAGCATTGATGTTTTCTCTTTGGATTAATCCAGGAGAGCACTTCAGCCTGTCTTAAAGTGCCTTGTTGAATGGACTTTAACACAGTAGAAGTGCAAAAATCTTTGTTGACAACAAACTACGTTCTTTTTCATATACATCATAGCAACACAGTTTTCTAGGATGTTAAATTCAAGGACACCTAGAGATATGTTCAGAAATAAATATACTCTTGATATTTTTGGTGGGTTTTGCTTTCTTTTTGTTCTGGTCTGAGTAAATCTTCATGTTCTCTGCTTCCTCTTTTTATGAGTAGTCTCATTCTCAGATGAAATAAAACCAGAATTAAATAAAAAAAAAATACGTTGGCAACTTTCAAGTTTGCCTTTCATCTAGTGGTGGCATATTCATAATAGCATCTGAGCTGCTCTGAAGGTCAGAGGTAAGAAGGGAGAACTGTACCGAGTTCAGCTATGTAGTGAACTGCACGCCGTAGTTGTAGCGATACAACAGCTGCCAACACCTAACTTTCATCACAGCCTGTGCAGGCTAAGTCCCCAAAGGAAGATATGTTAGACTTCAAAGACACTTTTGAAAGAACCGTAGTCTTTTAAAAATCTCACCCAGTGGCTTGCTTGCTTTTTAACAATTTGAAAAAAAAATAAAAATAATCACTGTTGTAATTGCTCAGTCCTTTTAATAATACTGTTCTCCGAAAAGCAGTGAAAATAGATGCCATGTAGCTAACATTGCTGTGACTTGAATTTTATCAGCAACTGTATTTAGTAGGCTGTTGCGCTCAAAATGCATCCCAGGTCTTTTCTTCATACTGCATGTGCTGATGCTGACCTTGAATGAATGCTGTTTGTTAATTTTACTCAGAGAAAGACTCCACCAATTTGCTGCAGTAAATTTAATCATAAATACTTTATTTTTTTTTTTGTGGTTACACTTGGTATATATCTAGAATTACATGGAATAGTGTATTGAGGAGTTACTTGGCGATCAAACCAGAATTACACAGAATACTGTATTGAGGAACTGCTTGGCAATCAGGCTTAAAATTTTCCCTAGAAAGCTGTATGTCTGAGCAGATGATGTTCATAAATTTAGCAAGAACTGATATTTCCACTTGAGAACTATTCTAGTTATTTAACATTATGAATATTCTCTTTATAGCTTTTCTAATCTATATTGATCTAGCCATAGATCAGTAGATACAATTACCGAGTGTATCTATTTCTACTGATGCTATAATTTGGAGAGGAAACAATCCCTGTGGTATACCTCGTCAAGTTGCTGAGAACTCTATGGGTAGAGTCAAAATATGAACCAGGCAGTAAAAATCAGTTGCCTGTATAGAAAGGAGGATAGGAAATCTAAGTTCAGCTTTACTAATTCTCTGCTCACTTTCATTTTCTCCTTATTTGTTGTCTTGTTAATTCTCTTTGATTTTTAATCAGTTAGAAATATGAAGTTCTCTAGATCTTTAATTTCCTTTCTACTTATATTACTACATTTTGTTCAAAGAAAGTTCCTAAGGATAGAGAGCTTATGTGATCATGCTCTTTCTATGTCCTTTTCTAACTTTATCTGCAATAGCATTGAAATCATTTGGACAAATTCAAGAAAATCTGACAAACAAGCATAGGTCTGAAAGGTATTGCATTTATAGGATCATAGGATAGATAGTTCAGGTGTGAAGGGACCTCAGGATGTCTCTCGTCCAACCTCGTGCTCAAAGCAGGGCCAGCTATGGGGTCAGACCGAGTCATTCAGGGATTTATCCAGGTGGGTCTTGAAAGCCCCCCAAGGAAAAGGTGGCACAACATCTCTGGGTAACCTGCAGCACTGCTGGGCCGTCCTCATGGTGAGAAAATTTTTCCTTATACCCAGTCTAAACCTTTCTCGTTTCACCTTTTCCTTGTTGTCTCTTAACCCACCATTACACACCGCCATGAAGAGCTTGACTGTCTTCCCATAGGCACAGGGGAGCTGCCGTTAATTCCCCAAAGCTCTCATCTACAGTAAAGCAGTCCAGTTCCCTCAGCCTCAGCCTCTTCCTCAGCCTCTCCTCAGAGGGCATGTGCTCCAGCCCCAACCATCTTAGGTGGCCTCTCCTGAACTCACTCCGTTTTGTTGATGACTTTCCTGTTCTGGGGAAGAGGGCAGCAAATGTGGATCCAACATTCTAGATACAGGCTAATGAGTACTGACTGAAGTGTGTGGTCACTTCCCTACATTTCCCCTGCATTTTGTCAAATAGGCCACTTGATAGAGGAGTGCGGTTGTCAAGCAGTATAAATGAAACTTTTAATAGACACTGCATTGTAAAATGTGCCCAACTTAAAAAAACCTTCATTAGGGCATCTTTCCTCATCATGGAATCTAATCATAAGAGAAGAATCTGTAAAAGACATGATTTTATCAATATGGATATGGTTTTAGCTGTTTCACAATGTAATTACGTGTTGTACGTGTAAGTAATTTTTGTTTGTTTTCAATTTGTAATGTGATAAATTGATGTTTTCTCCTGCTGAACACCCATTAACTATTTCTTCACATATGTCGTGCTTTTACCCCAGTCGGCAGCTGAGCCCCACGCAGATGCTCACTCAGTCCCTCTCATTGGAAAGGGGGAGAGAATCAGAAGAGTGAAAGTGAGAAAACTCGTGGGTTCAGGTACAGACAGTTTAATAAGTGAAGCAAAAGCCGCGTGCACAAGCAAAGCAGAACAAGGAATTCATTCCCCACTGCCCACGGCAGGCAGGGGTTCAGCCATCCCCAGGACAGCAGGGCTCCATCACGCGTAATGGTTACTGGGGAAGACAAACATCATCACTCCGAACGCCGCTGCCCCCCCTTCCTCTTCCCCCCCAGCCCCTTACAAACCGAGCTGACGCCATATGGTATGGAATGTCCCTTTGGTCAGTTGGGGTCAGCTGCCCTGTCTGTCCCCTCCCAACTCCCCGCACACCCCCAGCCATCCCGCCGGCGGGGCGGTGCGAGAAGCAGCAAAGGCCTTGGCTCTGTGCCAGCACCGCTCAGCAACAGCAAAACCATCTCTGCACTATCAGCGCTGCTTCCAGCACAGACCCAAACACAGCCCCACACTGGCTGCTGTGAAGTCAATTAACTCTCAGCTGAAACCAGGACAACATGCCATTCCTGATTTTACAGGTGTCTCTCATTCCTTTCTGACTTGTCTTTTAGAATTCTTTCCCAACATTAATAGTAATTTTTCTTGCCTGAAAACCAAGGTAGTTCAGCTTGAGTTAATACAGTTACAAAGCTTCTGGTGATCTTGATTGCAGACAAATCCAGTTCATATCTGTCTGCAGTAGGTAACATAGACATGTAGGTTTGACCCACAGTTTTTTACAGGTATTAAATTCATCACTGGCAGTGATATTGCCTTACTTGTGTCTGTTGTAGTAGGAATTACTCCTTTATCCTCCCTGAGTCACCCCAACTAGCTGTGTAAGTTAATCAGTATGTGTACACAAAGTGGAGGAATGTTGATTACAGAGGCACGTGTTTCTGGGTGAATGCAGGGAGCCACTGGCTAATTTTTTAGAGTTTGTGGCTGACTGTACTGTCCTGATAATTCCTCCCAGCTGCTATTAGACACTGAGTGCTTTTACCTCTAAATTACCGATCCTTAGAGCTTCGGGTGTCCTTTGCATGACTGGAAACCTCTTATGACGTTCCCTTCTCATGAATTAACTTTAATTTGTCCAACTGCATTTATTGAGCCATCTGCTTTTTTTTCTTTCTCAAAATCCAATAGCCCTGCTTTCAATAAAAACTGAAACACCTTAGAAAATGAGCCTTCATGTTGTTTTTTAGTATTTACTGCTTTGAAAATACACTGAGATTTTGTGTGATTGTAACATCATTGTAGGCATTCAAGGTTCCAACTGTGTAATTTTTAAATGATACTTAATTAAAAAAACCCTCTTTTTAGATAGAGATGTCAGTGATTTCACAATTGTTGTTTTTACTGGCATTGGCTTATTCTTTCTCTTTCAGTTCAAACATTCTTTCATTCACCTAACTAAAAGCACATGCAGAAAAAGGTTACTTCTCGAAGTACTAGATAACCCTGCTATGCATAATACTACATAGAGGCAAGAGGTTGGTGATATTCCCATTCTGGAAATCACTCCCGTTAATAGAAACAGATCATTCTTTAAAAGAGCCTGACCTTGTAACAGCAGCTCATGTTTCTTTACTAAAGTAATCATAGAATCCCTAAGGTTGGAAAGGACCTCCGAGACCATCAAGTCCAACTGTCAACCCAACACCACCATGCCTACTAGATCATATTCTGGAGTGCCACGTCTATAAGTTTTTTGAACGTCTCCCGGGATGGCGATTCAACCACCTCTCTGGGCAGTCTGTTCCAATGTCTCACTACTCTTTCCGTGAAGAATTTTTTCCTAATATCCAACCTAAACCTCCTCTGACGCAACTTGAGGCCATTCCCTCTCGTCCTGTCACTTGCTACTTGGGAGAAGAGACCGACACCCTCCTCACTACAACCTCCTTTCAGTAATGCCAGTACTGCAAACACATGAATGAGGAAAGACAGATAGATAAGGTGCAAGGTAAGCTTGCAGAATTCCTTTAAGTGGGAGGCACATGTTGACAGCCGAAAAGGATGTGTAAATTTCATTTTTTGGTAGGTTGGACAGGCTGACAAGAAGAACATTATTTTTGATGAGTTTTGACATGACTCTAAGTGTAGCAAAAGGATGTTTTTACTGTGGGATGCCTAATTTTAATGGAAAAACTATATTCATGACAGAAGTTTTGTAATAAGTGTCAGATACTTTGAAGTGAACTATAATTAACATCATTTTATTGGCACTGTAAGAGTAAAGCAGATAGTTCTGAAAAAGTGGAGCTACTCACTCAGCTATTCCATTTTATGCTATATCAGTAAAGAGAAGGAAAAAGAAGCTATTCCCCTCAAAGAAATCTTAAACGGGCTGACAGTATTTCCAGAATTTTACAGCTCCAAGTCTGGAGAGAGCTGAAGATCAATTTTCATAGGAAAGAATATCTCTTAAGAAGATGTTAGAAATGCCTTTAGTCTCTGAGACTTCTCTAGTGGTGACCTCTTTTGCATGACTGTGATATGCATGTTCTCTTCCAATTAAGAGGGATGAGATACATCTGTATTGTACAGAAGCAAGTGCGAGAGTACTGTGTTACTGATGAAAGGCGGGGATGAAGCGTGCTTGGGGATTGACAGGTACTGTAGGAGGTAATTGAATAGTGCTGTGTCTCCCTGCTTTAATTCAGTTAGAGCAAAAGTGGGTGGAAAATGTGTGAAGTTTCTTCTTAAGGAATGCTTCCTTTTCTCTTTTTGCCTAAAGATTAGTGTTGGTGAAAATGTACCATTGAGTTCCTTGTATTTGTCCTCACTGGAAGAATGCTGCTGATTATGGACCTTCTTTTTCCATTGTTGTCAAAATACTGTACTAACTGGCTTTCAGTAAGCACAAAATGTGTAACGGTTGCATTCGTAAAAATAAACATGTAGTTTTAAAGTCTAAACGTATTGATTATGTTTTCATAGTGTGCTTTACATATGACGTACTTGGTTAGAAGGTCATAATTTGTAAATATAAATTTATAAATAATGCAACTTGCTGCAATCAGTAGCTTGATCCTGATCTGAATTCCTTCATGGCAGCATCCTACTCCTTCTCATCTGTGATGGTCCTAGTCATGGAGTGTCATGGAGTGACACAAGTTGTGTAAAGAATAACAGGTGACTTCAGTTAAATATAAAAATTTAATACAGTTGGTCTTGGTCCAGTAATTAATTTATTGTATCGCCTCTGTCTTTTGAGAAAGCTTCTCTTCACAACAGTCTTACTTGAAAGTAACAATATTCTTGGTGCACCATTGTTTTTCAGTGGCTTTGCTAGTCTTTGGATGTGGTCTGAAGAGCCTATAGCGTGCTCCCACTGAGGGTGTTGCAAGCGGGGCTCTGTTACAGACCATACCATGGGGGCAAATTTCTCTATTAGGCTTTGGGCATTACTTTTAAAGTCTCTAAGGAGGAAGGAGAAGAAAATAAGCTTTTCAAAGGCTTGCTACCAGCCATTAAATTTGGACTGGCATTATAGGCAGCCCCTTTGTGATAGAGCAAAGTAATCTTAAAGTGACTTCACTTACCACTGTCACCTTGTTAAGAAGAGTGGTAAGGAACAAGAAAAGTTACTCTGGGGGTCATTTGGGGTAAAATGTGAGAAAACAGGTGGTGTGGAAGGACAAGAGGTTTTCTAATAAGCCATTGATGTCATTGGTACTAGGGCAGAAAGGAGAAAGTGATAAAATCTTCAGCTGATCATACAGTGAAAATGCAATATAAGGAGAAAAGGCACACCCGTATAGAGTGTTCAGTACAACATTTAATAGGCAAGTGTAACATAGAACAGTATGGGAAAACCAGCACCCAAGTTTCTATCCTGTTATCTTCATAACCCAAAAAAGCCTTGCAAGAGTCCCTTTAGGTTTTCAGATGTGTTTTATAAAGGAGAATAGATCCTTGGCACCAAGCTTGATAGTTGGATTTGACATTATTTTTGCAGTTGTTAGTAGGTGCGGCTTTGCTGTAAAGTAGTATAATTTCTGACACTAGCAGCAGGTCATACAGTAGTACCCTTCTTGGTAGGGTGTGCTACCAGGCCCTGCACCTGGCAGGGCTGCGGGTCCTCCATGGGATCAGCTCCTCGTTGCCTGCCATTCCCTGGAAGAAAATTGGCCTTCCCACTGACGGCACTCGCTTCTGCCAGAATAAACTGAGACTTGCTGTTTGAAGCTTAGAGCTAACCCCTCGTCATGACCTCTGCTCCTTTGCTGCTCACATTGTGTTTGGTGCCAAGTGCTGTGGGATATCCTCTGGGATCGGCTCATTGTCACCTGCCATTCCCTAGAGGAAACCTGCCTCCCCACTGATCACAGAATCATAGAATGGTTTGGTTGGAAGGGACCTCAAAGATCATCTAGTTCCAACCCACCTGCCATGGGCAGGGACACCCTCCACTAGACCAGGTTGCAAAGCCTTATCCAGCCTGGCCTTAAAAACTTCCAGGGGTGGGGCCTCCACAACCTCTCTGGGCAAACTGTTCCAGTGATGGTGCTTGCTTGTCCCTGAGGAGGCCAGGGCATCCCATTAGGGCCTTGAAGCTCAACTGTCATCAGGAGCAGTATCCTGGGCCCTGCTCTGCTGCCATCTCCTGCTGCTTGTGGGGTTGTAACCCTGGACATGCTGAACCCTACTGTGGCCATTGTGGTGCCTTCTCAGGAACTTGCTTCGGCCCCTCTCTGGGACCCTGGTGTGGCCACCTCTAGAGTCTCTTCTGGAAGAGCTGTGGTGCTGGTGGCCTGAGGAATGACACTGCCTCCTTTCCACAGAGCGGGGCCAAGGGCTCCATCCTCTCACATGGCTGATGGAGCTGTTGTACTACCTAATGTTGTACCCCTCATAGTTATTGGCTCCCACCTTGTGGTAGATGCAGTAGAAAAGCCACTGGCAGATAGTGCATGCAGGTCTTCTGTGGGACCACTTCATTATGCAAGAAAAACAGAAAATGTGACTGCACCAAGTCACAGAGCCTTGGTGTCCAGGCAGACTGGGCACTGTAGGTTCTCAGAAGCATCCAGTGGCACAGACTGGGCAGCAGGGAAAGAAGTGTTGTCTTCTGCCAAGTCCTCCTCCAATGCCATCTTCCACTGCAAACAAAAGAGATACAAAACTCATGACCTGCCCTGAAGATGCAACCTGCAGGAAGCAGCAAAGCTCTCACGCACTGAAGAGTTGCCTGCTCTGCCTCAGGGCTGTGCTTGTGCTGCTGCAAACACCAGGCACCATCCAGGGGCAGATGAGTGACACCAGGAGCATCTTTGCGTGTTCCTGCTGTCAGGGCAGGGTTGTGACTGACCTCTCTGACAAGCACAGGCAAGAATTAGTAAGGCAGGAAAGCAGTTCCTGGCCTCCCAGCAACAGCAGCCTGAGCCTGGTAGCACAGCATGTCAGAACCAGTGCCCCTGGCCCTGCCAGTATCCCCGTCTGGCAGATCCTCTCTGTGCCCCCTGAAGGGAACCTGGAGGATGGGGTTCTTTGTCTTCCCACCTGCAGCTGTCTGCCCCTGACAGACAAGAACAGTACTGTGACCCTTCAGGGATGCCCACGTCCCAAAAGGCTTGATGGGATGGGAGTCACAGTGACACTCTGCTGACATAGAATCAGAATGATTTGGATTGGAAGGGACCTCAAAGATCATCTAGTTCCAACCCTCCTGCCATGGACAGGAACGCCCTCCACTAGACCATGTTGCCCAAAGCCCCATCCAACCTGGCCTTAAACATTTCCAGGGATGGGGCCTCCACAACGTCTCTGGGCAACCTGTTCCAGTGCCTCACCACCCTCACAGTGAAGAATTTCTTCCTGATCTGTAATCTAAATCTCCCCTCTTTTAGTTTATACCCATTACCCCTTGTCCTGTCACTACACTCCCTGATAAACAGCCCCTCGCCAGCTTTCCTGTAGGTCACCTTTAGGTACTGGAGGACCACAATTAGGTCTTCCCGGAGCCTTCTCTTCTCCAGGCTGAACAACTCCAACTCTCTCAGCCTGTCTTCATAGCAGAGGTGCTCCAGCCCTCTGATCATCTACATGACCCTCCTCTGGACTTGCTCCAGCAGCTCCATGTCTTTCCTGGGGACCCAAAAGCTGGATGCAGTACTCTTGGTGGGGTCTCATAAGAGCAGAGCAGAGGGGCAGAATCACCTCCCTTGACCTGCTGGCCAGACTGTTTTTGATGCAGCCCAGGAGGACATGGTTGACACAACCCAGGACACGGTTGGCTTAACAAGGCTTTCAGGGAACACACCAGAAGACACAAGCCCTGGCCTCAGGGAACTAAAATTTCCCACATAGCTCATCTCACAAGACTGCCCCCACTGCTGAGCAGAATCCTGTTGCCATATTTTTCATACAAATTTGGACACCAGGTTTTACTGTTCATATTCACCACTACGTTCTGTTTTAGAAATAACCATCTCAAGGCATTTCTTACTTCTCAGCTGACTTTGCAGGTGGGGGGAGGTGATCCTTCCCCTCTGCTTAGCACTGATGAGGCCACACCTGGAGTGCTATGTCTGGTGCTGGGCTCCTTAGCGCAAGAGAGAGGTGGATATACAACAAAGGTCCACAAGGATGATGATGGGACTCGAGCATCTTTCCTATGAGGAAGGAATGAGAGAGCTGCCTCCAAGTTGTTCAGCCTGGAGAAGACTCCAGGGGGGATCTTTTTCAGTGTATATTAATACCCAAAGGGAGGGTGCAAAGGAAACAGAGCCAGGCTCTTTTCAGCTGTGCCCGGTGACAATGGGCACAAACCAAAACATAGGAGCTTCCCTCTGAATATCAGGAAACTCTTTTTTACTGTGTAAGTGAGGCACAGGTTGCCCAGAAAGGTTGTGGAGTCTCTCTCCTTAGAGAGACTCAAAATCTGTCTGTCTGTGGTCCTGGGCCAGGTCTCTAGGTGGCCCTGCTTGAGCAGAGAAGGTTGGACCAGATGGCCCCTGTGGGTTCCTTGCCACCTGAACCATTCTGTGATTCTGTGACTCAAAGCACACTTGTTCAAGATGAGAAAGCACATCTGGGTTGCCTGGTGTGGGAAGATTTGAATGTTTCTGTATGTTGATGCCTCACAATAGTCTATCATCCGTAGGGCTGCCACCCTTTATTTTTTTCCCTTCAGGAGCTTTATAAGTGACTGCGCAGAATACAAGCAAAACAAAAGCATGAGAACTGCAATGAGTTAAACATTGGAGTGAAACCAATTAAAGCCCCCCAGGTGGTCTCACTATTTGTAAATCTGTAAACTCTTGTTCACGTACTAGTAATGTCTGAAAAGCCCAGCTGAAGTAGTCTTCCATTAACTTGAGCAAAGACACCACTTTTATTCCAAACTTTTCGCATACTCTCAGTCAAAAAGAAAGCGCAAGACTGGGGTGGGGGGCGGTGTGTCGCAGGAGCTGGTGGAAGTTTGGCCGAGTGCAGTTTGTCCTGAGTTTTAGTTCCCCTCTGTCTTGCCTACTGACAACGCAGACCTGTAAGTATCCTTCTCACCTCCTCAGGAGAAGGAGTTTAATAGCATTTAAGGCCAACAGCATCCTGGCTTGCATCAGAAACAGTGTGACCAGCAGGAGTAGGGAAGTGATCGTCCCCCTGTACTCAGCCCTGATGAGGCTGCATCTTGAGTGCTGTTTTCAGTTTTGGGCCTCTCACTGCAAGAAAGACATCGAGGCCCTGGAGCGTGTCCAGAGAAGGGCAACAACAAAGCTCATGAAGGATCTAGAGCACAAGTCTTATGAGGAGCGGCTGAGGGAACTGGGGTTGTTTAGTCTGGAGAAAAGGAGGGTGAGGGCAGACCCTCTACAGCTACCTGAAAGAAAGTTGTAGCCAGCTGTGGGTTGGTCTCTTCTCCCAAGTAACAAGCGACAGGACAAGAATAAATGGCCTCAGGTTGTGTCAGGGGAGGTTTAGATTGGATGTTAGGAAAATTGTCTTCACCGAAAGGATTGTCAATCATTGGGACAGGCTGTCCAGGAAAATGGTTGAGTCACCATCCTGAAGGTGTTTAAAAGATGTGTAGATGTGGTGCTTAGAGGCATGGTTTGGTGGTTGGACTTGGCAGTGTTAGGTTAACGGTTGGTCTTGATGATCTTAAAGGTCTTTTCCAACCTAAATGATTCTCTGATTCTAGTGTAATGTATGCGTATAAACAGATACGCTTTCCTCACTTGCCTGTGAGAATTGCCTCGCTTACTATTGTTCACAGTGCATTGGAGCAATTAATTCCTTCATTTCATTCCAAAACTTACTGCACTTGCAACACTTTTCCCTGTGTTGTTCACCTTTCTCTCTCCCCTCTGCACCCCCATAGCGCTAACCTTTGTAGAATTGTCTTGGAGCTGTTTTAAAAGGACTTCATATCTATTAAACCTTCCTGAACTAAGTATTATACTGCAGATTATTGCTTTGTAAGCTCATGCTTAGTTGATACTTGCTCCCTCTGAATGGAACATACCACATTTTTTTCCCAGGTATGTTTAAAGTATTTTAAAAAAAATAAAACTTTTCCTCCTGATGCTTTTAGTCATTATTAAAATTTTTTTTTAATTCTAAATCAGGGAAGGTGTATCCATCTGAATTCTTCTAGGTGTGTTCTCTGAGAGGTGTTAAAAGAGCTGGTAACAGCAGCATTGAAGATCTGGTGCAGGCTTTAAATAAATTATTTGATCTAGATTAGGCAGCATAAACATCTAGTAACAAATGTTGATGTGGACTGTTGTCTTACATACCTATTTCCTTATGCTTGTTTCAGATTAAAGAAACTTGTATATGTCTTACAGATTGCTGTCACTGTGTTACTCTTATCCATGCTTGCTTTCTGGGTCTTGAAACTGCATGTTTCTCAGAGCCGCAGCTGTCCTGTTTCAGCTATAGTTCAGTTATAATTAATTCATTATAAGTATTGCAATTTTCTTTGCTGTCAGTAATATCACTGCTGCAAATGCAGCTTTTTCAACAGTACCTTTACTATCAGGAAGCTCTAAGGCACCATATTAGATGTTCTTTCATAGAATCGTAGAATCATCGAATCATCAAGGTTGTAAAAGACGTCTGAGATCATCAAGTCCGACTGTCAACCCAACACCACCATGCCTCCTAAACACCGCCATGCCTACTTTGTAGGCTAATAAATTCAATCGTATGCTAGTATCTGTTGTTTATAGAGCTTTAGGGATAAAGAGCTCAAAGCTATTCAACTTAAATATATTTGGAGGCTTTTTTTGTAAATTCTCTTGAATGTTCTACATACCATCATAGTGATTACTTACTGCATTTTTTTTATGAAGACTCTTTTTGTGCAAGAGTTAACTTTATTTTGTATCTTATTTTGTACACCCTTTAAATAATTCAGAAGCATTTGAATAGAAGCTCAGTAACACCAAGAAGTTTCTTCAGCTTTTTGCTACTCTGACTGAAAGTTAGATATTGCAGGTAGAATCTGACTTAATTCTGGCAGGTCACATTTACAAAATGGCATCAAGCTGTGATGATGTCATTCTCTTTAAAAGACTGATAACTGAATTGTAAGCCTCGCCTGTTCCGCTGAGATCATTTGGCTTAATTTCATCTGGGGAAGAATCAGTAGATGACCTGTGGACTGTCACCTCTGCCTCTCAGCACTGGTGACAGTCAGGGTTTTTTCAAAGACAACATGCCTCACGAGTGCCTGTCCCACGAGTGCAAAGAGCACAGGTGGAGCATAGGAGGTTCCGGGATAATATGAGGAAAAACCTTTTCACTGTGAGAGTGACAGAACACTGGAACAGGCTGCCCAGAGAGGTTGTGGAGTCTCCTTCTCTGGAGACATTCAAAACCCGACTGGACGTGTTCCTGAGTGATGTGCTCTAGGTGGTCCTGCCCTGGCAGGGGGGTTGGACTAGATGATCTTTCGAGGTCCCTTCCAACCTCTAATATTCTGTGATTCTGTGATTCAGTGCACACAGTCTGTTTTATAATGTGTAAGTTTAAAGTTTCAAAGGATGACAAATATGTCACTGATTGCTCTTTTTATTAATATTTTTCAGAAATTGAAAAATTTCAGGGGTCCGAAGGTAAGAAGGAAGATGAAGAAAAGAAATATCTTGATGTTATCAGCAACAAAAACATAAAGCTGTCAGAAAGAGTTCTGATCCCTGTCAAGCAATATCCAAAGGTACTGTAAATACAGTCTAACAGTTGTTTAATCTTTCTTAATAGAATGATAAAAAGTCATACACATAATCATTTTTTATTTACTCTTAGTATGCAGGCTTTGCAATACTGGAAAAAAACCCTGAACAACAAAGAGAAATGAAGCTCCTATTGAATTTACCTGTTACTAGCTATTATATGTTCTGACTTCTGTCTTGGGGCCTGTCAGAAAAGCTATTGAAGTGAATGAGAATTTTTATTTTTTTTTTACTTCAGGTAGATTTTGTAACTGGTCCTTAGGCAAACTGTTAAGGTGTTTTCTTATAGTTGCTTTTTTGATGTCCAATCTATTTAGAAAATAAAAGACCAGTTAACAAAAAAAAAATCTAGCAGAATAAAGAAAAATGCTTCAATAACTCTGAAAAGTCAACTGAAGTGTGTTGCAGCTTCTTCATGGAGGAGATGGGAATTTTCCTCTGGTGTAATAACTTTTAAACGATAAAATAGCAGGATTACTGCAACCTATGACTTAGGTCAATATATGTGCCTGCTTATAAAATTCAAATGTCTTTCCACTACATACCTCTTCATATAATGTTTTGTTCTCCTCACTGCTACATACATACATACATTAAAAAGCATTTTTTTTCTTACAAAAGAGCCCCAAGTTCGGCAGCTTGTCTGAAGTTTTAGGATTTTTTTTATATGAAAGAAGAGAATGTTGATTTTTTGTGTGTGTGTACAGCATTATATTTTACATAAACAGTTGTTCTAATAGTATTTCAGTATATTTCATTATATATTTCAGTAAACTGAAATGGTAAACATCTCCATTTATCTCTAGAATATTTTTTTTCTTGCTGATTTATTATCACATGGTATTTGGTTCACCATTAGCTTTGATTACACTCTCAGCTTTTTGCTTTACACTTTCATCAGTAAGAGCAATAAATTACAGTAGGTAAAAAGCCTATTGACCAAAATGGAAGGTGTAAAAAATTGAGATTCGATGATTCCAGCTGACATTTACCTCCTGACTAGTGCATATAGAACTGAGATAATATAATCATCCAAATGGTAAAGACCTCAGAAATGCATACAGTGCTATAGGGAATTACTTTCTTGCTGCATAGCCTGAGGTGCTTTGACTGGATTTGTGGTATTTTGTGTAAACGCTATAGGTGACCTGAAGTTCTTAATAAGAATGTAATAGTGCTTTAACTTTATAATGGAAGTGTGCTAATTATTCAAAATACTATTTGATGAAGATAGTAGAATGGAAGACAAACTATTCAAAAGACAAATGCAATAATCTATCCAATATAGTACCTGAATATGATTAAATTAACCTTCATTTACTTTAATGAGCTTGTTATATTAATGAGTAGTAAAAGATATAAAGCATTTCTACAGGTTTTGAGCAGTGAAACAAAAGAAAAATCAGTGCGGCAGAAGTGAAATACTTATTCACTAATACAAAGTACACTCCTGGAAAGTTTCTGTAGTTGATTTGCTGGCAATATTCCGTGCTCGGCATGGAATTATTCCCAGAACTGCAGGTTTCCTGCCAGCATCTAGTAGCCACCCTTCAAGGACTGCATTTGCCCATTTGTATCAAACTGCTGATTGCTGCGGCCTAGTGTCTTACCTTTTCTTGATGAATTGTATGCATTAGGATAGTCAAAATCAGTACACAATGGTTTCTTCAGATTGCTTTATAAATAACCAAAAAAGAAATTGTGTTTAAAAAAAGGCATTAATTTTATCTATTTAGCAGAATAAGGTAATAAGAGCGGTTGATCAGAGCAGTACTTATAAACAGTTAAGAGAATTGCTGTATGATTTCACCTGAGAGGCATTTATATTTGGAAGAACATTATTTTAAATTATTCATTCATTGTTTACTGATAAGCTTTTTTTGGGTAGTGCTGGGTGAAAAGGGTTCTGTAAATCTGAAGAAAGTGTCCAGGAGTATAAAATTTTGTAAAAAAATTCTGACCATTTAAAAAAAACAAAACACATGTGGTTTACAGACCGTGGTTTGTTTAGGAATGAGATCAGTCCTTTGAAGACATTTGCTTTTATTTTAACTGCGTGTAGAAATATAACTTGCTCCAAGGGAATGCTTGGCCTGAGGGTTTATAGTGGTCTGTGGGTTAAGCTGCAGTGAGAGTAGATCCCTTGAGTGACAGATGGAGAGTCAGAAACAGCATTTTAAGGCTTGAGCAAAAGTTAACTGAACACAAAAGGCTTCTAGTGGATAAACGGCTGTTGAAGTTGCAGAGTAAGTATTAGAAAATTGTCTCTACTCAAGTGCCTATGGTCTGATTTCTGAAATTGCTGGTGCAGGCAACAGGAAAATAAAATTTCTGTACCTGTCTCAGGGTACCAGCTGTAAGCTACAGGCCTCTCTCCTCTGCTGTAAAACAGAGCTCTGAAAGAGAGATGAGTGTTACTTGATAGTTCAGCAATGATCTTTTCTGAGATTAATTATTTTAAATCTCAGCAGCCCAAGTGAAAAACAGTGTCTCATTTACACACAGTCCTCTATGCAGCAGATATTTTAATATCCTCAAATTTTCTTCTGAAGCAGTGATGCAGTGTCTTGTGTTTGTGGATCCTTTTTCTTGTCTCATAGTGACCTTTTTTTTACTTTGGTGATATGTGAATTCCATCTAAGGGAGACTAACAAGAGTACCTAGAAGACTATTTGTTCCTGACTTCCATTTTTCAGCTTTTGTAGCCGTTCAGTTTAAAGCTTGCATGAAATTACCAGATTTCACCATTTATCAGTGGAATGTTGTATTTCAAATAACTCAAACAAGGGAAGACTGGGTTAGGTAAAAAAAAAAAAGAAAGAAAAAAGCAGCAAACAAAAGTCTGAAATGATCTTGTTGCTGAAAAACAAAAGCCACAATCGAAGAGTCTGAGGTACTGTATGGGCTTTGGGTCAAAACACCCAAACAAGTGTAACTTCCACCTTCACTTGTCGTAAAAATTTTTCTGGAAAACTTTTGACTTTCAATAAGCATTTTTTTTTTCATATAAATTACGAAAAAAGAATTGCATTGGTTTCAGTTACTACCTCGTCAGCTCCCAAAGACACTGTTGTACGTTCAAGATGAAGGAACCCAAGTCAGTTGAAATATACAGATTTAACGATTTCTTTCCAGTTGTTCTTTCTGTAAATTACATTTTTATTTGGTTAAATCTGGGGGTTTTTTGGATATTGCTTTTCCTTCTGTCAACAGGTAAAGAAGTCTAAATCTAATGGAGTTGAAATAACATGGACAAATTTAGACCCAAACTGCAGAGCTAAGTTCAGTAGTCAAACTGTTGAGTTAAGTTAATTACCTGTGTGGCAGTTTATATTCAAGATAAAGAATTTCTAGTTTTATCAAATTTCAACTATATTGAAATTGCCCATTCTGGAAAAAACCCCACACAGTTAACTAAGGAAGAAATTTTCCGAGTTATGTGGTTACTAAAGAGCAGGAGGTGCAGTGAAGTCAGAGGGGATGACACCTGGAAATAATGAACTCTCCTTTTTCCGTGAGGTACAGAAATCAATACAATGTCTTCCAAAAAAAGACTGTATAATAATTTTCTAATGATATGATTATTGAATAAAGATATATTTGTCTATAAATAAAAGAAGACAGGTTAATTATTATATAAATATAATTATATAAGTATAATACTAAATGAAATACAATTTGCTCTGATGCTAGACTGCGTCATAAAGTTAGAAAGTTTTAAACCAAAATATCAGTTTAAATACAGAACCATATTTTGATATTACCTCTACTGGTTTATTAGATAATGAAAGCTATCAAAATACAAGATGCTAGAAGCATGTCCTGCTAACTACCAGGATCTGGTAGGGGTGACAAAGATGACAAGCAGGTTGATTCTTCTGAATGACTTCCATGATGCAGAGTTGCACGAACTGCGAGGCACTGTCTTCAGAGGGTGCAGTGTAATAAAGCCTGCTCCTTCCACGGGGACTCAGCTGATGGGCAACAATGGTCTTGTTCAGAAATACAGTCTGGCTTCAGCTGAGCTTCCTAACTCCTGGTGGCTTCCTCCTGGAGTTTTAACTACCATTTTTTGAGAAGAAAAAGGATATAATCCGCCCCCCTGCTTCTGAAAGGCTGGCACCTTGCTTTAGAGCATTTGTTTCTGGGGAAGAGACTTAAGATAATGCTGATGAATACTGTAAATTAAATTAAATTCCAGATTATTTATATTCTTTGTTTTGCCTGTCTCATGACAGTTCCTTGAATGATGAATGACTCAACTGAATTCACCTTTCTCATTCTCAGTCATTTTTTAAACTGGTTATGTTGTATATAACATGTCAGGTTGGAGACACCGCTCTTGAAATGAAATTTATTTGTTCAGCTAAAATCTTGTAAGGTGTTTTAATCTCTGTGATGTATTAAAACAGAATTCACAGGTGATTTGAACAACAAAGTACTGTATTTCTATTGTATATGTTACATCTCAGAGTGAATGTCTCCACTAAAAACTTGGAACCCTATTCTACCAACTAGAAAGTTGGTAGAATATTTAGATGAAATAACCGTTGCAGAAGAACTGGGTTTGTATTTTTCCTCTTCTAATAAATTTAGCATAAATCAGTGGGATTATTTTATTTGTTTAAAAGAGTCCCCTATGGAATTACAAATAATTGCAGTGATCTTGAACACAGAGATTTTATTAATGTAAGTCCTGTCCAGGTACCAGCAGTAAGACAGCTGCTGTCAGCACCTGCCTGGTCATTTCTCAATTCTATCAAGTATGTAATTCATTAAATAGATAAAGTTCATTGGTGCTCAGTAACTTGAAACATTCCTTTTTCACAAGTATATAACATGTATCTTTCCCTTTTATATGTTGTTATGTAGATCAGATTAGAAGTATAAGTAAAAGGCTATCTATATTAGTGTAGCAGCAATTTCTCAGGATGAAACGATATATATCAACTGAGCTGAGATTTATTTCTGCAGTTTCCCCCATTAATTCTAGTTAATTACTGTGTTTTGTAGTGCATCAATTTCAGTTAAAAATATACAAGCAAAAAAACCCATT
Organism: Psophia crepitans; assembly: GCA_013399095.1. Taxonomy (NCBI): domain Eukaryota; kingdom Metazoa; phylum Chordata; class Aves; order Gruiformes; family Psophiidae; genus Psophia; species Psophia crepitans. The sequence continues at coordinate 193,174 of VWZZ01004143.1, forward strand.
TCTGAACTAATTCAGAAGACTCCTAGCTGGGGCAGATCTATGAATATTATTCTCCCCCAAAATGAAAAGAAAAACTTACTTTCTCGATATACTTTATTCAGTAGTACTTCATACAGAAAAACAAAATCTCTGATGTTTTTGTTCAGTATATTTGGAAGTTTAATTATGGGAATGAACACGAAAGAATGCAATTGATAGTAAGGGGAAGATGTCGCATACGGGTGAAGATACGGTAAGAGAATTGAAAGAAAACAAGGTAAAAATTTTGGATAGAAATTAACAAAGAGAAACTTCAGTCACAGTATCAGTAGAAAAAGACCCTCATTAGTGGGGAGAGAATGAAAAAGGATAATTGTGCCTGAGACGGAGAGAAGAGCAAACAGACTGGAGGATGAGACAGAAAGTTCCATGCACAAAAAGGAAATACTGTTGGGTGCAGTGATGTTTCATTACAGGGGGAAATAATTAGCAAGAGGGACATAAGAGGTAAGAAACAGGAAGAGTAAGAGAAATGAAATGGTTGAACTCAAAGACAAGGCAAAAAAGCAATTGAGTGCTGCATTGAAAGAATGGTCGGGAGTGGGTATGAGGGCCAGTCTTAACTGGTGGATATGCTGATTCTCTGTCAAGTAGTTCTCTACTGATTGACGTCGGCTGCCAAAGAAGATGCTATTTTCCAACAAACCAGACTTCCTTCATCTTTTTGGCTTTGGCTCCTTCTGCAAAGACTTCTGAGAAATCAGCGTGAATTACTTTTGTCTTGGCGTGAATTTGTGAATGATTTTTTAAGTATGGAAACAAACTTTATTATAGACATAGTTCCTGATACAAGTGTGTGGGCAAAGAAAAATAAAGATGTAGAGTGGAGACAGTTCAGTTGCCTGTTAGTGTTTTCAGTTGTGTATGTTTCTCTGTGTCTATTAAGAATCTATTTGATCTGATCATTTGCTGCTCTCATGTAAGATAAATTCATTCAAGTGTGCTGTTCTTAAAAACGGTATGTGACTTATGCAGCTTTATACACCTATACCTCTGTGATTTCTGCAATTTCTGCAGTTCCTTGAACAGATCTTTGCCATTTGCTACCCAAAAGTTTGGCTTTCACTGTTTTGTTGAGTCATCTCCTTGTTTTGTGATAACATGCTTAAGGAGCTTGTAAATCTGGCTTTGCAAATTTGTTCCTTTGTAGTGTTTAAGAATTTGACACCTTGTTTAAAACCTTAGCCTCGTGTAGCACATAGTATAGATTTTCTGTTTGTTTGCAGGCTTGTCCAGTGCACAGTGTAAGTTAAAGTGATGTTGATTTTGGTGAAATTCTGCCCCCTTTGTGCTTGGCTTCAGTATAGCTGGATTTCAGCCTTCAAAGCAGGGCTTGTTTTGTGCATTACTTTTGCTTTCTATAAGTGTAGGTATGTAAAGTGTGTGACAAGTCAGAAAAACAGACAGTAAGCATATAAAAAAAATCTTTACTTGGTGGTGCATCTTTTACTATTTAAAGATTCAAATAAAACAAAAAATATATTTATATCATATTATACTTCATAAACCCATGACTTCAAGCAGATAACACATACAAACTCACCAGTGCTAAATAATGCATTGTGAAGGGTGAGCTTTCTGTTCCTGTTCTGTCTTTAACATAGGACAAAGACAATGAATATGGTGATTTTTATTTTTATTTAGCATTCTCTTCCTTTTATGTTTTGTTTCTCTCAAACCTGACAGTTGCTATTCTGCTTTCAAAGCAATTGTCATATTAATCATCTCCAGGTGATGTGTGTGTTTAGTTCCCTTTTGAGTAAGATGGGAGGAAACAGATATAATAATACATCCATTAGATGGACGGGCAAGTAAGTACAAAATTTCTAAGGAAAATGGGACCTGGTCTCTCAGTTCAGGGAGTTGCCAGGGTTTCAAATTGTGATTTATATTGCTGTAATGAAATGAGGACCTTGTTGATGCATGAGGCAAAAGGAAAATTTGATCTGTCACTCAGTCCTAGAGATTTTTCAGGAGATTGGAAAAAAGCTCCAATAATTTTGATAAAAAGAAACAGAGCTAAGTGTCTAATTATATAATAGGGATTTTTAGCTGCCCTGCCACCATTTTTTTCTCCCATGTAAGACATGAAAACTCTTTATATTTGGAAGCATACCAGAATTTCGACGGATGCCAAACTAAATCTAAAGATTTTGCTTGTTCTGTTTTTCAACGGAATTCTTTAAAGAGAAACCTGAACAATGGAAGGCAGAAAATTTTTAATTTAGATAAAGTATACTGCACTGAAATTGATGTCCTGAATAGTTGTTTAAATGAAGAATGCTTTCTCATGTATCTTGAAAGATTTCTACCCCCACCAGGTCTTGATGAAGTCACTGAACATGCATCTTTGTAACTAAATACTGCTTTCATTTTATAAATATTTTTTTGGGGGGATTCAAACTTCCTTTATATTTGGTATTTGGAAAATTCAGACAAATACTTTAGCTGTACTTTTAGTAAAATATGTGAATAAAACATCACACCCACATTTTTATTTTCTGACTTATATACGACTTCACCTTTCATCCATCTCTCTGTACTTCTCTTTTCCATCAGGATGGGCTTATGACAATCTTGCAGAAATCTTCAGTGGATACAGAAAGTACCTTGATTTTAGTAATTCCCCATTTTTGTTAATGATTTATTTGTTTTCGTAACATTGCTGTTGAAATTAACTCCCACAACATTAGCTAATCTCTTTGTCATACTGAGAAATTTTGCTTTCTACAGACCTCTTTAGAAATTGCTTCATAAAATTGTTCCTGACGGCAGAGAATAACATGTATTCCAGACAACATTGTGGAGATTCGCGCCTCTGTCATTTAACCGTCCATGGCTGTATAAATCATTAGCAATGCAGTTAATACAGCAGCAACATGATTTAAAACAGGTGGCACAAAAAAAATCCCCAACATTAAAGTATTTCCCCTCCCCCATTGACTGTATGATGTTTGAAGGATTTTTCGAGGAGTATCTTTATTTGTACATGCAGATATATAGTTCAGCCTCCAGCTTTTACTGTTTTCTTCCTTGAACTCATCCTTAAAATTACAAACAGGGGAACTAAATTGCTGCTTTGTGATTTACGAGGACTTAGCTCTGTGCTGTTATAGTGGAACACAGTATTGCCTTCCTATTTCCAGGGAGGCTTTTGGAGTAGTTATAATTTAACATTTCATATCGCAGAGCACTCAAAGGCGAAAACTAAGTTGGAGACACCCTTTGTACTCAACATGCTCAATAAGTAAACTGGTCTTGCTCCACAGAGTTGCCAGGCTGGAAAACACGACATGGCTAGGAAGCCGGACAAATGATAACATCAGCCGGAGAGGGATGGTAGCTGGTAGCAGCAGGGTGGAATGCGGACAAGTGCGAGCCACTTGCCTGTGGGAATGTTGGTCATGTCGCTTGTTTTCTAAGCCACCAAAACCCTTGCATTCCTCTACTCTTCTTTTATTATTCCTATTTGGTGAAGAAAAAAATAAAAGAAAATATAAGGCATGATACAACTTTGATAAAATAAGTAATTTAATAAGCAGGTAAGAACTCAGCCTTCATTAACAGACATTTCTAATCAGGTGCATGACTTCATGTTAATGGTACATAGATTGTGTATGATTGATTGTGGAGATGTGCTCCACTTACACCGAAAGATATTTGGGGTTTTGTTTGCAATTACAGCAGCATTGTTTCTTCCTCTGCTGTTTGTTTTAATTGAGGATTTTTGAACTAAAATCTATTTCCAGTATCATCAGTATAAGTTCAGCATTTCCAGAGGACCCAACTTTTGGAAACTGAAGGGAGTTCAACAAGCAAGTTGGTTGGTGGTTTAGGAAAAGAAATAAAATCTAGCTCACTTCCACTTACCTGTGTTTCTGTTAAAAAGGGCAGTGAACAGTGAAAAATAGATTTTGTTTCTAAATGCACAATGAATCAGATCTAGCAAAATTTTCAAACTGGACCTATGCTTTGTAAGAAAAATAGAGCAAACTGTTAGAGTGAGATTTATCAAAGTACTGTTGACCTCAGTAGGAGCAGAACTAAGCCAATGATGTGTAATGATCAAAAAGCTCACTTACTTTGTGATTAGTTTTGGATGACTTGTTATTTCCTTCTAGCTTTTAAGAAGATGAGTTAGCAATTATGTTAGCATTTATAACATCGATATCTTAAAGTTGCAGAGCAGCGGAAGAAAATACTTTATGGTAAACTGGTTCTTCTACATGATTTTTAAAATATCCTTAAAAAGAGGAAGTTTAAAAAATATACGGAAGTTTATTATCATTTCATAGACAATGAGAAAGAAATTTATCTTGTGGAAGAAAATTTGTATAATATAGTAACTTAGATAAGAACAGAATGAGCAAGTTATATATTATGCTACAACTTGATGAAAGAGAAAGATGCTTTTCCTAGAAGTGTAAACCAAAATATTTACGGCAAATAAGTCTAAAACAGCTGGAAAGGCTTTTGTCATGGGTAGGCAGCTAAGCCACCTGCTCAGTCCCCCACAACAGGATGGGGGAAAGAATTGGAAGAGTAAAAGAGTCAAAACTCGTGGGTTCAGGTACAAGAGTTTAATCAGTGAAGCAAAAGCCGCGTGCACAAGCAAAGCAAGACAAGGAATTCATTGCCCACTCCCCACGGCAGGCAGGAGTTCAGCCATCCCCAGGACAGCAGGGTTCTGTCACGCGTAACGGTTACTTGGGAAGACAAACGCCATCACTCTGAACATCCTCCCGTCCGCCTCCTTTCTTCCAGCTTTTATTGCTGAGCATGATGTCATATGGCATAGGATATCCCTTTGGTCAGTTGGGTCAGCTGTCCCAGCTGAGTCTCCTCCCAGCTTATTGCCCACCCCCAGCCTATTCACTGGTGGGGCAGAGTGAGAAACAGAGAAGACCTTGAGGCTGTGCAAGCAATAATGTTTTTAATAAGGAAATCTAGTGCAGTATGAATAGATATGCTCTCTTTTCTCTTACATTCAATCTACTTGGGTGTTAGCAGAGAATTAAAGAACAGTAAATTGGTATCTGTGAAGTAATAGGGTTTAAAGTGTGTCTTAGCAACTTGCTAAAGTTGTTACTAAAATAAATATTTAATTCTTTTAAAGCATTGAAAAAAGTATTTAATATTTAAAGGAAAAAAGCCACAATGGGCACTTTAGAATTAATGCAACAGGTAATTGCTGGTCATTTTTTTTCATATGCTTCTGCTGTTGTAGTCCAAACGGATCGAATGTATTGTAAGTACAGAATCTGCATGAACTAATCAGTTCTTGAAATCAAATGGACTGGTTTGTATTACACAAGCATTCCTGAAGAATGTTTCTGCCTCTTGAAGCTAAGGATGAAATCTATTTTGTGTCTCTCCAGGCATTTTTACTCTGTTGAAGTGGGTTACAAGGTCACTTCGAATTAGTCATTAATGTAATTTACAATAATTCTCAGCTAAAGTTAGCTAAAAATTTTGAAAATTACTTATAAAATAGAATACTAACACAAAAGCTAATGCTCTGCATTGATCCCTTTGCAATAGACCTAATGATTAGGCAGGAGGTAATATAGCTCATCATAGAATAATAATTCAGGTTTCAATGGTACGTAAATACACAGGCAGTTCCTTGAACATCCAAGCTAAGGAAGCTATTTCTACCCATCTGTGTCTTGTAGTTAGCCGTGAGCTCTGATATGACGTTTTTCCCATGGCTGCATGGTGAGGAAAGTTTTATGTGCATCTTCAGACCTCTTATAACATGAGCTTACGGCACAGCTTTTGCCTTAGTTTGAATGTGTCCTTCTATCCAGCTCCATGCTTTCTCCAGACTTCAGAGGTCTTGCTTGTCTTTGAAGTAGCCACCTCTTTCAAACTGAGTTGAAGCCAACCTATGAGCTCGATAGTTACTAGGGAAAAATACTACACAAGGTGCATGATCGCTTTGCCTTGACAGGCTTGGGTCACTTGGGTCACTTTCCCCATGACAGGCTTGGAAAGCACATGGCCTGAAAACCCGTGGGTCATTTGTTTCCTCACACAGGGCACAGAGAAAGCATAGGCCGAATACAGCGACAGAGGCACACAAGCAGCCTGCTCCAGAGCCGGAGAGCCCCAAGCAGTGTGAATCTGAGTCTGTCTGAACCAGCTAGTCCAGTGACAAAGGTTGACTCCCTCTTCAGAACTGTCATTCGAATGGCTTTGTAGCTCCATTGCAACTTGCCACGGGTTTTGGTGGACTATGGTGGTGAAAGGAGTTTGGATTCAAAACACTCTCTTACTTGTTGAGTTGCAGCTATTTAGCCTAGAGTGTGTTTGACCTCAGCCAGTGTGTTTTCTGCTTTGTTTTTACCTGCCCTGAGCAAACAAAATAAACAGGTGACACTTCCATGTGATGAGCACGCAAAGGATGTGTGCTAATTTTGAAGAACGCTGTTTCATAAATATATCTTTCTGGGATTTAGTGGATTATATATTTTATTGTGTTTTCTTAAAACTTATTAAAACTATGTCTCTCATTTTAAGCCTTTATAGCCCAGTGGTAGCATCAGTATATAAATATTCTCAGGAACTCAAAGACTCAGTTGCAAGCCTATTCAGTTGATAGACTGAGGTTTTCAATTAATAGCAGGACTATAGGTTTACTTAGAAACTACTGTGTTTCCATGGTTTGGGATTGGGAGTCAGAAGGAAAATATTACAAACAGAGAAAACGATGCCCTCCTTCTTTTATTTGACGAAATGTAGCAGTGCACAATGCTGTCTCTCATACGTTCTTAAAAAAAGATGGGGGGAGGCAATTCTTCCATCACTTTTCCTAGGTATGAAATCATAGTTTTGTTCCAACAGGATAGATTTAGAATGGGTGATGAATATAGCAAAGCTATATTTCTATCTGCCCACTGAGATGATAATCCTGTTATCTAGGTAAGGAGCAAGTAGCACTAAGGTAAATTCTATCACATATGAATTACTCTGCTGCAGGAAATGTACACCATGGCACGGATAGCATGATTGCACACCATTTGCTCACTAATCGGTGGTTTCCAAGCTGATATAACATCTACTGTCTGCTGAGAGAAACTGTTTATTGTTTATGTCAACTCAGCAAGAGAGAATTGAATCTTCTTCAGCTGGTTATTTTTAACTGCAGAAAATTCACTTGGAGCAGTGCTTAATGAAATATTAGAAGAAAAATGATACAGGGTATAGAGAATCATTCAATAATGAATAATGAGCCTCTTTCTTAGAAATTAAAGAAATTTAGTTTTAGTTTTGAATGAGCTATTTCTCTGTCATTTATTGAGAAACAAACTGGTGAGTAGCAGAGAGCCAGAAAAAGGTTTCTTAAAGAGAATACTTTGTTACGGCTTTTACTGGCAAGGAATTCTTTTTGTCTTTTTTCGTTCATAGAATC